>JAJIBD010000967.1:0-60726 GCA_021461705.1 Cryptotis parvus | reverse complement strand
AGTCTAAATTGTGAGTGAGACTAAAAAGCACATTTAGGCTGGAATGTCAGAGGAAGTTTTGAAGAGTAAAAGGGTGTTAAGCGATATAACAGAACCAGAAGTAGAGACAAGGGAATGGATGGGGTAGCCGGACCCAGTTTACGGGGATGCAGACCACGTCCTGTGGATATTGCAGGAATGTGGACCTAGGAACCTCAAAGAATTTGTCATGACTGGAGTTTTGTATTATTTTATTTTAATTTACTTTATTTCTATGTTGAGTACAATTACACTAAAATCTTCCTAAAATACAAAGAAAAGTAGACTTTTGTGCAGTTTGCTGGAAAAAGAACTCACAACTTTGCCAACCAGGGAGAATGTTATAGTGATGCAATGGTAACAGGGTATATATATTTAAAAAATGAAAAACAATAGAGTAAGATTCTGAAAGAGCAAGCAAAGAAATGGCTCGCTCTGAAGATCTTTTGCATTGGTGGCATGTTGTCAATTTATCATAATTCATATGATAATCTAAAATATCACAACAAAGGAATATGGCCCCAGCTATAATTAGTAAAGGTGAATTAGTAGATTCCTTTCCTGGGTCTATGACTCTAGAGAGGGAAGGAATTAAATTTACGAGGACAATGATGCCACATGGCTTAGAAGTACTCAGAATCTCTAATGTCCCCTGGAGCTAAAAATCCTCTAAAATCAACCAACATGTGAAGCCTTTGTTACACAGCTCAAAATTTGCTTGGGTGGCATGAGTGTGCTTTGTATCACATACATTTTGTATGTTAATTTTCAAGGGGGTGGGCTATTCTCTATCCAGGAAGTGAAAAATTGCAGATTAGTCTATAGAGACCCAATAGGAATTTTGTTATAAGTGAAAATAGTTTTTTGCCTAAAGAAGTCAACTCAATCCCAGAGACAAATCTACACTACTTTCAACTTCCTAGAGCTACTACCTGAATTTCCTTTCATTTTAAGTAGACCTACTTCCAAAGAAGCTAGTTCTTTTTTTTTCTGAAAATGGTAGTTTAAAATTTTTAATAAGAAGGCTGTTGATATTGGTTCAAATAGTATTTATAGAACTTATTCAGATACTGTCCCATTATTATATATCAATAGATTCATGAGTAGATAGAATACATAAAGATGCATTGGAAAAACAGAAGAAGGCCAGGAAGCAGGCCAGGGGCGAGGAAAGGGCAAAAACAGAGATAGAGCAAAGAGTAGAATTTTAAACAGAATTATATTTTGCACAAAATAAAATTTCATCGTTCCCGACAAGTCATGACTTAATAGTTGTTTTTCTATGAGTTGAGAAGTATATAAAACATGGGTAATCTTATTAAAAGACCAACTTTACCTGATATAAACTAAATAAATAAGACCAAATTTCTTCCCTCTTTCCTTATTTTTTGTTTCATAAACTTGTTTTTGAGCCACACCCAGTGGTGCTCAGAGATTGCATACTTAGACCACATCCAGGGCTTGCTCCTTCCTCTGTGCTCAGGGATCACTCCTGTGCTGGCTCATGGAAGCATATGTTGTTCGGGGATCTAATTTAGATTGGGCACCGCTCAAGGCAAGTATCCTATCTAATTTACTATCAGTCTGGCTCTCTCTCTTTTTTGATTTTTAAAATTTTGCCCACACTTGGTGCTCGAGACTTCCTCCTAATTCTCTGTGTAGGGCTCACTCTTAGTGAGTTCAGGGGATCATATATGGTGCTGAGGTGCCAACCCTTGTTAGCAGCCAGTACCCCTGTATTATCTCTCTGGCCCCTAATTTTCTCATTTTTGAGTGCATTGGATAACAATGAGCAAGATCTTCAGCAATTCCGTACCTATATGTAAATTATGACTTCAAATATAGGTTAAACAAAGTTCCCAAATTAATGCTGTGAAACTTGTACATTTCTAAGGTGGATCATCAGCGTGGAAGCTAGAGAGGAGACATTGTAGAATAGGAAGTGAGTCAGAATGTGAAAGCCTTCTTGGGTTTTGCCTGTCTGATAGACATTTCCCTATAGATATCTTCATAGCAACTCAAATCAGTCATACCTACTCTCCCAAATGTGTTCATTGTCCCCTTATGCCTATTTTCATTTTAATGATTAACTTATGAGGTGCCTCAGGGAAAAACCTAAAGGTAAAGTTTATGCTCTCTGAGATGCCTGTGTTCTGGCCCTGCCAGACTTCTCCGTAAGATACAAGGACCAAGGAGAGGTATAGTGATTTCCAGCACAGCCCTAGTGCAGTCTCTTTAGTTTATAGGTATTGATTCAAGCATAAACTTCTTTGTAAGCAAATTCAAATGGCATTTTCAAAATATTTATGGCCACAAAATAGCCATTCTTATTCCCTTGTAACAGGCTTTTTTAATTGCTTTTTATGGTTGTGATGACACAGGGTTGTGATACACACTTGGTTGTAGTGCTCACCAGTGACTGGTTCCTTTTAGCTGGGGTATTCTCAGGCGAGGCTCTTTGATGCGTGCATGATCTTCATTGTGGTGGTTACAGTGTCCTGGCTGTAGTGCTCCTGGGAGATCACAGTGGTGTTCACACTTTTTGCTAGCTGAATTGCAAGTTCCTGGCTACAGTGCTTGTAGATGGTTTAGTTGCAGTATCCAGTAGGGGACATGTGTTTCAGTTTCAGTGCTGGCTGTGGTGGACCAAAGGATTGTATACTTTGTTGTGATACTGGGAGTCCCAAACAGCAGAAGTGTTGGGACAGTGCTGAGATATAGTCAACAGGTATATAGGAAGATGCAGGGATCAAACTCGAGGACTTCATATTTGTAAGACAGATGTTATCCTCATTGAGTTACTTCTGTGTCCCTACATAGATATAACCTGGGTTGGATAATGTAAGGAAGTTGATTTTGAGAAGTGATAATATGTGGTACTGAAGTTCATTAAGTTTAACTTTTCCTTTTTTATTTTTATTTAGTAATAACATTTTGTGAGTGGAGAAGTGGCAGTATCTGTGATGTTCCCATATTTCTTGTGTACCAATCAAAATTCTTAAAGATGCAAATGATTACTGAGAGTCTCTGATAATTCTCCCCACAGGTCTGACTATTGCATGTTTGTCTATATTCCTATGATTTTATTGGGCTTATTATGAATATAATCAAAAAGTCTGTTATTTTAGGGGTGGGCTTCCAAGCAGCTCTGGGTGTCCGGAGGGTTATAAGCATTCATACTCAGCCAACTGGGCCAAGAGGTTCACTCCTAGGATTAGGAGAAGCTGTGTTCCAGACTGCTCAGTCCTGATATCAAAGGCTACTAGGCAATCCCAACAATGCTCAGGTGTCACTAGGGCTAACCCTAGAAATGCTTGAAAGGCCATGTGGTTCTGCATTTTAACCCTGGCTTGTTGCACTCGCATGCACTCCTGATAACTAAATTATCTCCTTAGCCACACCTATAAAAATTATTTTGATCAGTAGACCCAGCTATTTCCAAGACAGTTCAAACATACCCATTTCAAACATGGAGTTTCCTGGTCTGAATCATGACTTCACTTTGCACATTTAAAAAGTTCTCTGAGATTTCTTTTCTTTTTTTTTTTCTTGCTTTTTTTGGGTCACACCCGGCAATGCTGGGGGTTACTCCTGGCTCTACACTCAGAAATTACTCCTGGTGGTGCTCAGGGAACCATACGGGATGCCAGGGATCTACCGGGTTGGCCACATGCAAGACAAACACCCTACCTGCTGTGCTGTCCTGTCACTCTGAGATTTCTATGTGTACATTATTTTGTACAAGCTAAGACAGGGACATTAAGGCATAAAGACATTTGTAAAGGAGCATATTACAATTCTCTAAGTCCTACAATATTCTAACAACAACAATATCGTCATTATCATCACATTAATATAAGTTTTCATAGCCAATAGAAATAGGTAGAGTTTGCTCTCTTACCTTTCTTCCCAGAATAAAGAGTATGCTGAAAGGTCTTCCCAATGGTTCATAAATGGTCAATGAAATGAGTGAGCTTTTGTGTGAGTGCATAAGCTTTGCGTTCACAGGATCCTGGTTTTTAACCTCTACACTCCTAGGGTGTGGCTCTGGTGGTGCTGAGCATGGGCCCCTAGCAGCACTGGTATGACCCTACAGTCACAGAAACATATTTGATTCTTCAATAGAACAACAACAAAGGCTGTAAAGATAATTCTTTGAAGCTTTGTTCTTGCCTACTATTATAGGATAAAATTGATATCCCATCCAACTTACTTTATAAATCCTTACTTTATAGCAGAGCCAATAGACATATTCTTAAGTTTAATTTCAGTTCCCAACTCCATCCCGATGAAAATTTAATTTCTTAAAAAAGAGCAAGGATATAGGAAGAGTGGAAATGCAACAAAAATATGAAATAGAGTGAATTTTTTATTGCCTTTTTTGCTGGACTGGGTACTAAATCTGGGAAGTTTATGTTATAATCTAATCCTGCTCCAGTGCATGTGGATTTTATGTGCCTTTGGAGCAAGACTAAGAACTCTCCTTCCCCGCTTCTGCTGGACAGACCTACTGCCTGTTTTGATATAGGTGCCTGAGCAATCAGAGGAACAGCTATTTGGTCTTTCCTTTGAAACCAGAGTGAGCTGTTAGAGGAAAATAAAGTACGATAAATGGATTCTGGAGACATCAGACAATCATACTGGCTTCCTTTCCTGCTTTCATCCTCCTGGGAAGCCCTAGTTTTCAGTACTCTGTGGTATCCCATCTTGCAGAGCTCACAAAAAGGATGGCTTCGTCCTGAAAAGGATGCTGACAGGACCGCCCATTGGCTGTTTCTCCAGGTCTGTCTTCACTCAAAGGCCTCCCTGCCCATCTGCAATTAGCGCTCAGGGGTTCTGTGGAATTTATCTCTCCAGATTTTCTAGCTTGTAATTAGAGTTTCTGATTTACAATGGAACATTACACTCTTTTTTGGAGCTACTTCATATACTTGGCAGTCAACTAAGGTGATCATATGTCCTGTTTTTCTTTCTTTCTATTTTTCTTTGAAACGTGGGACAGGTCTTTGTTTCTGCTGAAGTTTGCCATTTCTCCTTGTTACTGATGTGCGGCCTCTTTGTGCTGGCGGCCAAGAAAATTCTGGACTGCTGCCCTGTTTGCCTCCAGAGACTGATGCAAAGTCTTCAAAGTAAAGTCATCTGTGTCTCTGTGTGTGTGTGTGTGTGTGTGTGTGTTTTCAAAATAGAGTTTACCAGAAACAAGACATCTTCATGCTTATGAGGACCTTGCTGTCTACTGCAAAATAGACCTTGCTGTCTACAGCTTACACTTGGCCTCTCTGAGGTTTGCAAATGTACTTGAAACCACTTAGGGGAAAATCATTTTCAGCAAGGATAGCAATGAAGTCAAACCTCAAATTAAGGCTTTTTTTTTTCAAATGGGGCATCCATAGAAATAGTTTACTAGTATTTTCAATGGAAGTTCTTTGGGTAGATTTTGAAGAGGGTATCGTGTCATTTTTTGGCAAAGGATGATCATAAAACAATTAGTTTATTCTAACTTTCTCCAAATTATTTTTTTTCCTGTGGTCATGGAAAAGGCTAATCTAGATGATAGAATTTAGTTAACTGAAGCATAACAGCTCCTTCTCTGGTACATGCTGTAGAGGTGTGTTGTTTTTCTAAAGCCTGCACATACTAACATATCTTATTTACCTAAGACCTGAGACCCCCTAATTACTAAGACAGAAACAAACATATCATCTACTCCTTTGCTCCAGTCCATTTGAATACATTATCCATTTATTTGGTGTTTGGCTCAGATTTAAATGAGTTACTTAATAACTCCTGTTCTCAGCAAGTTAGCTTGCAACCAGCTGGCAGTCACAACTCACGGGGCTGTTAACGGCTCAAACCAGGATGAGACCCCCTCACACAAGTCCTCCTGAAGGGCATTATGCAGCTTTACTCCATCTACCATGCCAGAAGTTGCAAGCAAATTTGTGCCTTAGGTAATAGAATGGGCATGAGAACTATAAAGGCTTTTGGAAAATAGATGTTAGTGTCTATTCTAATGGCTGCAAAGGCTATTGATAAAGCTGTTTGAAGCCGATTATTATCATAAAGCAAAATCTCCATTTGACTCCTGAGGCCTTTAGGGGCAAGACAAAAAAACAAACTGCCTGAATCCATGAAAGGTCATTTTGTCAGAAAGGTCAGTAGCACTCAAGAATAGCAAATAGATGGTAAAGTGGTGGTGAAGGATGGATGCTTCACTTCGACATGTCTTGTGTGTTTTAAGAACTATTTAAAGAATAACCTTTCTACTCCTTTAAAAATATATTTCCTTATGATTGATAAAAATAGCTTAATGGATTGAATGCAAACTCTGAGGGCAGGAAGCCCAGGTTTGATCCGTGGTACCATATGGTCGCCTGAGAACCACCTAGAGCAACTGAACACTGGGTTGGGAGTACACCATGGGCAACATTAGACTGCTTCCAGCAGTAGCACAGACATATGTGTGTATGTGTATATGTGTGTATCTATATCTATCTGTCTGTCTATCTATCTCTCCTCTCTCTCTTTATCTATCTATCTATCTATCTCTCTATCTATCTATCTATCTATCTATCTATCCTATCTATCTATCTATCTATCTATCTATCTATCTATCTATCTATCTATCTATCTATCTATCTATCTATCTATCTATCTATCTATCTATCTATCTATCTATCTATCTATCTATCTATCTATCTATCTATCTATCTATCTATCTATCTATCTATCTATCTATCTATCTATCTATCTATCTATCTATCTATCTATCTATCTATCTATCTATCTATCTATCTATCTATCTATCTATCTATCTATCTATCTATCTATCTATCTATCTATCTATCTATCTATCTATCTATCCCTCTATCTCTCATCTATCTATATCTCATCTATCTATATCTCATCTATCTATCTATCTATCTATCTATCTATCTATCTATCTATCTATCTATCTATCATCTATCTATCTATCTATCTATCATCTATCTATCTATCTATCTATCTATCTATCTATCTATCTAGCTAGCTAGCTAGCTAGCTAGCTATCTAGCTATCTGTCTGTCCATCCGTCTGTCTGTCTGTCTATCTATCATTTGTTTATCTATCTGTTTGTCTGTATCATGTACATAATATATGTACATATATTATGTATACAATATGTGTACATACATCACTTGACTTCCAGTAAATCATCGATTACTTGAGAGGGCACCAGTAACATCTCAATATGTTCTCTCACATGCGAGAGAGCCCAAGGGCATCTGCCCACTCCAGGAACATAAAGAGCCTCAAACCATTCCATCAGGTCATGGGAATGAGGTCTATAATTGTTACTGGCATTTGGCATGTCAAATATGACATGGGTAGCTTGCCAGGTTTTGCCTTGCAGGTGGGATAATCTTCTAGTCACCTCAAGACTCGAGCATTTATTGATGAACCATGCAGCCGAGCTGGGCTGCAACAGCTCCTCTGCTGGGTGGAGTTCTGACAAGAGGAGTCCAGATGTGTAAAATGGCAGCCCTCCTGTTGTGGGGGTTCTGGCTTCATGAGAGGCTCTGCTGAGGTGGTGGGCTAGGGCTAGAACCCGCCATCCCTCCCAGATGCCTCGTGATCAGCTGGGCACAGGGAGAGCAAGTAGCAGCTCTGCCCCATGTGTGTGAGTCTCTGGATTGGCATACCTGGTCTGGGCTTGGAAAAACTGCTACAGGGTGGGTTAATGACGATCAGGCTGCAATCAGCTCTTCTGCTGGGTGGAGTTCTGACGAGAGGGAGTCTGGATGTGGAAAATGGCGACCCTCATGGTGTGGGGGTTCCTCTGGCTTCTTGCGAGGCTCTGCTGGGGTGGTAGGTTAGGGCCAGAACCCGTCATCCCTCCCCGGACGCCTCTTGATCAGCTGGGCACAAAGGGAGAACAAGTAGCAGCTCTTCCCCCATGTGTGTGAGTCTATATTTAAATATATTATTTAAAATTTAATAACAAGTTTTAAATATGCTTTTAATTGTTCAAGTTGTTTACTACTTCATTCGCTTCCTGGAATTCTCAACATCTGTTTCTACCCTCATTATTCTATCTGGAATATAGAAGGAAATCAGACAAATGGATAACATATATGTAGTGTTTACTACTTTTTTAAAACTGAACAATATATAAACATATTAAAATAACATGAAGAAGTGAATACAATAATAATAGTCACCACTAACATTGGTGGTAGGTATAGGCCTTCCCACTGCTATGTGCATCAAGACAAAAAAAAAGGAGAAACATCAAGATTAGCGTTTATCAAAAATCATCCCTCTTTTAGTTTTGAGAAGGGTTTCCATATGTTTTTGTGATTCTTTATCAGGCTTCACAAGAAGTTTTTAGCCTGGATGTTTTTGCTCTCTACCCACTTTACCAACCTGATGGAAACATTCACCTTCAGGTAACATATTTCATAGCATTATTGGGTTGGATGGGTCTGGGTAGCTTGACTCAAAGGATGATGCTAAATTTTTGACAGGGCACATCTCTAATTCAGCTGTACTCATTAATTCCACCACCCCCATGAAACAGTTATACAGCCCCAAATGTCTATAGTGCTGAGATACATTGTAGTTCAGTCAGGTCCTTTGGTGTGTTCGGGGCCTATACTGTTCCCCTAGACCAATGGACAAAGGAAAAGAACCACAAGCTTGTTGGTAATCAGTGACAGTTTAATTCAAGTCAAGTCCACTGGTTATAAAGCTATCATGAAGGGCTTGAGATAGGGAGTTACAGATAGATGGTAAACAATGAACAGATGTAGAGGTCCCATTATAGGTCAATATTCTAGAGGATCCACCTAAGGGACAATTCCATCTAGAGTACATCACTTTAGATTCCTTCTGGGAGATCTGCAGAAGGGCTGGACCAGGAGATTATCCCTTCCTCATTTTCTTAGTCAGAAACACATAAACAATCATATTAAATTTGCTTTTCAATATTATTTCTAGTAATTTTATATTAACACTGTAGGAGATATAGACTTTTATTTACATCCTGGAAAGTCTTAGCATGGTCTCTATGAATTCAAAGCAAAGGGTAGTTTTTCCCTGGAGGCATCTCACCAAATGTCCCAGACTACAGGTTCATGCCACGTTAATTTTCCCTAACCCCAACAGGGTCCTTCCTCAGTCACTTCTTTATGGGTCATTTCAGAGTCTGTTTCATGATTATACTCTTAATTTATGGCACTTAGCTTGTCCCATGCCAAGGCCAGTATAGCCTTACTCACAGTTGCCTTGGGTTCATCCAAGTCCCGTGACGGGGCCATTTGGGATACAAGGACAGCTAAGGTTTAAGTCAGGTACATGTGATGGATTCCCAGGAGTTAATATTTTACAGTCAATTAATTCTGATATTACAAAATACACTAAAATTGGTTTCTTTCTATTATACAAAGAATGAATCAGAGGAGAAAGTGATCAAGTAGTATATCCCATTTAAAATAGGGTCTAAAATCATGAATAATCTAGGACTCAACAAAACACATGGGAGATTTATAACACGAAAACTTTAAATAACTTAAGAGACAGAAGAATACCTTAGGAAATGTAAACAATGCCATGCTTATCGATGGAAAGATTCAATATTGTTAAAATAACAATCCTATTTAAGCCATTATACAGACTCAACTCTATCCATATCCAAATTCAGATGATAGTCTTCATCACTGTTATTACTGTAACTGTCTTCCCATTGTTCATCGATTTGCTTGAGTGGGCACCAGTAACATCTCTATATGTCCTGTCACAAGCAAGTGTAGCCCAAGGGCATCTGCTTGCTCCAGGAACAAGAATAGCCTCAAACCATGGTCATGGAATTGGGGTCCATAATTGTTACTAGTTTTTTGGCATAACAAATAAAACATGGGTAGTTTGCCAGGCTCTGCCTTGTAGGTCGTATACTCTCAGTAGAAGGCTCTCATCTCGAGCATTTACTGATGAAATTTAAAGGGGAAAGATCAGGTTTTCTCTTGGATGGAGCTCTGAGGAACTATGGAGTCTGGATGTTGAGGCATGATGTGTGGGTTGCTCTGGCTTCTTGCTAAGCTTACTGGGATGACAGATATCAGTTAGAACCTGTCTAGAACTGTATACAGTGTATAAATGTGAAAGATCCTGGGAAGGACCTTATCCTACAATCAGTATCATCTAAGAATATTGCGTGGCTGCTTTAGCTGAGCACCAACAGAACTGTGGGTCTTGGCATGGGTGAGTCTCTCTTCCAGGGTAGCTGGCATGGAGGTGGAGGAAAAGGCAGAGCCCAAATCTCCAATCTGAGTTCGGCCAACATGGTCCCTCCCCTGCACATGTGAGCGAACCCTTGGAGCAGTGTTGGACTAAGCCAGGGGTTGGCCGAGCCCCTTACTGGGAGGTCAGCTCCAAGGGTTGCTTCCCACGTGGGGCCGGCCGAGCAGCGCATCTGTGGGTCTGGAATGGATGGGTCTGAATCTCTTCCAGGGTTGCAAAGGAGCTGTGGGTCTTGTGTGGTTGAGTTTCTCTTCCAGGTAAAGACATTCTTCATGGACCTTCATGAAATAATAAAGTTTCATGGAATCCTAAGATATCCCAAAATAGTCAAACCATACTCTTAGTATCTCCTTACAATTGAACTGTGCTATAAAACTAGAGTGATAGAAACAGCATGGTACTGGAATAAAGACAACTCTCTAATCAAAAGGTCAGAATTATAGAACCAAGGAAAAAGCTTCATATATATGGACAGCTAATTTTCAACAAAGGAGCTCAGACCATGAAATGGACTAAAGATCGCCTTTTAAATTGGTGCTAGGAAAAGTAGATAATCATGTGTAAAAAATTAAAAGTTATTTTTTGTATTACACACCTTACATAGAAGTCAATTCAAAGTGAAGCAAAGGCCTTGAGATCTGATTGGAAACTATAAAGAACAATGAGGGAGAGAATAAGCAAAATGCAACAATTTTGGACCTCAAAGGGATCTTCAGTGATACTATGCCACTGGAAAGGTAACTACATAGAAATAAACAATGGGACTATATCAAATTAAAGAATTTATGCATAGAAAAGCAAAACTGGTTAAAAGTAAAAGACAGCTAACTGAAAGGGAGAAAATAACATCTTGCACATCAGATAAAGGAAACATCAGATTAAAACATTCAGTATATATAAAGTACTTACAAAGATCATCATTAACAACAAAAAATTTCCAAACCACATCAAAAAATGGGATGAGTTAATGAACAAACATTTTTAGGATGAAGCAGGCAAATAGGAGTATGAAAAAAAATGCTCACAATCACTTATCATTAGGGATATCTAAATCAAGAGGACACTGATATGTCTCACACCAGTGAGAATGGTGCATATCTAATACTGAGGTAACAATTTGTGTTGGTGGGAATTTAGAAAAAAGGTACTCATCAGTGTTGGTGTGATGCTTTCTGAATCAGCTCCTGTGGAAAATATTATGAAGAATTCTCATTCAACTTAAAATTAAGCTGCCATAAATTAAGTTGACCCAGAAATTCCACTTTTGAGTATATGCCCCCACAACACTAAAACATTCATTCAAAAGAACTTATGCACACCATTATTCATTTCAGCACATAGCTAAGTTATGGAATCAATCTAGGTGCTCAACACAGATTAATGGATTATAAAGATGTGTTATATATACACAACAAATTACTATGCAGCTGCAAGGAAAGATGAAATTTGCTGCAACATGAATGGATCTGCAATATACATGAAGTGAAATAGGACAGAAGAAGAACAGACACAGGATAATTCCACATCTCTATGGTATACAAAATAGATAAGGAAATGCAGTAAAAAGGTGGGGTACCTAGATCACTCTTGATCCTAGAAAATTTTGAGGAGAAAAAGAAGGAAAGCAAACAAGGCGGGGGTGGGGAAGAAGATGAGAAAGGGAAGTAACAGGAGAACATGGGTCCAAGGTCTCAAGTATGCTGATAATGGGGTCCAGGGTCTCAAGTATGCTGATAATGGGGTCCAGGGTCTCAAGTATGCATAACCACAGCACGGAATCAACAACATCAGCATTACAATCACCAAACTTCCAAAATGGACCTGTCATGGTGGCAGGTCTGAAGGGAGAGAGGAATTACGGAAACTCTGGTAACCAGAAGTTGACATCCCATCTATCACTGATGGGATCAGTGATAGAGCATTATATACCTAATCTTAAACAATCTTTCAATGACTTTCTAAATTATGGTTAATTAAATAAACAATGTTAAGGGCATTTCTATTCTATGCCATTATTTTAATGTGTTTGGCTTGTGATTTAATAATTGGTTTCTCTCTTTATAACTGCATGTTTTTAGCATAAAATTATATTATAAGCATTTTTTGTCTTCATATCTCTTTTTCACTTATATTGTATTAAAGAGTACTGGAAGAATTCAGCTGAATTCTGTTAGTGCTAATCTCTTAGGAGAAGACTAAGCTATAGTTAGAAATAAAAACTTATTTTTCACTACAAATATTTCTTCTTTGTTAATCCTTTATTTGTTAATTTTTTGAGCCTATAATAATTAAAATAATGAAATTAACCTTCTAGTATTTATTTTAAAGAACTTAGGATTTTAAATTGAAAATAAATTTTATATATTAGCAGTTGTTTTCTTCATTAATGGGATGCAATAATTTTTCTTATTTGGCCAATTGATTTCAGATATCCTATTAAAAGATTTTCCCAATATAAAATTATTTTCACATTACAGTTGGTCTTTTATTTTTCAGAACTCAATGTTTCTCCAGAATATTGTTAAATTTTGTGGATAGTATTTAGAGATTTAAAATCTATTTTTACATGCAAGATGTATCTATAATTATCTTTTTTTGTGTGTGTGATATTTAGTTACATTTGTTACAATTAGACTTTATAATGTAAACGTGGCTGGGCTGTTTCCCCATCTTTTTTTTTTCCTTATACAGCAAGAATTCTTATAGTGACAAAATTAGACTTTACTTAAAAGTTTGAGAAATCAAAACAGTACAATCAAGTTTAAATAATTAATTTTAAGTAAAAATAAATTGAGTTCCAGTTTCCAGTATCAGATAAGGAGCTTGGAAGTCACCACTTCTAGTAAACAATAATTCACTTTCTCAATTAAACAGCTGAGTAGAATGGGGGTCAAAAGGGTATAAGCATTAAGGGGCATGTCTTACAAGTAACCAACCCCCAAGTGATAGCTCCATATGAACCACATAGTGCTCCAAGCATCACTAGGTGCAACTATGGAGGCCCCTGAGAACCACTAGAAGTGACCCAGATAATCCCTGAGCTGCAGGGCCTGAGAAGTCTTGGTTTCTTGCATTGAACTACTGGCCAGGCTTTCTGAGAATCCTTGGGTGGGATCCCTGGGCCTCCTAAGCACAGACTGAGAAGATAAATTCCCTAAATAAAGTGTGTGTGGATTTTCGTTATTGTTTAAGGAAAAAAAAAGAAAAACTGAATTGACTGGAAATAAATAAATAAAACCAAGAACCCATCTTAAATCTACAGAAGAAGGGAGGACAAGGAAAATTGGCCCCAAAATTGGAGCGACAGTCCTGCAAATATAGGGTGTCTGGTTTCACCAGCAACTGTACTGGTGAAAAATCTATTAAGAGGATAATAATATGAGTAGAAACGAGAAAGAAGCCGGGGCTTGAGTAGGAAAGCAGAGCTATAATTGACACATTTCTGGAGGCTCAGCTCAGAAAAGGCTGAGAGTTAAAAATCCTACGTGGGTACCCACAAAGGATCCCTATGCGATATTGTGAAATTTACCTTTGGAGCTCAATCAGGTCCCCAGAGTGAACAGTGAAGGACAAACAATGCTGGCTTCCAGCAGAAGGACAAAGAACCAATTTGAAATATGCTTGAGAAGTTTAGAGTTCTTTGTCAGGACTCCCTTTTTGGGTTCTGACATGCTGGGGTATACCAGAGTCTAACTGGCTCAGAAAAGAAAAAATATCTAATCCAGGCTGATATCACCTCTTCAT
This sequence comes from Cryptotis parvus, assembly GCA_021461705.1. Classification (NCBI taxonomy): domain Eukaryota; kingdom Metazoa; phylum Chordata; class Mammalia; order Eulipotyphla; family Soricidae; genus Cryptotis; species Cryptotis parvus. The sequence goes on along the minus strand of JAJIBD010000967.1, from coordinate 46,686 downwards.
GTGGGAGAAGTGGGAAACTATCTGCTATCTGTAGCCAGGTAAATTGTCCCACCTAAGAGATGAGGTGAAAGGACATAAAGACAGAGAAATTTGTGTTTCAACGACATAGATTTGAAAAAAGAAAGAAGTAATCACATTATGGAATGCTTCCCCCTTCCACACATCATTACCACTTTATAAAGACCTATTCTAGGTATCGGAATAATAGGAATTCCTATCCAGTTATATCCAAGAAACAAATCATAGGGGTGAAAATAAGGTAAAAATCACAAGTTTACAATACAGAATAAGAATTAAAAAAAAAAAACAAAATGGAAGGGGCGTTTTGAATGATTAGAACAGGGATTTAGAACAACTATGATTAATATGCTAAAGGGACTCCTGGACAAAATACACATCATAAAGAACAGATGGTCAGTGTAAGCAGACAGTTGTGAATATTATTAAAAAAAAATTGATGCTAAATATCCAAACAATGCAACCAAATTAAAAAAATGCTTTTACTGGGTTTGTAAATATACAAGACATCTGAGGAAAGAAATCCTAGAGCAAGGAAATACACCAAAAAAGTCTTTAAAATGAAGGCAAATAGGACAAGGAGTTAAAATGAATGAAACAAATATCCTAAGAGTATGTGACAACAAAAAATATAAAATCAATGTCATGGTAATATAGGAATAAAAAGGTAGAAGGAAACAAAATGTATTTGGAACAGTTAATGACTGAGAATTCCCCAAATGGTGACAGAAACCAACAGGAGACCAAGCAAACATATACATCAAATAATCACACCTTGTCATTGAATCCTCGAACTTCAGAGAAAAATTAATAATCTTTTAAGAATCCATAGTGAAAATACACATCACTTATAATGAAACAGAGAATTACATCTAGCTTTTCTTCAGAAGCTTGTAAACTAAGAGAGTGAAATAAGTAAATTTCAAAACAAACAAACAAACAAACAAAAGCAACCCACCAACCTAGAATTCTATATTCTAAAATTATCTTTTTTTTTTTTTGCTTTTGGGGGTCAAACCCGGCATTGCTCAGGGGTTTCTCCTGGCTCTGCACTCATGAATAACTCCTGGCGGTGCTTGGGGGGACCATATGGGATGCCGGGGATCAAACCCGGGCCGGCATGGGCTGGCCGCATGCAAGGCTAACGCCCTGTGCTCTGGGCTATTGTTCCGGCCCTCTATAATTATCTTTAATAAGAAAACATAAACATTTTCTCAAGCCAAATTAATTTTTGAATTTTTGCTATAATATGTTCCTGTAATATTTGAAGTAGCATTTATTACTACTTGAAAGACTTAAATTAATTGTATTTATTGAAAACTCAAGAGCAATCATTATTCTTTAAAAATATAACTAATATGCCAAGACATGGAAAATGAAAATTTAATAACCTAGACAAAAATGGACCAATTCTCTAAAAGATACAACCCATACAAAAACAGAATTGGAATTGAATATTCACTAATAAACTTTCAAAACCAATAATCAATAGACAAATCTGTGTGAGAGGGTATTCTTATAGATATTAATAAAGAAATTGTACCAACTCTCTGCTTTCTCTTTCATAAGATAGAGCGTAGAGGGAATATTTCTTAACTCATATCATGAGACGAGCATATCCTCATATCCTAATGCTCAAGCCAGGCAAGTCATTAAAAAAACAAACATTGGGAGAATCGACATTGTCAAAATGGTAATACTCCTTAGCACTTTATATAGATTCAATGCAGTCCCTATAAGAATGCCATGATATTCTTCAAAGAAATTAACCAAACACTCTTGAAATTTGTATAAAATAATAAAACCCCACGAATAACTAAAGCGATCTCTGGGAAAAAGAGGATGGGAGGCATCATCTTTCCTAACTTCAAACTGTACTACAAAGCAGTAGCAATTAAAACAGCATGGTATTGGAATAAAAACAGACCTGTGGGCTTATGGAATAGAGTTGAGTATCCTGACACCTAGCCTCAAATACATGAGTATTTAATCTTTGATAAAGGAGCAAAAAGTATGAAATGGAGCAAGGAAACCCTCTTCAAAAAGTGATGCTGGGAAAACTGGGCAGCTAATTGTAAAAAAAATGAATTTGGACCTCTGTCTAACACAATGCAAAACACTCAGATCAAAATGGATTAAATATCTCAATATCAGACCTGAATCCATCAGGTGCGTCAAAGAAAATACAGGAAAAACCCTCCACGACATTGAAGCTAAAGGCATCTTCAAAGATGAAACACCAGTAATGAAGCAACTAGAAGCAAAGATAAACATTGGGACTATATGAAAATAAAAAGCTTCTGCACCTCAAAAGAAGCAGTGACCAAGATACAAAGACAGTCCACAGAATGGCAAAGAATATTCACCCAATACCCATGTGATAAGGGGTTAATATCCAGGATATATCAGGCACTGGTAAAACTTTACAAGAAGAAAACAAACAACACCATCAAAAAATGGGGAGAAAAATGAACAGAAACTTTGACAAGGAAGAAATTTGAATGGCCAAAAGACAAATGAAAAAATGCTCATCACCATTAATCATCAGAGAGATGCAAATCAAAACAACAATGAGATATCATCTCACACCACAGAGACTGGCACATACCCAAAAGAGCAAGAACAACAAGTGCTGGCGTGAATGAGGGGGAAGGGGGATTTCATTGATTGCTTGTGGGTATGCCCACTGGTCCAGCCTTTTGGGGGAAAACAATATGAACATTCCTCCAAAGACTAGAAATTGATCTCCTATTCGACCCAGTCATACCACTCCTGAGAATATACCCTGCGAAGCCAAAAACACACAGCAAAAAACATCATCTGCACTTTTATTTTCATAGCAGCATTATTCACAATAGCCAGGATCTGGAAACAACTAGAGTGCCTGAGAACTGATGACTGGATAAAGAAACTTTGATAGTTACACAATGGAATACTATGCAGTTGTTAGGAAAAAATTAAGTTATGAAATTTGCCTATAAAAGGATGGACATGGGGAGGATCATGTTAAGTGAAATTAGCCAGAAAGAAAAAAGACAGCTATAGAACTGCATTAATTTGCATGATACATATATATATACACATATAGTATGTATATATACTATACATATGTATATATACACACATAGTATGATCCCAATATCCAAGGTCAGGCAAAATGGGGATCAGGAGGTCTTGTTAAAGGTGGAATCTACCACAAAAGGGTGGGGAGTCAGAGGTTATGTAAGACAGAGAAGGGAAAAGTGTGCTAATAATTGCTGAAAGTGATACCAGACTAGAACTGACCATTGAATATAAGCAAAAAGATACATATGACACCTTCCAAATGTATGTATTGCAATCCACAGTGTATAAGAGAAGGAAGAGAGAAAGAGAGAGAGAGAGAGAGAGAGAGAGAGAGAGAAAAACTGCCATTAATGCAGGATGGGGGTGGGGGAGGGAACTGGGGACATTGGTCATGGAAAATGGGCTCTGGTGGAGGGATGGGCGCTGGAAAACTGTATGACCAAAACCCATACATGAACATCTTTGTAATTATATATCTCACGGTAGTATAATAAAATATTTTTTAAAAAGACACTACAGACTAGGTCCAAGGTAAATAGCTCAAAGTGCTGTGTCCATGTTCTGCCTGCAAGAGGTATGAGTTAATTTCTCAGAACCACATGATTCTCCAGGCAATGCTGGGAGTATCCCCAGAATACTATAAGGAATAACCAAAAGAATGAGGTGGAGGAGGGGGAAAAGAAGGGGATGAGGAGAAAGAGAAGAATGATGAAGAAAAACTATAGACCATAAAATATCAGATCCAAAAATCTTGACGAAACATTAGCAAATTATATGTATGTCTATTTAACCAACCTTATGTATGGTGGTTAAACATGTATTACATGTGATTGTACATATATATATGTATATATATATATATGTTACTGTTTCCCGCTCAAGCAAATCAATGAACAGCAGAAAGACTAAGTGATACAATTATATATATATATATATATATATATATATATATATATATATATATATATATAATTATGTAGCCCAAACAAGTGGTGGTTACTTCAGGTATATGACAAGTTAATATTTTAAAGTCAACAGATGTAATATATGACATCAACAATCAAAAAAAGAAATAAACACCTTTAAATAGATGTGGGAAAATTAGTCAAAATTCTACAATTGTTTTGGATTCAAATTCTCAGCAAATGAGATTGAATAGGTATTCCTCAATAAGAATTACTATCGACAAAAGAGCTACAGTTTAAATTTACTCAATGATGAGAAATGCAAAGTCAGGTACAGTATAGGAATATCGCTTCTTCACATCATCCTGGAAGTCCTTGCTAAATAAGTAAAAATAAAAAAAAAAGGGAATAAAGGTACATATCAATACATCAATAGAATGGTATACAAATGAGTTTAAAGATATAGTTCAAATGGGTGCTTGTCTTGTATAAAGCTATCCCTGAGTCCATCTCTGGAACAATCCTCCCCTGAGTACTGCCTGTAGTAATCCCCAAATGCAGAGCTAGGAGTAAGTGATGAACATCACCAGTGGGTAGTGACTCTCAAACAACCAAAATGTATGCAAAGGAAGTTATTTTGCATGTGACCATCCTGGGTTGATTCTTTGCACTCCAGCATTGTTGAACCACTCCCTACGCACAAAGTCAGTAGTAGTCCCGAAGTTCGAGGAAGTAGGGTTCACCTTCCTGCCTTCAAAAACGATGCTGCTTAGGGCCCAAGAGAGCATGTAAGGGTTAGTTAAGCAATACCGTTGTGTATGCAGTCCAACTGCTTGAGCCCCAGCTTTTGAGCCCCGCTAGGAGTCACTCTTGAGTACAGATCCGAGAATAGCCCTTGAGTATGGTGGTGATTGTGACTCAAAAATAAAAACAGGTATTCAGACTTGGAATAAAGATAGTATGAAACAATAGATTTGTTCACAGGTGGTGATAGCCTGTAAAGAAATGCAAAAAGAAACACAAGCACACATGCATACACATGAAAAAGGAGCCTGCCTCCAGCTAATCAGAAATTATAGTAAGGTTGTATTATACATACATTAGTGTATAAAAGGGGATAATTTTTCTTCATGTCATCAATAAATGAGAGGATTTTGAAGTAAGACATATAACACTGCACAACATTACAAATCCCACATTAAATATTAATTATAACTAACAAATATGTATAAACTATTTGAGGAAAATACAATTCTTGATTGAAATAAAAAAAAGTAAAAAGCTGTTTCAAGCTGGTCTTTCAAGACATTATATCTTCCAACCTTGATCTGTAGATTCACTGCATTCTCAAAAAAAAATCCCAGCAGTTATTTTATGGATACTTGCAAAACTAATTCTATAGTTTATAAGGAAAAGCAGAAGTTTCAGAATTTGCAATATAATAATGAAAAATCACAAAGCTAGAGCTTGTTGGATGACAGGCCTAGCTAGCTTGGGAGCTTTGCTGTTTAATCTATTTCATCTATCCACTCACAGTTTACTCTACATGTTCTTACGCCAGGGTTCATGTAATGAGATCTCTCTTCTGTGTAAACACTGATGGAGGGTGTGGCAGTTAGAGAAGTCCCTTGACCCTGCCTGAGTAACTTCTGAATTATCATACATCTACTATGACTTCTATGTTTTCTAGATTGGGCACAGCTCCTCTTTAGACCCACTGGTCCCAGGGTGGGACAGTTAGAGTTTACCAGGAGTTTACCACCCTGGCTACATTGAGATTATCATTTAATATTATACGAAGGATCATATTAGACAGAGATACATGAGACAGAGCTGCTATCAACTCTCCCTGTGCCTGGCTGATCAGGAGGTGTCTGGGAGGGAGGGGGCGGGTTCTGGCCTGGCCCGCCATCCCAATAGAGCCTCAGATGAAGCCAGAGGAACCTCTGCACCATCATGGTAGCCATTTTCATCATCCAGACTCCACAGTTCATCAGAGCTCCAATCAAGAGAAAACCTGATCTCAAGCTCAACTCATCAGAGCCCCACCCTATAAAGAAGCCAATTTCAAGCCCAGGTATGCTTGAACCAGAGACACAGATACACAACGTAGAGCTGGTGCTGGCTCTCCCTGTTGCATGTGGCCTCTGTTGGATGACAGGCTTAGCTAACTTGGGAGCTTTGCTCACAGATTAATCTATTTACGTGTTCTTAAACCAAGGTTCATTCTAATGAGATCTCTCTTCTATGTAAAATCTGGTAGAGGGTGTGGCAGTTACAGAAGTCACCTTGACTCTGAATAAGTTCTGACTTTTTATACATCTACTAGGACTTCTATGTTATCTATATTGGGCACTGCTCCTCTTTATACCCACTGCACCCTGTGGGAGAGTTAGAATTTACCAGGAGACTGTCACTCTGGCTACTTTAAGACTATTGTTTAAGATTATAGGAAGGATCATACTAGTTTGCCCTCATGCAGGTGAGTGACCCCTTCAGTATACAGAGATTGAGATACTCAGAATCACCCTGGTGCAGACAGTAAATAAAAAAGACCTTGTGAGTACCATCTAGATTACATGAAACCCATGTAATTAAGATGTATTACTTTAGACCAGTCCCCTCTCACTCTCCAGTGTTTTACATAAGATATAATCTCAGAAGAAGGGATTAGTCCTTGGCATAACCTTTTATTTATATCTGTAATAGGGTGTGGCACCACCCTTCTACACTCTTCTATCTAGAAGTTGTTTAGTGTTCTTTGTTGACAGGACCTTCCCTGTCAACAGTTAGGATTACTTTGGTGTATATAAGGGGACTGACTTGAGGCACTCAGCCCTTCTTTTGGGTAGATCTCTCTTTGGTGGGACTTATCTTGGGTGAGATCCTCTCTCTTTGGTGGGAGACTTGGGCTCTCTTGTATGGTCTAAGTTCTGACCAGAGCTAGAGTTCTTTCATTATATTGGGTTGTGGTAGTAGAGCTTTTGTACTATTAAAAGCCTTTTTGGAACTGCGCTGGACTCATGATTTTTCATCAGTTCTCTGGCGAAATTCTGTCCTGATACTGCTGGGCACCCCAGGGGCTCCCCTGACAGGCCTCAAAACATCCACAGGGTTAATCAGTAAATGATTGAACTGAGAGCCTACCTACTGAAGAAAGAGTATCCCATCCCGCATGGCAGAGCCTGGCAAGCTACCCGTGTCATAGTCAATATGCCAAAAACAGTAACTATAATAGACCACATTCCCATGACCTGAATTAATGGTTTGAGGCTCTTCATGTTCCTGTAGTGAGCAGATGCCCTTGGGCTACACTAGCACACAGGGATGAATGGAGATGTTACTGATGCCAGCTGGAGCAAATTGATGAACAACAGGAAGACAAATGAAGTGATACATAGTAGTTTGCCCTCAAGCAGGCAAGTATACAGAGAACAGATACTCAGAATCATCCTGGTGCAGATAATAAATAACAAGGACCTTGGGGGGTAGCATCTAGATTCTAGATTACATGAAGCCCATGAAATTAAGATGTATTACTTTATACCAGTAATAAAAACAAAACTGAAAGTAACAAATATACCATTTGTTAAAAATCTTGGAACCAACACTTGACTGCTTCCCACTGGGAGGTTCAAGCTTTTCAGAATTCTTGTAAATCACTGTATCACTGTATCACTATCTTCCTGTTCATCATCGATTTGCTCGAGCGGGCACCAGTAACATCCCCATATGACCTGTCTCATGCAAGTAGAGCTCAAGGGCAGCTACTTGCTCCAGGAACACAAAGAGCCTCAAACCATTCCAGCAGGTCATGGGAATTAGGTCTATAACTGTTACTGGTAAATATCTTGTAAAAAAAAGGAATTAAGTATGAATATGTACATACAGGTATCAATCACTCTTAAAATAATTTAGTTCATAGTGTTGAGTATCTTTTCATCAGATCCAGTTTTAATCAAGACTATAATATTTAAGGGTCAAAGGAATAGTACAGCAGGTTTTGTAAAGTAGAGCAGTTTTAATCATAATATTTAAGGGACATAGTAACAGTACAGCAGGGGGCTTGCTCTACACACAGTCACCCCAGCTTCGACCCCCGCATCCCAGATGACTGCCGTATCCCCCGCACCATCAGGAGTTATCCCTGACTGCAAAGTCAGGAGTAAGCCTCAAGCACCACCAAATATGGCCCCCAAAAACAAAATAAAACCAATGTCAGTGCCGTTATATATGTTCAAGTGTTCTTAATTACCTTTGGTACATATGGATCCTAGTCTATGTACCCTATAATATCTGTAGCCAAACGAGCAAAGAGATTTACCAGTTGCTGCAAGGTAACAAAAAAGAAAAGAAATTATTGTTTTTAAGTATCACTCCTATACTTTTCCATTTATTTTCATAAATCATTATTAATACAATTTAATATTACTCAGTTTTTTTAAAAAATAAAACACTCCATGTTTAAGCTACTTTTTTTTTTACCTAAGATCAACTGTAGTTGGTTAAAAATAATGTTTTTAATAAGGGAAAAACAGAGATCCACAATGCAAAAAGAGTAAGAAATTTTAATCCACTTGATCACTTGATCACTTGAATCCCGTTATTCATCGATTTGCTCGAGCGGGCGCCAGTAACATTTCCATTGGACCCTATCACGTGCCAATGTAGCCCAATGGCATCTGGTTGATTGAGGAATATGAAGAGCCTCAAACCGTTCCTTCAGGGTCTTAACAAGGAAGTCTGACCATCTTGTAGGTGGGCGGCCACATTCTTCTCCGGTGTCAAATACAGCATGATGCGACTGACGCCTCCTCGTCTCAGTCAGACCAATGATGTCGTACTTGATCTTTTGCGCTTGCACCATCAGATCCTCAATATATGCTTCCAGTGCTTCCGATGCCAGCGTCGTGCATTGAAAGTACAGACAGTCATTTTAATCCTTCTTCGTTTAGCAGCCTAGGACAGCCATGAAATTTTATCAGGCACTGCTTGTTTGCCTTTCTTACTGCTGCCGTATTAAAGGCTCTTTCGGGTCAGGAAAATAAATAATTTTAATCCAAAGGGATTAAAATTAAACTCCATTGAATATAGGCAAAGGATTATCATGTATATTCCTTTGCCTATATTCAATGCTCAGTGATAGATTATTTTTAAGACTTTTTACTTAAAGTATAGCATTGGTTCATTAATAATTGCTCGAGTTTTGAGGTGACTACTAGAGTATCCCACCGCATGGCAGAGCCTGGCAAGCTACCCATGTTGTATTTGACATGCCAAATACCAGTAACAATTATAGACCTCATTTCCCATGACCTAATGGAATGGTTTGAGGCTCTTTATGTTCCTCGAGTGGGATGTTGCCCTTCGGCTATCTCGCATGTGACAGAACGTATTGAGATGTTACTGGGCCCGCTCTAGCAAATCAATGATATACGGGAAGACAGTGATACAGTGATACTTTATACCAGCCCCCTCTCTCTCTTTCTCCAGTGTTTTACATTAGAGATAATTTAGGAAGAAGGGATTAGTCCTTTGCACAATCATATACTTAGATCTGTAGTAGGGTGTGGCACAACCCCTCTACATTCTTCTATCTACAAACTGTTTAGTTTATCTTTGTTGACAGGACCCTCCCTAAAGTTAGAATTACTTTTGTGTATATAAGGGGACTGATTTGAGGTACTGTCCTCTCTCTCTGGTGTCATCCACTTTGGTGGGACTCTCTGATGGGATCCTCATTGGTAGATTTTGGGCCCTCGATATGGTCTTAGTTCTGACCAGAGTTAGAGGTCTTTCATTATATTGGATTGTGGTGATAGAACTTGTTGTACTATTAAAAGTCTTTTGGAACTGCGCCCGACTCCTGAGTTTTCATTAGTTCCCGGAAGCCTCTGAGGTAGAAGATAACTTCTGTCCTGATCTCAGCTGTTGGGGATCCCAGCGGTTCCAAGACAGGAGCTCTAAAAATATGAATTCAAGATTTAATATAAAGCTACTAATTAATATTAGAAGAATCATAGCATGAAAATCTGATATATGTGGGTAAAAAAGATCTATATATAAATAATATGTATAAACAATCATATGCATAGAGAGAGAAGTTACTCTCAAAATCATATATATAAATATACATAAATATATGCTATTTATTTTTAATTGCCAAACCGTGGAAACAACAGAGATGTTTTTTAGTAGATGAGTGATAAATGAACTATCTATACTATAATAAAATGTATTTGGGTTTTTATTTGTTTTGGACAGCACATTGCCATCCTCAGTGCTAACTCCTGGCTCTGCTCTCAGGGGTCATTCCTGGGAAGGCTCTGGGGACTATGGGGGTGCTGGGTATCTAATTTGGGTTAGCTGTGTGCAAGGCAAAGGCCCTACTCACTGAACTATTGCTCCAGCCCATAAATGATGGATTATTAATTTGCAATATTAAAAAGAAAGTAGCATTCAAGTCATAAAAATGCATGGAAGAAACTTCTAAAATCCATATTACCTAGTAAGAGAAGTTACTCTCAAAATCTGTATGATTCTAACAGACAGATATGGCATTTTGGAAAAAGCAAAACTGTGGAGAAAAGGAAAATGATCAGTGATTTACAGAGATAGTGAATTGCAGAGATGAATAGACAGAACATGGGATTTTTAGGGCAATAAAAATGCTTTGAATGACATTATGATGATGAATATATGCCATTACATATTTTGTTCAAAATAATAGTCTGTAAAGTACTAAGAATGTATCTTTAACTCTAGTCACTGGATTATTATGATGGTGATTGGTAAAAGAGGTGAATGTTAATGATAGCATGATATATTGCAGGACAGAAAATATATGGGCAATATTTGTGTTTTCCTCTCAATTTTGTAAACCTAAAATAGCTTCTATAAAAAAACAAAAGAGTAATGAAAAAAATTTTTTTCTCTCCTATAACTGCTTGAAAGTAGTTTCTCCTACTACCCCAATTGTTGGTTAGATTTAGTTTCCTAGGAGATATAGTACTGAAGTTAAGGTTCTGGCCTTACATACAACTGACGCTGAATCTGTCTTCAGTACTCCATGTTTCCATGAGCTTTACGGGAGTGATCCCTGTGTCAGGAATAGCCCCTGGGTATTTCTGTTCCCTTCTACCCAGATCCATAGAAAAATTCACAACAAAAAAAAATTTGGTTTTCTAGAAATTTTAAGCTAATTTATTATCCAAATTGTTATATGTAATAGTTTCTGTGATTTATAATTCTTTCTATATTACAGCCCAGTAGAAATTTAATTTGTATTTGTTTTCTTCTTCCATTAATTACATTTTCTAGAGACTTGCTTTTTTTTCCCTAAGAAATAGTCCCTACATTTTTAAGGACTCAGATTAGAATATTTGTTAGATTTACATATTTGGAATATTTACTTTTTGACATCACTCATTAGTTTGTTTTCCTAAAGAAACTTTTAGGGAAATATGCCCTTGTTTTCTTTTTCTTCTTTACATTTGCTATACACACTCAATGTTAATAAACTCATTTTGTTTATGCAAAACTGATCATCCACAAAGTTAAAATTATGCCATTAGCTACTGTCCCCATTTCATGTAGAATGGCAATTTTAATGAATATGTAAATATGGTGATTACTTTTAGAACAAAATACATATATGTTTACAAATAAATGGCTTGCTTTTATTGTTGTTGTTCTTACAGAATCATAGAGGCATTAAATGGAACTGATTATGGAAGTTGGTATAGAAAGTAAAATAGACAGTTTACTAAGGAAGAAGAAACATCTCAGCATCTTAGTAGAAATGGCTAGACTAAAGGAAGAAATTATTATTCCCCATCTGAAACCCACACAGTGAGGAAGGCAAAGGGCAGGCCTTTCCACAGAATAAAAGGAAAGGCTCTTCTGAGCTGAAAATTACACACTTTCTCACATCTGAGGCAGTTCTCCCTCCCCGTTTCTCACTTGGAAGCAGCTGAACCATTTCTGGGTATCCCATTTTATTAAATAGCGTAAGTACTCCTAGACAGTAATTCTGAACATCCTTCCCTGAATTTTGTGGTGTGATTTGGAACATGGATTAGAAAATGTTGCCCTTTAAGGGGAAAATTTGAACTCCAGGCAAGAAACATGCTATTGATATTACAAGAGAGCAATGAATTAGCACCAAGTTGGAGGAAGGTTCTAAGATTGAGTGATACTTAGAGTTTTGATGCTCCCAATCTCTGTGACTTTAGTTCTGTAAATTGGGAAGAGAACATACCTAAATATTTCCATATTCAATTAATAGTAGAAACGTCAGTTTCTCTTTAGGGTTCTGTGAGCATGAAACATAAACTATGTATAAAACAATTTTATAAATCTATATAAAACATTTAAAATACCATTGAGTAGATAATCAATCTATTTTCTGTAAGATTTTATGACTATTTTTTGGAAAGAAGAGATCCAGTGTCTTCTGCGATTTCCAACTGAAGGTATCCCTGATGTTCCTCAGTCATATCCTTGGCACAGTTCTGTCATTCAGCACTGTAATTACTTTTATGACACATGCAATTCAGTTGCATGCTTACCAAGTGCTGTTCTGCTCAGAAAGACTGGGTGGTGGAGCTGTGATAACAAAAGAAAGGAGGTTCCTCCCTTCAAAAACAGTACATTCATTTCTATAGATTCACAATAAATTATTCAATCCAAACAATTCTGATTAGTAAACACCATGTGTCTAATACTGTCCTTCAAGCTCAAGTTGCCTTAGGCATTATTCCTCTGAGTACCATGGAATTTTACTGCTCTCATGCATTTAACGTGGCTTACTTTTTGTGAAATCAGATGTGAGAACAGGAAGAACCTGGGAAGAACTTTTGGCCCTTCAATGGTCCAAAGTAGAAACAGTTACATTTTATTAAAAATAAAGGAGCTTAGCAAAGCTTTTAAAAATAGAATGATATGGGAGCTCAGCAGGTCATGGAAAGCTTTCAGAGAAAACTGCAGAAGGACTCTCTCAGGGGGTAAAGATCAAAGATCAGCCATCCACAGCATAAAGAATGTAGTACATTTTATCTTAGCCTGTTTAGTATCATAAATAAACAAGGATATTGTGTGCACGGATTGGCTTTGGCTCTCTAGATTTGAAAGGTAAGGAAACATATAATTTCTACATATAAAAGGAACGTGATAGGAATATAATAAACCTTCAGTTTTTCAAGGGTGTAGGAAGTAGGTTTCTCTTCAATATTTATGTGTAGTCCTTTAGGAATCTGTAAATTAGTCTTTCCTTTTTATTGTGACATGTTTGATTTATGAGGAATTCAAGTTTGTCTATTTGAAACAAGAGTTACATGCTCTGCTTTTCTTTTCTGTCAGAAAATATTGAGAATCAGCCTTTAAAATGGGTTTATAAAACTGCAATTTCCACACATTTACTTAACAGCCTCACACAATATAGCATTCATTTATAATCCAAAATAAACATGCAAATGTAATTTAGGTCAGAAAAATTTGATTTTCTTTGTCAGTAAGTAAAGAAGATAGTATTAGATAAGCAAAATGATTTTTTTTAACTTTTTCTAAACTGTGTCACACAAGATTCTTCCTAAGAAATTTAAGCAATGTTCTAAGTAGTTCACATATAAATTTATTTTTAAACCTTCTAAGCAACTTACAGGAAGATATTGTCATCATTCTAATTTTATATATAAAATTATAAAGGTACCTATTGGGTGACTTTCCCAAGATTATATTGTGACTAAGAGTTGAAGCAAAGATATAAACCCCAGATACCTACTTGAGAGACTTTTGTATTAAACATGGAAAACTGCCTCAGTATAGCATGGTATGGAGGCCAAAAGACTTAGATTCTTTAATCTAGAAAGAAAAGAAAGGGGCATGCCATTAGTTCTCTGATAAGTATATACTAGTTACTATAAGAAGAATTCTGTCTTATTCTTCAATAAAAATGATCTTATAATTCTGGAGATGTATTTTGCAAAACATCATCAAACACCTTGTAACCAGAGGGATCCTAAAAGTTGAACTAGAATATGAAGGTGATATAAAAGTCCTTTTACCAAAATATAATTTTAATACTATGGTCAAAAAGACCATCCTGATGATCTAAATGGTTTATATGTAATTGAATTAGAATTTTAGGATATAAACCTGGTGAGCTTTGTGTTTCAGTGGGAGACCATAGCCAGTGACTGAAACATCAGTTAATTAAATGATACTCTTTTTTATTTTACAGAGGGTTTATGCCATGCATTACAACATGATATTCAATGAATCCAGCTAATTGAACACATACTTCACCTTAGACAAAAGAAGTCACCTGCAAGTTGCCTTGTCATCCATGCAAAGAGGTGTGTCCAAAGAGGTCTGTTCACAATCAAAGTGCCGTAATCTAAGATGGCGCTGATCAGCCATTTGGGAAGCTCTTTCCTTATTCAATGTGCATATGGAGTAATATAAAAAGTAATTATCAAAATCATTTAGAGCAGTAGGTGCTGATTAATTCATAGAAATAAAATAAAAGTAACCCCCCCCACTCCCACCCCACCCCTTTCTCTCTGGTCGCAGTTCTGAGAAAGAATTCAATGCCTTAATTTCATTTAGTTTCATTGCTTTTTATATTTTTATTTTCATGCAAAGTAAACTAACTCCAAAAGAGAAAAATATGGACTGGATTATTTCATTCCTTTGTGGAATATAAAGATTCAAATATTTTAGTTTCTATTTGCTGCTATATTAAGTCATCACAAATGACATAAAAATATTACATATGTATTATTTTACAGTCTGAACTCTTTTTTAGCCAACATTAAATGATTATCAGGATTGTATACCTGTCTTGAGACTTTTGGTGCAGGGGGAATCAAATATAGTTTTAGTTTTAATTGTTCCCTTTTCCCAAGTCTAGAATCCTGATAATGGGTGATCTCTCTCTTCAAACCCAGTGATGATTTCTTAGTTCTTTTTTTTCAAAGTCCATCACTTTAGCTTTTCTCTTATGCCTCTTTATTTAAGGGTGATTGTCATTGCATTGAATTCACTCAGATAGGCCAGGATGATCTATTGTAAAGTAAACCTACTAGAATATTGCCTCTACAATCATAATTGCCAATTTTTACAACAGATGACACACAAATTCTGGGGATCAGAATCTACACATCTTGAGTTTCCAGGTAAAGCTGATTCTCTCTACCTTACTAACTGTAGTATTTTTTCAAAAGTCAAGTAGTAAATATTAAACTTAAAAAAACAGTTTTCTTGCACCTTCTACTGTATATACTTTATTAATGAAGTTTAAGACCCTATGGCATGTATGGCTAATATTTAATCTACTTAACAACGACCAGTAAAGCATAGTCTTTTAAATAAAGGTTCTTAAGTAGGAAAGACAATGGAACAGTTCTACCATACTCAATTCCAGCATAACACCAAATTTAGCATATTATACATTATGTTCATTATTCAGAACTAGGAAATATTGTAATTACCTGGTATAAACATTTAGATATAAGAACCAAATGAGGTGTCATTGATTGCTTTTAGTAAAAAATATTTTATTAAAAACTATGCTGGGATTTTCAAGAAACAAATTTATTCTAGTGAAGATTCATTGGACATAATTATTTGACAGAGTATCATTGTAAGAGTATGAATTGATTATAAGATTCTATATTTTGATTTCACAAAGCATCTATAATTCCCTGAAAAAACTTGCGTGAAAAAACTTCCTTTTCTTCTGTGTCATCTGTGCAGTAAAGGGGATCTTACTATCTTCACTAGCTACTAGATTATTTTGATTATGTACATGGATGGAGTGGCTATATCTAACAGATCTAACAGTGAATAATTGAAAATGGATTTATCTCAATATTATCCCTAAATTTATAGTAAAAATTAAATCAAATAAGATACTCACTGACAAGGACAAAGAGATGGGGAGGAATGAGTGGAAAAGTAAGCACAATTTTTGGAAGATGAAAAATAGTGGAGGGATAGCAATTGACTTAGTAAACAAAACTGAAGCATAAATACCTGTAATAGATGGTATGGGCTAGCAGCAACAGGAAAAGGTCTGTTGAATTCCAGAAAAGTCCTGATTACCTCTGGTGTTATGTGATAGATTCCTGAGCCCACTTGAAAGTTGGAGGTATGATGAAGTTGATCACAAAGCAGTTAGAAGCCGTGAGCTCTATGTGTTGAGTTCTTAGACTCAGTGATACTGGGTATAATTTTCCAATGATATTACTCTCAGCTCAAAGGTTGAACTTTCATACACATTAACACTGAGTTCTCTGTCATAATTTTAATATTTTACTCTTTATTACGGATATAGGGCTAATAATGATGCTTAAATATGGCTTAGGGATGAAAAGATGGTACAGCAGGTAGCACTCTTGCCTTATTTAAGGTCAACCTGGGTTCAGTCTCCAGTCCCCATAGATTCCCTGAGCCCTGACAGAAGTGCAGAGTTAGAAATAAGCCCTGAGCACAGATGGGTATGCATACCCCCTTCCAAGCCTAACCAAACAAAAACAAGGAAAAAGCTTTTAACATAATAGCTAGAGATAAAACTTATAGAAAATAATAGATAACAAAATAAATGGCTCATAAAAATAAGAAAATTTAAAAAACATCTTGAAGGTTATTGCCAATTGAAATGAAAAAATTAATTTACCCATGTACCATAGATCCCTGCCACTCAAGGCATTGCAGGTGTGGCAGCAGTACCCAGCTGCATCAGCAGGTGGCAGACAGGAGACTGGCTTGTCTATACCCAGGACTCTGCCCTGTGGGCACTGGATGGTTGATGGTCTGACATAGAAAAGAGTGGGTCCCCTGGGATGAACCCAGGACCACGGCAGAGCCTGGCAAGCTACCCATGGTATACTCGTTATGCCAAAACAGTAACAGTAATGGACCTCATTCCCAACGAATAGAGATGTTACTGGCCCCCACTCAAGGAAATCAATGAACAGTGGGAAGACAAGTGACAAGTGATCATAGATAGCTGATAGAAAAGTGTTCATGGAAATGATTTAAAAAATGAAAAAGACACAAATTTTAGATGACAAGCACCTGAATCTGGATAGTACATTAAATTTCCAGGCCAAAGAGTAAGAAATAGACAAACCTATTATAGAATTTAAAAAATTCCTGGAGTAAAAAGATGGTCGTAACAGCTTTTCTAGGGAGTGAGGGATAGACAGTAGGTCTGAAAGAAACCAATATTTAAACTGGAAACTGCAATAGCAGCACTGGATTTTAAGAGTGAAACAGTGCCTACAGAGTTCTAAGAAAAGAATCTTTTGCATTGAAGTCTACATTATGTAAAATGAACAGGATCAGTGTGCTTGCCATGATATTTCACAAATGGTATTCTTGCACTTGTGTTATGGCTTCTGTTTCAGAATGGCTAGGATCTGTTGGTTATTTCCAGCTGTTAGAAACCTGGAAAAGAGCAGGATGGATAGGAACACCTGATTATGCATACATACTGAGACTATTTTGATAGAATTACTTCTTTGTAGACTTTTAAAAATCAAGCAGCCATGCTGGGGAACTTCATGTGATTGTCTCTAATAACTGAAGATAGTTTCTGGTTATTTCCAGCAAGAAACTGAGGCTTTTAGTCTTTTTCCAGTGGGGGAGCTGTGATCTACCAATAACTTAAATGAGCTAAGAAGCCTTTAGTTGAGGTTTTGAGAAGAGTGAAGCTTTCATTGGTACCTTGATTGTGAACTTCAGAAACTCCAGCTAGTCTTTTGTCAAACTCTAGACTAACGATGTTTGGGAAAATTTTGTTTTTGGTAATATTATTTCATAAAGTAGTGCATACATAAAAATAAATAACTGTATGGTGTAAAGAAGATATCATATGAAAATGTGGCCTACACAGTCTCAAGTCTGATGGTATTGAAGAAAAGTCAAGATGCAAAATATTGGTGACAAATATGAGTAAAAGCAATGGACTAGTGTCAATTATAGTGTATGAGGGGTAGTCTCTTTTTTGTAGTTTTATGGACACACTCACAAGTGTTCAGGGTTTATTTCTGGCTCTGAACTTTAGGACTTACTCCTAGCAGGTCTTGGAGGACCATTTGGGGTGTCAAGTTCAAACTTGGGTTGGCCAAGTGCAAGGCAGGTGCTCTACCACTTTACTATCTTTGACCTTGAGAGATACTCTTATGAAACTATGCAACATATAAACAGAAAGAGGACCAAATAATCTAGTTATGGGAAATATCACACTATTCAGAGAACTGTATTAGGTAAATATGGCACAAGTAGTTAGATGAGTAAGTAAATTAGTGAAATAGAACTATAAGAAACCCAAATCAACCATATTGTATGATGAATTTGTGATTATAATGATTATAATTAACAACATTGTGAGTAATTAAACTTTTAACTCTACAGACAAGGATGTATTTGTAAAAATTCTATTTTCCCAACTGGATTCTCAAAGGAATAGTGTGGTTTTGCGCAAGAAAAATCCTTTGACTGACATGTGTAAGAATATACATACCACTACTCTTGTTATCAAAATTCCTATTGATTTTTAACATTTACTTGATTCCAATTGCAGGTCCTCTTGGGGACCTTTTCTCTTGCCCCTTATTTTTTGAGTTTTTTTTTTTTTTTTTTGGGTCACACTCAACAATGCTTAGGGGTTTCTCCTGGCTCTTTATTTAGGAATTATTCTTTTAGGTGCTTGGGATTTGGGGGATAGAACCTGGTCAGCCGCATGCAAGGTAAATGCACTAATCACTGTACTATTGCTCCAGTCCCTTGCCCATTATCTTGTAGAGACATTTATATAACTTACTCGCATCACCCAACTTTACTTAAATAATGAGACCTCAAGGAAATTTTCCCTTGTTGAGTCTCTCATAAGGCAGTAATCCTTTTCATTTATTTTTCTTTTGTTGTTTTTATCATTGTTTTTTAGTCTTAATATCTCTGTTTTCCATTAGATTGCAAATCCTTTAAGGAAGAGAGCTTCTGTTTTCTATTGCCATATCCATACATTTTGTGATCAATTGATATTTAATTGACTTTGTATTTAATCCTGTAGTGTATCTAATAATATATAAGAAGAGTACAAAACAAGTTTTATTTATAAGTTGTGCTCTACATAGTTTTATTTATAAATTGTGCTTACATTTGTATTTAAGATAAATAAGTTCACACATAAGAGATATAGTTCTAAAAAATTCCAAATAATAAGCCTAGAATTTATACTTTCCAGTTTTTTCTTAAACACAAATTCATTTTAGTTCCATCAATATTAACAACTATGTGAAGGTAAAGGTATGAAAATTGGTGTTATACTATTTGCTATTTTAATTTTCTGGACATTGTTGACTTTACAGGAAGTTAATGCTCTTTTTAATGTAGTAGAGTGTTAGGAGGAAGAATGTATGAAAGAACATATTCATATCCTGACCATCAGCATTTTACTCAGATTAGGTACCATATATAAAAATATTCTCTACTTCTATGATTTATTTTTAGAGGCAACTAACAATTGGGAACACCGTAAATGTCTCTGGTGGAGACTAATATAGGAAAATCATTCTTTTATAATCATGGAATATAGAACTTATAAAATGACATTTTTGCATCCTACCCAAAGAAATGGTAGGAACAATTATAAACTATTAATACAATAAACTAATGAAGCTGTTTGTACTCCAGAAAGAAAAATCCTGAAGAAACTATAGAAAAATATAAGTGATAGGCTTTGAATGGCTATTGTATATTTTATAAATCCTTTGTAGTCAATTCAAGAAGTTAATTAGTTAGAAAACCTCTAAAACTTAGAAATTCAATATTAGCTTTTGTTACATAAAGAGCAACATTTTCATCAGTTCTGGATCTGCCTTAGAATATTGAAATTTGAATGAAGTTTTTGAAACTGGAGTTTTAAAAACATTCAAGGAAATTCTAATGCATGCACTATGAACTATTTGGAGAAACACTTATCTATCTATAACCTATTTGTTGTTTATTTTCCATCTAGCAAGTCGGTTTAACATGCGGGTAGAAAAGGTGTCTCTGTAATTTCTGTACTGTTAAGGCACCCTCTGTGTTCAACCAAAGAGCACTGACAAATGCTTCAAAGTTTATTATTAATCTTTGCTTCTTTCTACCTTTACCTTATGTTTGAGAGATTATATCCGAATTATTTTGAAGATTTGTCAGTGCTTGTCTATGTGTGTGTGCTCAGAATCATATACTCATTTGTGGGCCTCTAGGCCCTCAGGGATGGGTCACAACTGCACAATCAGATTTTGTGAGCAGAAAGCTGACAGTAGATATTGAGGGCTCCAGGACTTCTCATTTTTATCCTTCTTTATTGTTGTGCCTTAAAAAAAATCTCTATGCTTATTGGAATGCAAATGCTTTTGGAAGGGAAGACTTGAAACTGTTACCATTCTTAATGAAATTGAATTTGTCAGTTCTCTTCCAACAATCAGATTTTGATGAAGATAGAGTGAAGCGGTACAGAACTCTTGACAGGTGTAAAAGAATAGGGAGTGATTTTTAAAAAGTATAACCCAAGAAATGGGTGCTAAAAAGTTCCAGAGATTGAGTAACTGCCAACTTCATCACTGGCTAGCTGCTGGCATGGCAAGGGTGCTTTAACCAACTCCAAAGAATAATTAGGTGTTATTGGTGAGTAAAGTTGAAAAGCTAAATTGCTCATGTTATAACAATAGCTGAAAAGTCAATGCAGCAGAAAGCAGCTATTTCATTAGTGGTTTTTGCAAGACCAGTAAGTGGTTCATTATCAATTATGCAGCACTTATGTAGATTTGCTTTAGACTTATACCTCCAAGGCCACACTTCCCACATTCCTTAATTTTCTTCTAGATTTAAATGGCTGGTCTCTGATGTGTTCTTATTCCAACAAGGAAGGGGCAGTTCAAAAGGGAAAGAGGCAATTTATGCCACGAAAAACTATTTTTCTAATGGAATGCATTTTAACTTCTTACCTGCTAAGTTCCAAAGCCAGCTCACTGGTTTGAACATATTGGTGAGAAACAGATAAGTTTTCTAATGCCAGAGGTAGAGGTCATGGGAGCTTTTCATAAATGAATAATGGATTCCTCAGAATGGCCTGGTATACCCAAGAAATGTGGCAAAAACTCTGTTCATATAAGGGAATATAAAGTTTGGTCAGTGATCATCTGTGCTGGGGTTGTATTCTCTAGGAATTTACAGCACTTTTCATGTTTAGTTTACCAAAGTATATGGGGAGTAATTTTTCATACAGAGTTGTTGAAAAGAAAAATTCATTTAAATATAAAAATAGAGAGAAGGCTAATTGTTTCATATACTATGTTCTGTCTTGAAAGAAATTGGACTAATGAGAGTAGAAAAGGTCAGGTGGAAGGAGAGTACATGATTAAGTAAAGAATTAATCAGTTCTGTAGAAACTCTCCCCTTCCACTTTCTGGTGTAGCTTGTGAATTGATATGTTAGTAGAACTAGTTACCAAAGGCAAGATCACTTGGTAAAGTCAAAGAATCACTAAACAGAGCTATATTTGAGTGATTCTAAGTGACAAATTTTATCTCAGCAGATGATGGTAATTAGTGTCTTTCTCAGGGTGTGTTTTCCAGAATTCTATAATGGAGCAGCTAAATAGCAGGAGTCCCTGATTTCTGTTTTCTCTGAGGATCTGAATCATCCATTGTCTCTTCGTGGTATTATTTTTCCAGGATGGGTCTTGTCCCACAAGCACCACATGACCAAAAGATTCTAGATGAGCTTGTGTTGAATAAACAGAGGGGCTTGGTGTGCTTATGTGGGAGATCAGTGTGATGAACTCTTTTTGTGGAAATGAAATTTTCCTATACTGCAGTCAGTCAATACCCAGGGGAGGTTGGTGTTGGGAAATGTGCACTGGTGGAGGGATGGGTGCTGACTGAATCATGAATAGTTTTGTAATTTTATATCTCAAGGTGGTATAATAAAATAATATAAAAAAGAATAAAGAATTGGTTAATATACAAAAAGAAGAAAAGAAAAGAAAAGAAAAGAAAAGAAAAGAAAAGAAAAAAGAAAATACTTCAAACTCCACTCAGAAGCTTAATTTAAAAAACTGACTTTCCTGACTCACAGCCATTCCACTCATTCTTCGCATCATGAGCAATTGGTAGGTACCTCAGTGGTCCAAAAGCTTTCTCTTCATATCCCATATTGTTATTATTGTTTGGGGGCCATGCCAGAAGTGCTATACACTCAGGGGTTACTCTTGGAGGTATGTGCTTGAGGGACCACATGGAGTGTCATCAGGGGATAGAACCATGGCAGCTCTGTGCAAGCCACATTCAAAGCTCCCCACCCACTGCACTGCTGCTCCAGCCCTCATATCATATTATTAAGACTTCTTAATTGGTCTGCTTCCATGGGATTATTATTTTATAAGGCCATCAAAAGGACCATACTTTTTTAACTCTAGAAGCTAGTATATCTGACCATGATAAAAATATTAATTTGTTGAAAGTATTAAAAGTCATTTATTATTTTTCTTATGGTTAAGTATGGTAAATACACATTGAACTGAATAGGGTTAGAATCTGAGTTCCATCAGCAAGTACAAAGGGTAACTGCAGAACATTAGTTTAAAATGCAATTGTTCTGTGTAATATTGCAGACTAGAGTTACTATAACCCATATAACAAATTATCTTAGACACTTTGGGAATTAGATTTTTTCATTAAGGCAGTTCCTATTTTATTTGTAGTGATTATTAAACTAAAAAGAACCTTACATATTGCCTAATGCAATTATTGCATTTCAGTAATGGATACTCCTGAGGTCCAGAGACTGAAATGACTTATGAAATTCACGTTCATTGTGACTAGACAGGTATTAAATGCTGGCTTCTGTGAATTGTTCTATTAGTGACATGATGGAGATCCCTTTCCAAAAGATGGAAACAGTGACCATAGTTCTAGAGATAAGGAAGAGATTCCAAGGGCTGATTGCCTGTGTATCCTAGCTCACCCAATTGCTACTTTGAGAAACTTGTTGAAGATGCTTTACTGTTCAGTACCTCTGCTTCCTTCCTCATCCATCAAACATGAATAGTTCATTATACTTCCATTGCCAGTGACTTAGCTATTGGTTTCAGTCTGCTCTTAACGGTGCTTTAGGATAGTGGGCTGGGGCAGGTCTCCAGTGCTGACTATTCCTTGCTAAGGTCTATCGTAGGGGCTTCCAAAGAGAAACCAAGAGTCTGGAAGTAAAAGGCACAACAAACACATTCTGACATTCCTGCTTCTCAGTTTCTCATCAACTAAACTAACCACCTTGTTAATAGCAGTTCATTAAAGTACCCCAAGCAATAAATATCATACAATTATGTATAATATTTCTTACAGTGCAAAAAGCAAACTTTGTACATAAATAGAATATGTGTGTCTAGATAGGCAGGTATTTATTTAAATATACACATGGCTAACGATACCTAAAAAAATCCCTATCTGTGCATGTCTCTGTTTTACTTTCTGCCTGTGTATTTCTATGCTTATCTCTGTCTCAACCTAGATATATATGTCCATATTGAATGTATCAGATTGATTTCTAAATTTTCCTGGCACAAGAGAATCAACCTCATGAGGCATATCAAAAATACTGGCACTTCTCTCAGGAGGTGTCCTTCCATCTCAGAAATCTGTTTCAACTCAACAACTATCTTCCTTCAAGCTTCTAAATTTCAATAATTGTTAACTTGTCCATCTGTTCCCCCTAACCTTAGTGGTGGTAGCTGCTACTGGTAATTACTATCTCCCTTCTGTCTTTTCAGTTCTTCAGCACCTAGTTAGCAGTTTCTTTTTTATTAAATTCTCTTTGTTAAGGTCTGTGATATGGTTTCCATCTCTGAACTAGACCCTGATTGATGAGTCTTCCTCAAAAGGTCGTTCACACTAAAATAGCTGCCAATGGAATGGCTTTTGCATTGTCTGGTACAATGAAAGGGTTCAGTAGATGTTAACTATTGATATTATTTATTGTTTCATCACTGACAAAGAATTATGCACCCTTGATAAATATTTCATTTTTTACTCAGGGAAATAAAGCATAAACTAGTTATGAAGGCCCTGGTATTTTTTCCTTTGAGGGCAACACTATATTCTTATCTTTTGGAGTTTCAACTTCTACTGGAAGGATTGGAATCTTGGTCCCCAGATAAGCTTTATAGGCATTGGTCCTCACAATAACAGCCCTCATGCCACTTACTACTTATCTACTCTAAAAAATAACCTTGAAGCATTTTGCCTGTAAGTCATCTACATTAGTTTTCAAAACAGAACTGTGCACAGTGCTGAGTATATACAGAAAGACTCATTTTTTTTGAGGTTTGCTTTTTCCTGAATTCAATTCTGACCAATACTATGGTTTCCATATGGTTCCTTCTACCTGATTCATTTTGTGTATTGTCTCTTTTTCCACCTATTTCGTACATTTTATACTAAATATCCCTCACATTTCTCTGCTTATCCATAGGCACTTTCATGATTTCAGACACTCCTCTGGTTAAATAAGAACTCTAAATTTTGTTTCTCTATTCAGTGATCCCAATGGATTATTCTTTATAGACTTTGTTGTATAACTAACTTGTCAGTGCTTTTCTGATGCACAAATAACCTGTCGAGAGAAAGAAGGATGTATATATTTTTAATTCTTGGTCTCCTAAGAATCACTAGGAATCATTTTTTATGTTAGGGAACTGTGGGAAAATAGACATTGCAGTTTTATTTCTCTTTCTAGGTGTAGTTATTGTTTATGTTTATATCAAGTTGATTTAGGTTTATAAGGTATCTGTGTGTTTTTTTTTTTTGGACATACTGATGAAGTAAATATTAGCATTTTAGTTAGAGTTGAAAATAGTGTAATATGTAGTTACTGTATGGGAGAGGGAGTGAAAAAGTGAGTATGTATGCTTATGTGTGGGTATGTGTGAAAGGAGATAGAAAGAGAGAGAGAGAAAGAGAGTGAGAGAATACATAAAATATTTGAGGAATAAAGATGAAGTTCGGAGTAAAAAAGACTGGTGGTCACATTCATGATTGAAAAAAAAGCAATAATTGATAACTTGTATTTAATTCATGGAGGCTACTTTATTAATACTTTGTAACTAAAAAAGAGGATTCTCAGCATCATTAATAAGTATGCTGACAAATTCCTTTGAAACATTACACTTAAAACTATTTCATCATAGTTTTTCCCAGGCTTTTAGAAGACTATCTATAATTGTGAATTTAAGAAATGTCAAATTTCCCTTTGCCTTTGTTGCAGACATATTCCTGCAATTGTCCTCTATCTAAAATAAAGAATGCAAGTAATGCAGAACAATTTGAACTGACTTAAGTCAACCAAAAGAAAACATTCACTTCACAATCAAGATTTCAAGCCCATAGGAATAGGAATATATTAATATAGATATAGAGAGAAGCTTCTAGTGAAATGTTCTCCATTCTCTTATACAGAATGAAATTTAAAGACAATGGCCTTGGGATATCTTTCTTATACTCATTATATACGGAAAATATTCTGTATCCAGGGAAATGGGAGAAAGTAAACGATAATTTATATTTCTAAATATTGTCTTATTTTCTCTTTTAGTCTACTTTGTGTCAAGTTTTTCTGATGGCATTTTCTCCTTTTATGCCCTGCACATAATAGTCTTTATTGTCTAGTTATGTGCTCTTTGATTCTTTTCATAAAGCTTGTCAGTTTACTCCTGCTATATATTAGCATTAATTATACAACCACTTCAAATTAAAAATCATTCCAACTGCTTAGAAATGTTTATTTGGCTCTTACTTAAAATCTTTCTTATGTACTTATTTCATATGATTAATCTCTAGGGCTTTTATGATAGTTATATGTTTTAATTCTGTAGATTCCCAATACTAATAGGTGGCAGTAGAAATCTATACTTAAATAGTGAATGATTCTCCAAAAGGATGAAAATAATTCAGAAGAAATATTTTCTAAACTAAAATATAAGTGATATGGTAACCATTCAGAGAGAAGCAAATTGTAATTATTATACTTGCAAAACAGAGTGTCTTCTCATTGTTATGTGACAGAATTGACTGAAATAAAAATTAGGAAATGTAAGTGTTCTTACATAAGGAAATGTAAGTGATTTTAGTTTTTCATGACAATATGTAACTGCATCATTGAAGCCTGGAGACATTCTACCTTGGACCTGATGCACATTCTCTCTTTTGAGGTATGGTGATGAATATAACCATTGGACAATTTGAGGATGTTAGCTCTGGTGCCTGTTGTGAACCATTGCGTTGGATGGAGGGTTACAAGGGAGCCACGTGTTCAATTAAATTACTTTCCCTCTAGGGTGAACTCCTGTTGGAGGCCCTGGCCAGCAGCAGCCCCCCCCCTCTTCCCCAGGACAAATGAATACCTAGATCTTGCCGGACTTCATCCCTGCAGAAAAAGGAGAGGGATGGACTTGGGAGAAACTCTGCCCGGCCTCTGCTGCTGAGAAAGGTAAGAAAGAAAGAATGACACCGAAGTAGCAGGGAGTTCTGGATGGGAATTCTCTAGTGGCCTCTGGTGCTGCACAAAAGGGAAAGCAGTATTCCTTTACTGAAGACAGTTTAAGCCTTTTATACAATATTTGGGTGGAGGGGTACAAGCACTCATCACAGGGCATTTTCAAGCTCCTGGGCCATTGTAACAGAAAACAGGCACAGATTTAGCATTTGCAAGGTAACATTTGCAAGATAAAGATCATTGATTTACATATTCCTGTGATCAGAGGTCAGCAGACCAGGCACATTCAGCTCACCTTAGCTTGGATAAGCACAGACATTTTGGGTGTAACCATATGGGCAGGACCCTGCCCTTAGGGTCTTGTGACAGGAAAATGCCGGACCCTAAGGCTAGCATATCAGAACCCAACAAACTCTGAATTTTGATTTATTTTATCTCACTTTTCCTGGCTTTAGTGTCATTTTGGAGTTTATCATCTAGTGACATTTGAGTATTTATTACATCTCATCTTCAATGTGTCTCCAGCATCCCTTCACCAAGATTCAAACGTTTTAAGAATTACATTGTCTCCTATAATATTACTGTTTTTAATTTTCTTTTCTTTTTTGTTTTCTTGGGCCACAACTGGCTGTGCTCAAGGCTTACTCCCAATTCTTCACATAGGGACTACTGGCAGGATTAGGGGGCCATCTTGGGTGCTTGGGCCCAAACCTGCATTAGCCTTGTGCAAGGCAAGCACCCTACCCACTGTACTATCTCTCCAACACATTCATGCCTTAGAATTCTATTCTTGAGGCAGATTTTCTCCTGGGAAAGAAAGCCTAGTATACCAAATATGTGGGGGTTTTTTGTTTTGCGTTTTTGGGTCACAACCAGCAATGCTCAGGGGTTACACTGGCTCTGCACTCAGGACTTAACTCCTGGTGGTGCTCCGGGGACCATATGGGATTCTGAGGAGAGAACCCAGGTTGACCACATGCAAGGCAAATGCACTCCCCACTGTGCTATTGCTCCAGCCCCAAATATGTGATATTTAAAGATGCTCCATCCTGGTTGGCATTTAGCAGACTAAAGAGGTATGGTAACCCCTAGACTGTTCTTCTCTGAAGGTTGAAAGGCAGTCTGTTCTCTATGGAGTCTACAGGAGACGACCTTTTAAAATTTTCTCTGAACTAGGATTATTTTTACTTAGGCAATTTTGTTTATTTCAAGTAAATCATCTGATGGCTAGCGAAATACTGCTTGCTTACATGCGGTCAACTCTATTTCCAAACCAGTAGGATGTATAATCCCCTTAGCATTGCCAGACACCATTCCTGAGCACAGAGCCACGAATAGCTCCTAAATTCTGAGGGTGGCCTCTGGTGTGGCTCAAAAACTCCAAAACAAAAACAGAAGGGGCATAAAAGGGAAAATGTATGCTGTGTACAAGCTGAGGACAAACTTGATTGCTATACATTCTGAAGTTGAAATAAAAGCTCTTGGCTTTACTGAGTGGCTAAACAAAGAAAGCGATATTTAAAAATTGCTCTGAATGAGCATTACAGATGAGAATCTAATGCATTTCTAGGGCTCTCATTCATTCTAATATAGTGACATTTTCTAATGATTATAGTTTAGAATGCAAATGTTGGGATAAATGTACATTTCTTTGGTCATTTGCTGTGTTAAAACAATTTATAGTTTGCAGAAGATAAAATGGAGTGTCAGGAATGGACAATTTCCATCCATTTCTCATGGAAAAATTGGTATGTGGTATAGAACGTTATTTTTTAAGAGGGCTCTTTTAGAAAAGAGTAAGAAGCATATGTAAGTAAAATATTAAATTGTAGAAAACTACACATGAAAGATTTTACAGTGAGTTTAGATCTTTCTGGTTGGACTATGATAGAAATATTATACACTTAAGTGTTTCTCCTTAGACACTTGCAAGGATGGAATCTGAAAGACATTCATTGTATTCTAAAAGCTTATCCCACTCTCTCCAACCATTAAAAATGTTTTCTTTATGTATTGAAATGCTTTTTTTCAGAGTAGATTTTACACTGAAGTACTTATTGTAGTAATCATCAATTCCAAAGGTGATTCCGAGGCCCTAGATCAATAGAATTTCATATTAATAAGACTTTATTTATGAATATGGTGTAATAACTGTTGAAGTTTGGGATGCAACACAGGATATTACACAGAAATTTGCCTTGTAAGAAATATATTTATCTTATGTCCTTTTATATTATATCATAAAAATCAAATTAGTTACTTTGTCTTTGTTCTTGCAGATATCACTTATATTTTATGATTTGCTTTTTTTCCCCAAAACTAAAATGCCAATATTGAGATGTTGTTTGTTTTGTTATTCTGCTTTACAAGACTGAGACCTGTGTTCATGTATATTTTTTCTCTTTCTCTACAGCACCTTCCAAACATTACTCATCTAGTCACAGTATTTTTAAATTAAAATGTCTGATGCCAGGCCCTCTATCTTCTTCTCTTAAAACTCATTATCACATTGGTACCCTTTCCACAGATGGTTTATGAAACTCCTTCTTTACGATGCTTATTTCAAATTCATCACCTTGGTAATCATTCTTCATATTTTATGCTATAACTTTTGTGAACTAGTTATCCTTCTACTGAATATCTTTTCTTAATTTTGAAGTCACTGAAAAGTATTTTATGTATCCCAAGGCCATGGCAGCTTTCTTTTTTCAAGATCATTTATGTATAATAGAAACTTGCTCAAATGTCAACATTGTTTGTTCATTAATAGCAGACATCTTTTAAATGGTGATTCACAAAGTGAAGAAACATTGAGCACTGGAAACATTTGTGAGTGACTGTATGTGTATGAGTGGGTTGTGTATTTGGAAAGCATTTCATACAACTACTGTATTTTTCCACAATCTAAAATTGTAAAAAATTATGTTAAATAAAATCAGAATTTAGGGATAATAGAAATAACTTGTGGGGCACAGTAAAAATAAAATAGGCAAATTAGGGGACTGGAGCGATAGTCCAGCAGGTAGGGCGTTTGCCTTGCACGCAGCCAGTCTGTGTTGGCCTGGGTTCGATCCCTGGCATCCCATATGGTCCCCCGAGCACCGCCAGGAGTAATTCCTGAGTGCAGAGCCAGGAGTAACCCCTGAGCATCCCCAGTTGTGACCCAAAAAGCAAAAAAGAAAAGGTAAATTATTTGAGGCAATAAATGTATTATCAGATGGAAAGAAAACAAGGCTTATATGAGTTGCATAATATTAGTTTATGACATGAAGTTATCTTTATAACTGCCATAAATAAGAGATATTTATAAGTACATATCTATAGGCATGTCATTGGAGAAACTGAAATATGGTACAATGAGTTAAACTGTCATATCCATTCTCTGACTATGAGAACAATTAGTTATCAGTATGCATATTTTGGCTTCTTTTGGCTGACATCATATTCTTGGGTCATCTCTAACTAGCTACTGTTTATTCGGAGAATAGAAATTAAGGTTCTTAAGAAAACAAATGGGAGATAGCTCTTCTTTGAGTCAGGAAAATTTGTCTGATCACTGAGAATGAAAAAAGAAAATACTATTTCAATGTATGTATCTATAGCACTTCTCCAAAAAATATTAGAAACAGAAATTTGCAATCATATTTTAATGGGTCTCTCATTCCCTTTTATCTAAAAAATTCACTAATACAGTCCTTTGCATTTTTTCTTTCTATGAGTCCTCACTTCGGTTTTTATTCTTCTAAAGATCATTAGTCAATACGATCTAAGGTCATTGAACAAATAATGAGAGTTGAAACTTAAATAGTAATTAGTAAGAAGAAACAAGAAAAATCTCCTTTGAGGAAAAATTGAAAGGATCTTAAATATTGCTATTTGTAAATAAACTTCACTTTCTGTTCACCACCCTG
The DNA here is from genome assembly GCA_021461705.1 of Cryptotis parvus. NCBI lineage: Eukaryota > Metazoa > Chordata > Mammalia > Eulipotyphla > Soricidae > Cryptotis > Cryptotis parvus. The sequence goes on along the minus strand of JAJIBD010000967.1, from coordinate 16,241 downwards.
CTATATTACTATAATAAGCAAATATGAGAAATTAGCCACCAAATTTCCCAAAATATTAAAGTAAATTCTTTTATATTTATGGTATAAGATCAAACTTTAGGACTGATCTTTGATATTTATTTCTGGGTATATATTATTTAAATCTAAGAATTAGTTTATAAGTATTATTCAGGAAAACCATATTTATTCTAACCATAAATACAGACCACATATAAATATATCAGCTCTAAATTTTATATATTCATACACTCAGATTTACATACTTTGTATATAAATATATATTTAATATTTTTGCTCGTTGGAAATCCTCCAGAAATAAGTATTTCTAAATTTATGGTTTTATGTTGCCCTGATTATTCCATTGGGAATTTACTCACATATCATTATATATATGTGTATATATGTATATATATACACATATATATATATGTATATATATATACACATATATATATCTTTCAAGTCATAATAAAGACCTTTGGGCTAAACACAGCTATAGCTCTGTCTTCTCAGGGAGTACTCCATGAGAGAACCTGGAGACACACCATACAAGCTTGTTTTCTTTGTCAATGGAGTCAGATTCTTGACCACATCACTAAAACTAGGATCAAGGAACATTTTGTCTGCCTTCTTCACTGTGCTTTAAGGTTTCAAGTCTAACACCCAAAAGCATCCCTGCTATTGATCCTACTTGACAAAGACTTTTCAAAGCAAAGTTCTTTTGCTTTAAGTATTTAAATAAAAATAAAAACACAATTACTTATTTATGAGCTATATTAACTACCTCCCTCGAGAAATCAATGAGCCAGTAGGTCATTTAGCTCAGATGCAGGGGACAGCATTTTAGAGCTATCCAGTGTTGTCTGCACCTTTAAGTTATTGAGGGGCTCCTTCTTCAGTGTTATTTGAGAAATGGTTGATCATTTGGGTAGAAACTGTAAGCTTGATTTCAGAGTTGTGGTTGCCCTTGCAATAGTAACCATGAGGTGGGTTGCTCATTCTGCCCAGGTGGTTCAGAGAAACTCTTGACTTTCAGAATTAGATTATAACATATCACTTTTTTAGAACTACTTTATCTTACGTAATAACTCAGTTTAGACACATTTTCAAGTTAAAAAAGGGTAATCAATTGGGTACATCTATTTGACAGTACAAAGTTAATAAATTACACTTTAAAACTATAATTGAGTCATAATAGTTTTATGTTTTCAAAAATATCATTATTTTTCACAAGTTTATTCGAAACAAAGATCAGAGAGGAGAGCAGTCAATTTGAATACATGCTCAACAGAAAACGCTGCCTTCTTCAGAATGGAGAGAGCTGTATACATCCCAAGCAGGGATGCACGAGTTGTCTTCCTAGAATGGGCAATTGGACTTTAAAGTGTGAAAGCACACACGTCGAAAGAGGAAATGTGGATGAGATATGCTTAAAAATGCTTTTAATTTTTAGCAATTTATTTCACTAGAAATGTCTAGAAAAGTGTACTTAAATAAAATTTTAAGTCAGTTTATATAGACACTGAGAGTAAAACACTGAAGGTCTCACACTGCACAGAAATATAAAAAAAAGAGACGAACAAATATTATCACCTGTTCAGACCCTGGGATATAGCCCAATACCAACCCCAACTCTGATGAAAGGGAATGATTAGAGCAGTTGTATTTTTTCACCAAAATGACAACATCCTCTCAATCCTAGTGAGTGAGTACATGGAAATTTTCCCCAAGTCTAGTCAATTCTTAGTCCATTACCTATATCAGATATTACCTGGTACCACATACATGACACATAGACACACACACAAATTGTAATTGATTATCTAAGCAAATTGTAAGTGATTATCTTGGGAATTTAAACCAGTGACTATCAATCTCCAGAGTCCAGCTAGACTCTATAGTATTGTGATATGCAGTTGAAGCACTGCTGACTACACTGGTTTCCTATTGTCACAATAAATCTAAAAGATTAACACAACAGAAATTTATCTGCACATGGTTTGGAAATCAGAGATCCAAACATGTTTCACTGGGCAAAACCAAGGTCTACAGAACTCACACCCTCTGGTGGCCCTAGGAGAAAATTCTTCCTTTAATTTTTCCAGATTCCAGAGCTACAGAACCACATTCCAGGGTTCATTGCCATTTCCACCATCTTTGAGCCAGCATGCTGTATCTTCAAATCTCTCTGCTTCCGTTGTTAGGTCACCATCTGTTTCTCTGCTCTCCTGTTCCCTGTGAATATATGGGTCCCACTTGGATAATCCAAGATAATCTGTCCTTCTTAAAGTACTTAACCTAATCACATCTGCAATGTCTCTTTTGCCATATAAAGTAACATGCAAGTGTTCTGAGGATTAAGACATGCCATCTTGGGAGACAATTATGCATCATACTAGCCAAATAATGTGTACCACCACATATAAGAGAGCCAAAATTGAAGCTAGCACAATGTGTGAGATATTAGATACACATGAAATACAGAGGAAGGAGACCAGCTGTGTTAAGAGAGAAACTGGACGAGTCCATAGGAAAAGCATATGGTCTGCTTGTAGTTGTAGTCCATATAAGTCTTAAAAACATAGTTTAGTTCTTGCTGTTTCTGAGACATATAAATCAGTTTTACCTGTCTGTAAACATATTAAAAAGATCCTGCTACTGCTGCAAGTAACCTTTGGTCGTCTCTGATGTATAATTTATAGAACTTAATAAAAAGCTGAAATTTGTTTGTATACATACACACTTAACTGGTGTGAGTCCAGACTATTGAATAAATTTTTTTCCTTTTAAAGTCTCCATGGTTGCAACTATAATTTAATAAGAAAAGATTATGGTGAGAAAACTTGCTATCACCTAGATTTTGGCCGTCAGTAAGCTGAGGAATTTGGCAAAAAGCTAACTGGTACTAATGTGCTTCTTTTTTTTCTTATAGTATGATGAGGAGAATTATTCCTGTTTCGCTAGATAGCTCTGAGAATTATATATTGAGAAATATGAAAGTCCTTTGAAACCATAAAGTGCCAGTGTTATTTATTATGACTGACAAAGAAAATTGACTGATGGATTGCCTATAATCTCAAAGTATGACAAGAAGGTCCAGAATGGTATACACATTTTTTTAAAAAAATAAATAATAAGTAAGAAGTTCTATTGCAATTTTGCAAAAGAAATCAAGTTTGTAGACAATCAACTTAGATATCAGAACAGGAAAGACAGTAAGGGAGGAAGAAAGAATAAATGGCAGAATTCAAGTTTGATTGATGCCATGTGATTTCTTGCCAGAAAAAGTACATGGCTGGGTAATTGGAAAAGGCCCTTGTATAGGTGAAGACTTGTAGTTATTTTTCTGAGAGCTCAAACAATGGACATTGCCAGTTGTCTCTTGTGAGACAGTTGGAGCTATGACTTCATATCAAGTAAATTAATCCATGACTTCATAGTGAATAAAATGCCTAATTCCTCCTGGCTCTCATTTGCCTGTATTTTGTATTTGAGGTTGAAGGCATTTGGAAATGAATGGGCCAACGCCATTCTATTCTGAAATTAAAGCATTCTGTGCTTGTCTGTTTGAGCCAACACACATATCAGGTTTTCTCTGTAAGCATCAAGTCACAGAACAGTAGACACTAGTTAAAATAGGGACTTAACACAAATTTTGTGATGAAATTTCCAGAATGTTCATAAAGAAATCCTGACATAATGCTGGCACTGAACAAAATGTCCTTCTGAGTGAAGGCAGCTAGCTTTGCAGCTCTTAGGAAAGTTTCAACAAAACAAAACTTGTGATTCTCTGATTCTTAGGGAAGTCATATGGCCTCTCAGACTATCAAGACGACTCTTCACTCAGTTGAATAAGGATATTTCTGGGTGAAATTCCATTTGAGAGCAGTGGAAGTTTGATTTATGTAGTTTTTCTTAGAAATTTCTGAAATACTCAGAATGGGGTGCTTATTGAAAAACCACTCCAGTATTTTGTCCTTTTGAATATTTCTTATTTTATTTGTTTTAGGGGCCACAACCGATGATTACGCTCAGTGATTACTTCCTGGCTGTATATTTAGGGATCACTCCTGACTATGCTAAGAGAGTCATATGGAATGCCAAGGATTGAATTTGGGTCAGTCACATGCAAAGCAAACCTGCTGGTCTATCTACCTTGTCCTTTATTTTTTTGTAAAAAATTTGCTCTAATGTATAAAAAAGGGTATAAGTTATAAAGTAAATCTAAAAAGAGATAATGTCTTTTTTATATTTACAATGAGTGTCATTGACATAATGCATTAAAATTCAGGTGAGGCTGTATTTGCAGGTGGAAACATAACGGAAGCAATTGAAGTTAAATATAAGATCGGGAACCTCATATTACAAGAGATACTAGGGAACTTGCTCACTATCAAATTTCTCCCGCCTTCTCCCTCTCCTCTCTTTTTCTCTCTATCTCTGTCCCCCTCCTTCCTTTCCTCTTCTGTCTCTTTATCTCTCTCTCTCTTCCCACACACTTGCATGGAGAAGTGTTGTTGAGGGCACAGTCAAGAAGGCAGAGGGGCAATGACACCAAAGGGGAGCTCTCCCCAGTCACCAAAGTTTCAAAATTGTAGAAAATGTTTTTATTGCTTAAGTCACCCCATCTGTGTTTTTTGTTGTCATGGCCCTAGCGGACTGAGACAGGGAGTGATCCAATTTGATCACTGGATGGCAAAACCAAAAAATTATCAAAGAAAGCAGAAATTGACTCTAAGTTGGAAGTCTAACTGATCAAATTTCATTATCATGATTTGTGCCTATTAGTAGAGTAATCTACACAGCACCTTTTGACTTGAAGTAGAAGAAATGTTATGGTAAACATCAGAGGCATTGGAAAATATAATCGATGTGCATTTTGCGTGTCTTTTTTTTTGCTTATGATTTATTTACGGTTGAAAATTTACATAGTAATTTTCTGACCCATTTTTCTTATAAGGAAACATAAATACCTATGAAACCAACCAGGCCTTCTACAGAAAACTCATGAGTAATGTCTAGAAACTGAGATTCAGTTGGGAAATTCCATCTCAGTTGGGAATTTTCAGGAAACACAGCCATCTCATTATCCTGTGAACACTGGGCACACAGGTTGTGTTTGTGCATTGCACAGGAAATGGGCAAGTGTGTAAGGACATGTAACAAGCAGCTCTATTGGAGATCTGAAACGAAGTTCAAAATGCTTTGACAAAAAGTCTTATTTTGGGGCTGGACCACTTTGATGCTCTGTCCTTGTTTACTATAACTAATGCTTGTCATCTTCTCTTTCATAATGAGTCCATTCTCATCTTCCTTGTCCATTTGAATGTCTCTCTTGTCTTGTATCCTCATTTCCCAGGAAGGGAGTTGACTAGGTTTTTCCCAGTGTGTCCCTATCCATCATGTTTAAATTGTTGGTGGTGATTCACATGACAAGCCACTGGCCAACCTCTCTCAAGTCAACCTTTGGGCGACAGAGTCTGATTTATTGTAGCCAGGCTTTCATGACCCTGTGACCCAAAAACAAAATATCAAATTGACATCCACTTCCCTTTCATCTCTGAAACCATAGCCAGGCATGCTTGTTATACTGTTGTAGGATGCACAGGATGAAAAGTAGCTGGGACAGGAGCCAGCATTTTGTCAGAGATAGACATGGATGGAGGAGAAAGGGATACAGATGTGGGTGCCAGGAACAAGTTGAGTCCTGGCGAGAAGAGCAAAGTCCCTGTAAATTCTGTACCAAAAACAGTGAGTTGCTTAATTCTAAATAAAGATCTGTCTCAAATTAACTATGAGACCTCAGAAAGTATTCTACATCACTGTCTAAGGATGGGGAGTTAGCATTTTATTCAAACCAGATTGGGAAGTCTGACGCTTGCTTCCTAAGACTTACGCAGAATAATATGATGTGAACAGTGTTTAGACAAATCACCCTGGCTGTAGCATAGGCAGTGATGGGTAAAGGTGGATGCAGGGAATCAGAGGGAAAGTGTGTGAACTATAAGAGAAAGGGACCCATCAGAGAGATGAAGGTGGTTGGAGGCTGGTGGCTAGGCTGCTGGTGTATCTCTGAAAAAAAAGGTATATTTGAGAAGTTTTCTCAGCTTGTAGCCAAGAGGCTTCTAATGGATTATAAGTGCAAAAGCTACAAACACTTTCACGACTTCTTAGAACTGTAGGATGGTTCTGGAAAATCCATGCTGTTGGAGGTTTCTGCCTTTTTATTCCCTTTCTCTATGTTTTTGCCACCAGAGCCTTGTAACTGACTTTCTGTCTCAATCTGCTTTCTAGAATCATGTCTTAGAAAGTATTTTTTTTCTTAAAATATGATTTCCTGTAATGTGGTACAAGGGGAAAGTATCAATCTGCATTTCAACACAGAACACTGGAAGGCAAGTCTTGGTGGCCAGGTCTGTAGAGTAAAACAACTCTTTTGAGTATTCAGCTTCATTTAAACATTGAATTTGAATGAGTATAGTTGTAGCCTAGTATAGAGTATTTATTTTCTGCGATTTTGATTTTTTTTAAATTGATACTTCCCTGCTGGGTGCTGGAGCCACTTCTGGTGATACTTGGCCTGGGGTTGTGGATCTGATGGTTTGGAGCCTATTACTTGGACACATGACATTGGTCACTGAGGTCAGGGCTTCGTACTGGCCTTCCTTCCTTACTCTGCAGAACAGCAGAGGACCAGATATGACTCTAGTATGCTGGATCCAACCACAGGCTCTTGATTTTGACATTGGCATCAATCATCGGTCATCTGCTGTTTTAACCAACAACTTATTTCTTTGAGTGCTGTGCCAGTTCTTTAGAATGCAAATAGTTGTTTGTGCCTTAAAGGAGCCAGGACACTCCAGTTAGTAGCTGGAGGAGAGAGACTAAGAGAACCAACAATGGCAAACTCAAGGAAAGAGTATTTTTGTGAGGGACCAGGGAAATCAATGCTGGTTATAAAAGGAAGCATTCCAGGGTGTTGGTTGGCATTCTTATTCATAGGCTTAGCCCTGGCCCAAGACATGAATCAGGCTTGAAGTAATATTCCTTGGAAGTTCTGGCTTTTGGCTACTGGAATCCTGTTTTAGTTCCAGGCTATAATCTACTATGTGCCTAGATTGTGGAAATGTGCTCTCTAACTCTCTCTTGCTGGCATCCATGTTTTTATGGAATCCCAGTTTTCTTACCACTCAGCTAGCTCTGATAAGGCAGTCTGCTGGATCTGACTGGCTGTGGTTCCAGGGATTATTTGGATATTTCATTCCTAAAGTGCCTGATGCCTGCCTGTCAGGGTTTGAATTGTCGCTTCCCCAAAACAGACATTTTTTTTTTTTGGGACAGTCAGTCTCCCTGGACTTCACATCCTCCTTCCCAGGCCTCAGTCATCATTGTGTGCTCACATCTTCTCTAGTAGGCATCTACACTCACTTTTATTAATATTTTGCTCATTATCATTTAAAAAATGTAGCCACCATGATTAATAAATCTGTCATAACTGACTTTTGATAATCCAATTCCAAACCCACCACCAGTGTTACCATCAACAATGACCCAAGATTCACTCCTTTCCCCATCTTGTGCCATAGCAAACTTGGGTCACATGCATATAATAGTGCCCTCCTTGCTTAGGATTTTGATTTACAGTTCTCTCTGTATGACCAAATTTTTTTTACCATTCATTTGTCACAGGCAAATTAAAACTTAATGTTCTACTATTCCTTTTTCTTTTCTCCCATCTAGCTAGTTCATATTAAGGGACCGCTTTTAGGGTCCAGAGATAGTACAGGGTTAGGATACTTGACTTGCACATAGCAAATCCCACATCTGTCCATGTACCAACTGTGCCCTTGAGCACAGTCAGCCATGATCCCTAAGCACAGAATCAGGAGTTAAGTCCTGAGTATTGCTGGGTGTTTCCCATTACCCCCACTTATACCCCCAAGATAAACCCAAAGAACCACTCTGTATTTACACTCCAAATAATTTTACTCAGTTGCTTCACTCAGTAGCTGCTCAGTGGAGAGCATTTTGCCTGTAGTAACAGAGGTGCCTATGTAAGCCTGAATCCCAGTGTACAAGCTGAAAGACATGACCCTTCAGTGATTACGTGTTGTTTCTACAGTGTGATAGAAATGGTTTACTGCTCTTAGACATTCAGTGTGGGTAGTTTGACTATCGGCTATGACATCCTTCTGTGCCTTTAGAAAAGAGTAACATCATACATGGTACAGTCTCATTAGCTCTGGGTTGAAGTGCATCTGGGAAACAGGCCCTCTCTGTACTGTTCCGGCCTGGAAGCTGTCATGGCATGCTGGTGTGGTGAGGTCAGGGCTATTTCCTCTAATAATATGCAGAGGTTGTCCAGTCTGAGAGAAACATGGCTTTGGTGCTGGCTAAAGCATCCTTCCTGACCAAAGTGTCAGTTAATTTTCGGAAAGATTAAATAACCCCTGCATACACAAATGTTCAAAATTCACAGGCCATCTGCAGTTCCTGTATCCTCACATGAGAGACCCCAGATGGATTGTAAATTCATCCCTGTGGGTAATAGAGTGCAGTTGCTCCTCCATCCTCCCTGCTTTTCCCTGTGGCATCTGGATACTACGGCCATGATGAGGTTAATTTATGTGGCTTGATACACTTTATCATCTGTCACTTGTACAGCTCTAGCTGTGCCATCTGGTGTCTCAGAGGCAGTTTTGGGAAGCAGCATGCATAACAAGGTATCTGCATTTGTGAATTCTTTCAAGCATTTATAGGTAATAGCTAAAAGATATTTTGGGAAGCCAGTGCCCATCTCTGCTGCGGATCAACACTAACGTGGATAATCTGACATGAGATTCAGACAAAGCCCACTATATATTGCAGGAAAACACATCTGAATTAGTCTGCAATCACCAATATTGATGGAACCTATTTATTTCAAGACACTGAATATCTTTATCAGGCTGAGAATATCTTACTGGGCTCTTGCACAAATCAGTAATAGGCAGAGGCAATGGCTTACTATCAAACATGATGGATGATGAGACAAAACAGCACATACTAGCACAAAAAAATAGTTTAAATCAAAAATCCTGCAGCGAAATGCCTAAGTGCTCCCTATTGTAATGATTTCATATCCATGTCTCATTTTCAGCAATGTATTAGGACCTCGAGAGACAGCAACAAAACGTTAAATAGATAGAAATATGAGAAATGATTAGAAATACACAAAAGGGAAGTAGCAACACTGGAATAACACAGTGTAAGCCTTCCAGCCAGTTGGTCAGGCAGGCTGGAACTAACATGACATGTCACCGTGTGGGTGCCTCAGTGCTGGGAGGAGTCTGAATGCAGAATTTTTTGCTCTTTTAATGAGAACTCATTTGGCAAGAATCAAATAATGAGGGTGCATGTTTTAGTAAATTCTTAAGCAGAAAAGAGAAGAAAAGGTTCATTTTTGAAAGCACTAGTGGCAGAGCTTGGCATTGTTCTTGATAGACAGTCATGTTAAGTCAGATTCTGAAGGAGTACAAAATAGTTCTTAGAAAAGAAACTGGGGGTGTGTAGGACCATAAGGCAGGCCAAGTAGTGTGCAAGTCAAGAGGCAGAGCTGAACCTCTCCATGCATGGGGTGGTTGATTGTTGGTCTGAACATAGCACAGGGCTCACGGTGTGAGATGGAATTGGTGGAACAGAGGGGGCCTATTAGTGAATCTTGTAATATGTTAGGCTTAAACTTTGAAATCTAACTTAATAGGCACCCAAAATCCATTATCTGTTTTTGTGAAGGTAATGGATGAAAGTACAGTATGAAGGAAAGGTTATTGAGTTGCAACACGTTGGTACTGCCTACATTGGTAGAAGGAGGCAGAGACCCAGTTAAACACCTCTGATTCTTACAGCTGAATTGCAGTCAAACAATAAGAAAGATCTAGTGAGTAGGGTGCCAAAGGGAACTGCTTCAAGAGCATCTTCTGTAGCTCAACAATGAGTTTATAAATATCACAAAGCCTTATCTATCCTACCATGTTTTCTAAGCTCCTATTATTTCTCTGCTTATAAGAATAAAGCATCAGACACTTCATCAAAGTGTCATCATCCTAAAGCATTATTATTAGGATAGCAATAAACATAATGGGGTTGAATTAAAAATCAATTGATTAAAAAGTACCCAGTGGAAAACTAGTCTGTGATGGCTTCTGACTATACATTTCTATAATGGAAAATCTAGATTTCATCTTTCAGTGATGTCCTTCATTGTGAAAGTCTAACTGAATCCATTCCATTTTCTAAAAGTAGCAAGATCAAAGACATTTGTCAGGAAAGGAAAAGGGTTGCTCTTTGTATTGGTCCTTTAGTGGGAGAAGTGGCCTTGTCAGGCTCATGTACCATTTTAATCCATTCTGCAGCTCACCAGCTCTGCAGGATCAAATATTTGTTATAGTCATTCAGATCTCTAATGGCTATTCAGTCCACATCCTGGCAGACAGTAGGCGCTGAACTAATATTTGTGAAATGAACTATATGCTTGTGCTGTATGACTTCCTGGGAACAACTGATTCTTTCCTTCATGAAGTGTCGTTATTCAAACTTCTGGGAGTACAGCTTGTAATCATGCAGTGGTTTGTTGGACAGATCATCTCTACCAATGGATGGTTCCCTTCTGTGTATATGGTGATTAGACATGCTATTGTTTTCCTTTTGTTTTGTGACTCTATGGAATAACTCATCACTTCTCTACCCCACCATTGAGCAGATAGCAAGTATTTCAGCCTTTGTGCACTATCTGATTTTTCAGAGCATTGCAATTCTGATGTTGTAGGGAGTGGAGCTATAGACACACAGAAACTAATAGGTAAAGCTGTGTTCGACACAACTTCATTTACAAAATAGACGGAGGCTGTATTTGGCCTTTGGGCAGCAATTTCTTCACCCAATTTAGTATGTATGTTATATATGGTCCTTCATTTGTAGTTGTGTTCAGTCTTTTCTTTCTAGTCTCCAACATTTAGCCACTATCCTTTTCATTTTTTTTTTTGTAGCAACAGCCAGTTGTATGATCATTGCTGTGACACCATCCCTCTTGCACTCATGATCAAACAGATGGACTGAATTTTCATGAACTTTGCTGCCTATACATTCTTGGCAGTCAGTTCTTTTATCAAAAACCTTCTCTATTCTGTGAAAATCAGTTTTTCTAAACTAACTAGTAATTCTGACATAATAATAAGCAAAATACTGGGAAGGTAAAATATATACTTTGTCATTAATCTTCTGATTGTTGATATTTCTATTAAAATATTTTGTTTCACTTGGGTTACTTGGTCCTCATAGTAATATCTTCATATTGTTTTATCTTCTCTGGAAAAGTAAAGACAAAAATAGACAATTCACTTATTTTCCATAGCCTTCATTTCACCTGAGTACTTTGCATTGCTGTATTTGAGATATGAGGAATTTATGTGGTTAGTATTCATTAAACTATTTCATTAGGTTCAAATTTATTTTAACCATCTATAGAAATTTCTTTAAATACTGGTATATTTATGGGAAAGTCATTTCTTTTTATTCCATTCAGGTGTTTGTATGTGCAGGTCTTGCATATGTAACTGAAATCACAAATTTTTGAAGACTGAGAGTAAAGCATTTCTCCAAACTATATTCAGTTTTGAGACATGTTATTGCAGGGGACTTGTGTTTACAAACTTTTATTTTGTCCTATTTATTTTGTTGTTAGTAAGTGCAGAACTGCTGCAAAAACTTTGCCACAAATATCTTTTGAAATTAGTTATCTTTGAACTACTTAGAAACTTTCTTTTTTTTTTGGTCAATGTGGTTGATTTCCCTTCCCTAGGGATAAGAGGTCATTTATAACACTGCCCAAATAATATATTAAAAGGAAAGTTATTAAAATGCAAAATGGTGTTCCCAAAGCTATGGCATTTTTATTGCCTAAGATATATAAAACAGGTTGATTGAAGAATAAAGAAATAAAATATGAGAAGAAATTATAATCCTTCTTTCACAATGGGGACATATTAAGCCTTTCCTTTTAATTGCTCAGTTTCTCGCTGAAAGCTTGTCTTGGCCAAAGCAGATAAATAAACTGTTTTAAAAACCCTCAGTGAATACAGAGCTAAATAGAAAAAAAAGCTCTAACCCCTTGGTCAATGAGCTAGACTCTGGACAAGGGATTTATTTTTGTGTGTTTTTATCCCCAAGACAGGCACTTGCACTCTCCTAGTTTACACCTCCTTGACATTTCTCATTTAGAATTTACTTATAAGCACTGGGACCTGGCATATATTTGCTACTGAAGGATTCAAAACTCAAGGTCCTGTGTATTTCTAAATCTGGCTATGTTATCATACAGTGCTGGTAAACTCTGCCAATCCTGGGAAACTAGTCTGAAAAACTAGATTTAGAGATGGCTGGGGGCAGTTCCCATTTCATTAACATTTAAAATACATTAAGGACTAGTAATAAATATAGCCTAGTCACTAGATTTCTGTTCCAGGTTCTGAGGGGAGGATAATGGCGGAGGGGAATTTCCTGCTGTTGAAGAGTGATAAGGTAAGAGCAAAGTCCTATAAATCCCACATCTCACATAAGGACTTTATACCAGCAAGAAAGTAGACAAATGTCTTGTTGAAAAAAAATAGTCCTACAGCTGATGGAGATGTCCACAGCTGAATGGACTTTTGGGTGTGGGAGAATCGGGAGGAGGAAACAGTAATCATCCCTCCGTTTCTCTTAGGTTTTGGGACACTGTCAAAATAAACACTCCTTGGTCTGCTCAGGGAGGTATCAGCATCTGGGCAGTATGCAGACCTCATGGAGGGACATGGTAGACAGGGAGTGAATCAATCTTTGTTTCCATAATTCTTTCAAAGATGCGAGGAAGAAAGATTATATGTTTGCAGCAGAGAACGATAGAGGATGTAGACCCAGACTCCATAGAGACCACAATCAGGATTAAGTTTCACGAGATTTGTCTCAACTAGATGCTGCCCTTTTAGAAATGAGAACAGGACACATATATTTTTTGATAGAGAAGACTTTGTATTTCTATGAGAACCAGGGCATACCTCCTTAATTTTTTTTCCAAATCTAGCTCAAAAGCTCTGGGTCTAAACAGGAAAGTTTTCAGGGCTTGGCACTGTGTCTCGGGTTTGCAGGATTTTGGATCAGTGTCTCAGTGCTGTGGCTGTCCACGGAGGGAAGCTCTTTTCACTGTCCCTCCAGTGAAGCACGATGGTATATAACAGAAGATGGAATTTAGATCACCAGAAATGCATGGTCTGTACTCGTCAAGGATATGTATGTAGATAGATAGATAGATAGATAGATAGATAGATAGATAGATAGATAGATAGAGAGAGAAGAGAGAGAGAAATAGATAGATAGATAGATAGAGAGAAATAGAAGGGATAGATAGGATAGTAGATAGATAGATAGATAGATAGATAGATAGATAGATAGATAGATAGATAGATAGATAGATAGATATCTCAGGAAAGAAAAAAACCCACCTAATTCCTAACAACTCACTCAAAAGACATTTCCAATGACCATATTCTTAATATTCCCCCCCCCTTTATAGCCCTGCGTATGTATCTCCCTAACTACTCCAATTAACCAGAGTTCCTTAATTAAAAATCCTCTACTCCGTTTTATTGCATTGAAAAGAATGATATACTCTCCTAAGTAGTATAACTATCAATAGTGTACAGTCACTAACATGCAGGAAATGGAACTGGAATCTAGACCTGCTAACCTGAGATTCCTCCTTCTGACCTATCTGCACTAATCCCTCACTTCGGAAATGTCAAGCATTCATTTTTTCAATATTTTAAAAGGCATTTTGTAGTATCCAAGTTGAAATTAAACCAAAACCCAGTTCTGTGATCATTTTCAGAAAAGTTCCCTATTCTCTAATCGTGTTAATAATAAAGAGGGTCCCTACCAGCTGAATACAAGAATGAATCTTGTTCTCTTATTCTCCATTCTCATACTTTAAGAGAACTTTTATTCTTTCTAGAAACATTGATCTGGTTCATTAGAATTGAGTTTTGGTGAAGCAAGGGAGGGAGGTAAATGGCAGCTTAGGAGCAATAGGCAATATTATAATTATAGCAGTTAATACTGTCATTGTGGTGTCTATCAAAGAACTGAAGTTTTGGACTCACGAAGCTAAAGAACTTGATATGCACAATAGAACAAACCCACTAATTGACATAAGAGAATAGTTATTTTTCCTCTTTCTTGCCTGTTTTCTCCTATCTATTCTTGCTAGTATGTATGGGGAGGCTCGTGGTATGTTTAGAAAGAAGTTGCTATAGGGCTCTTTCTTGTAGACAGACGCTTTGGCTTCTGCTGTCTTACTGCAGACAGTGCTGAGCACAGCCTCCAGAGACCCAGGGCTGCTACAAGAAACAGGCTACCTGAATTTGTCTCACCAGTATTCCCCAAACACTCCACAGATCAACTGTGGAGTGACTTAAACTTGGGAAAGATTAAAGAAATTCAACAGACCATGAATGGTTTTAAGGAGTGTAAAACTTTCTGAGATAACCTGGGCAAAAAGAGTAAGGAATAAAAAAATGATCTTTATTCCTATAGGTAGACAGTGAATGGGTCACTGGTTCAGGCATGGTGGTAATTTTGGACAGAACCTTCTCAAGGTGTGATTTATCACTGTCAGAAATAAAATTGCCTTTGCATTTATCATTCTACCTCCTTATTCTATTAGATCAGCTAAACTCAGAATCTTTTTATTCTTCCCGCTCTGTGTTGTATAAAAACTATAGTGGGTAAGCCGCTTTTCCTCTCTGCTGATCCCCCATAAAGCTGAGGATATACATGGCAGTTGGGGTAGAAAAACACACAATTCCATAGTGCTGGTGACATCTGCGTATCTCAGCATCTTTGCAGTGACATTGAGCTACCAAGGACCTGTCTTTGCTCATCCAGCTGTTGGTTTTCGTGCCAGAAGGACATTCCACCACATTAATCCCGCTGATGGCCTGTCTGTATAGATGGAGTTTTAATCCATTGATTTTTTTTAAAAAGCTACTTACTGCCTTTATTGATAACCTTTATATAAATCCATATTTGGTGGTCCTTAGAAATGTTGTCCACAATTTTAAAATGTACTAAAATTGGAAAAGTATACATCCCAATATTTTTAATGTAGTTTTCTTACTAATAAAACTTTCATAAATTAAGAAAATTGTATCTGTTGATTTTTTAGATTATATACTTTTATTAACCAATAAATGTATTCATTTTTAACAAAACCACTTAGTATAACAATTTAGGTACACTAAAACTCAGAAGAGCTTCTTGAAGAATACTGTACATTATAAATATAATTATCAATACATAGTCATGGTCAGATTTTATGAAACATCCACCCCAATTAACTACATCCATTTGATGAATGTTACTTACATCTTACGTATGATTTTATATTATCCAACAGAAGAAACTCATGTAGTGAAAGCCAAAAGCTATAAACAGGACTCTGGTTTCCCTTAGTACAAAAAAACTTTGGGGAATAAAGCATAATAATAGAAAATGCATTCTGAGTCTATGCTGTAACTGTGAACAACAAAGAGACTATTTTGAATGCAAACATATTTTCTTCCAGCTGTGGTAAAGAATGTCACAGTTGGACTGAAGTCTTGTTAGCTATTGTGTCAAACTGGAATAATGTTTCTATCAGAACATGTCTCATTTTTTTAAAATATGCATTTTAATCCATAAATGTTGGCAGTCCCATATCTCAAATTGGGCAATGAACTAGTTTTTACAACTAAATAATCATAGGATTGTATAGAAGCTGAATTTATTTCCTTTAATTTCTAGGTCAAGTAAAAAATTTCCGAAGTTCTTTCAATTTCTGATTGTCTAATTAAATAGTCTCCTTTTTCAATTAACCAGAAAAAGTTAACACTATGAAATGTATTTAGCTCAAAATGGTGCTGCACTTAACAGATGAGAAGTGTGTGATAAAAATGTAGAAAATAAGAATTATCAATTCCACTCCAGTTTAATATGTGATTAGATATTTATTAGATTCTATCACTACTTCCGTTCATCATCTATTTGCTAGAGCACCAAGTAATATCTCCATATGTCCTGTCTCATGCTAGTAAAACCAAAGGTATGCGCTTGGTCCAGGAACATAAAGAGCCTCAAACCATTATATTACTGGTATTTGGCATATCAAATAAAACACAAGCAGCTTGCCA
>JAJIBD010000966.1:0-242774 GCA_021461705.1 Cryptotis parvus | reverse complement strand
GGTTTTTTAAGTAAGAATAGTTTCATAAAACCTGCTTCATTTTCATATAAGTGTGTGTTGGGTTTCAGTGTCAACCTCATTTCCAACCACAGGTTGGCATAAATGGTTTCAGCCTTCTGAGAGGATCCTGTGACCACGGGCATCCCTGGGAGCAGTGTGAGAGTAAATGCAGACCGTCAGCTACTGCTGGGAGCCTCTGTTCCCTCAGCTCTTCAGGCTCTTGGACTCTCTGGGTCCGCAACCTCGGTTTACAGTTTTCAGGGGAGAAAAGCCGAATCTGAGGAATAAATAGGGCAAGAGATGCTAGAACCTACACCAGATGCCCTCTACTTTCCTTCTTCCGGCCTCATTCTCTTCCTGCTCTGGGTTTCCTAATGCCCCATGGGAGTCATGTCCCATATGACTGCATGTGGAAGGTGACCAAAACAAATTTAAATGTCTTTAAAATGAAATCCCTTGCTATGTATGATTCCGAAATGCTTGATGTATCTATTTCATACACCCACATACCCAGGATCACAGAAAAATTTCTCTGTTGAAAGGGGTCCCAAGTGGAAAACTTCTAAGTAGACTTGTTCTAGGGTAAGATGGCAAAGGATTGCAAAAAGGATTTGAACGTAAGACAGAAAACCTGGTTTTTAATCTCAATTCCATCACTGACCATGTGACTTGAAGTCCTAAACTGCTGCTAGCCTCACCCCTCAGTAGTGCCTGAGAAAGAGGATTTCTCCACAGGGACTCACAATGCTCATCTCTTTCTTTCATGACATTTTTTAGATGCTGAGGCATTGGACACATTTTTCCTTGCTCCTTGAGTATCTGAACTCAATTTGTTCAAGACACAAATCGATGATGAACGGAAGACAGTGATACAGTGATATTATTCAATATGGCTGGCGGGCAGAAGAGAGATGACTCTGGTTTTCTTGCCTCCGTCCCCCAAAGGTATTCACACTCACTTCCCAGGGAGAAAACGCTTCCCTTTTTCATTCCCTCTCCAGTCTCTGTCTCTGTCCTCAGAGTCCCACCAGGGCTTTCAGAGCTCAGTAAGTCAAAGCTTTTTGTTTGAGAGCCACACCCAGCAGTGCTCAGTGCTTGCTCCTGGCACTGCACTCAGGGATCCCTCTTGGTGGTACTCAGGTACCATATAAAGTGCCTGAGATTGAATCCGAGTTGGCTGCTTGCAAGGCAAGTGCCCTGCCCTCTGCAATGTCTCTGCGACCTCTCAAAGTTCATTTCGTAGGGCATTATTTCCCTACTTCCTTTACCTTCCCAACGCTGTGCGAGGGTCCCAAAGCTGCCTGTAGAGCTGCGCTTCTCTCCTTCTCACTCTGCGGTGGCATGTTCATAGGCTCATTAGCCTGTGGGCCCCCAGGAAGTGTGGATCATTGGGGTTGGTGCCACTTTGGAGGACTTCATTTGACTTTTGCCTATTTCATATGTGAGCTCAAAGCTGCGTGTGCATATGTACAAGCACACACACTCCCTCATATACACATACTGACACACACAACACACATACTATATTACACACATTCTCACACACTGTGACATTCACAAAGTACTCACACACACACTTACATTTACACACACACACACACACAAACACATACTCCATAATCTTCTCCACTTCTCAGCATTTCCAAGTGATGCCCCACATGAGCCCAGCTCAGCAAGTAACTGCCCTTCCAGTCCCATCTAGAACCAACTGAGAGAGACACGGTGGAGACAGACAGGTGGAGACTAAAATGATTGTCTCAGAACTGACAAGAGCTATACCGAGGATGCCCCTTCCTCTGGCACAGCAGATTGACTGTCTTTTGGGCCCCAGAAGGAACTCCAGTCCCTAGTCTAAGCTTAAGGTGCAGGTAGCACCCAGCCAGAGAACAGAGACACTGTTGCTGGAGTGAGCTGACTACAAAGAGGGGAGGTGGCCCCGAGCCAAGGAGTTTCATTTCTTCTCTTAAACTTCTAGTCAGAGACCTTTCCCTCTGCCCTTTCCCACTCAGACCCTTCCAGACAGAATCATGGGAGCACGAGGGGGATCTTCTGGCTTCCAGGGGCTTGTCTGCTTCTGCCCTCTATCCTTTGCCTGGCGGATCCAGGGGCTTCCTCATAACAGCAGAAATATGAGGGGCCGGAGCGATAGCCCAGCGGGTAGGGCGTTTGCCTTGCACGCGGCCGGCCTGTGCCGGCCCAGGTTCGATTCCCGCATCCCATATGGTCCCCCGAGCACTGCCAGGAGTAATTCCTGAGTGCAGAGCCAGAAGAAACCCCTGAGCATTGCCGGTGCGACCCAAAAAGAAAAAAAATATGAGGTCCCATGAACACCCTCTTCCCATCTCTGTGCGGGTGGCCCCTGTGGAAGGAGGGTCTTGAGCCCCTATATCCTGGGTTTGCGTGAGACAACTTCCTCTGTTCTGCTTATGCACCAGAACCCACCCTTGGATCCTGCTTCCATACACAGCCTGTGGGGAGGGGTCAGATCGGCAAGCTTGCTCGCCCAAGAGTCGGTCCTGGCCACAGGCTTGCCAGTGTGCTCTCAAATAACTATTCTCCCTTGCCGTTGGGAGCTTTTTAAACTCTGCGAATCAACCCCCAACCCCTTAGCTTCTTCCATCCTGGATTAGTTGGTCCTGAACCCTCCCAAGCACTCCTTCCCCATCTCTACATTAACACGCAGCACGACGTCCAGCCCATCACACACTTCCTGGGCTTCCTGTAACTGTCTGATAATGACTGATAAAGCAAGTCTTCAATTTCCTACAAAGCCTTGTCCAACACCTTCTAGGATCAAAACAAGAGATAAAATAGTTTTTGATCTACCCATTTAAAATTTAAAGCTGAGGTTTGCGAGTGAGCATCAAGCAGAGAGAAATGGCCCCATACCATGTGTGTCTTTCCGGACGCATTACATTACTCATAGGGAAGAGCGATCATGACCAGCATCTCATCAGAACAGCATGTCCACTGCAGTTTCCCTGGGACATCACAGCAGGGATCTACTGGTTTTGGAGTTGCAACACTCCCAATGCCCCCTTGCCCTCTCGGTGCAATATGGATTTGGGGAAAAAAGTGAGTAATTAAAGTATTAATGAGGGCCGGAGCGATAGCCCAGCGGGTAGGGTGTTTGCCTTGCACACGGCCGTCCTGTGCCGGCCCAGGGTTCGATCCCCGCGTCCCATATGGTCCCCTAGCACCACCAGGAGTGATTCCTGAGTGCAGAGCCAGGAGTAACCCCTGAGCATTGCCGGGTGTGCCCCAAAAAGCAAAAAATAAATAAATGAATAAATTTCAAGAGTGTTTGGTCAATTTCTTGAACAATGAAAAAAAAAGTATTAATGAATTTCAGTCTATTTAGAATTTCAAAATGCAGAGCTGGAATCAGGTATAATGCATTCTCAAGATCATTCCTTTATCTCCCTCATGTATTGTCAGTTCCATGTTCCACCATTTGCAAACTACTATGTGATTTTCCCTTTATTATCTGCTAACTGATTCAACAAAACCTGGGGGTAGACAGATGTTAGGGATTCAGAGACACCAATAAACTAAATGACAGGACTTAAGGCCACACACTCCAAGCTGGGGGTGCAGGAGAAACGGGCCATGAACTTCATCTGTGGATTTTAAAGGAAATGGGTTTTGAGCCAAATCAAAAGGACGAAGGAGACATTGACAAGTTTCCTGGGGAGAGAGGTAGTGTGGGAGAGTCTTGGAAGCACATTCCTGGACTCCACCTCAGACTCTCGCTGGAGAGGCCCTGCGTGGTCTGATCCTTAAGCAACTTGGCACCACCAAGAACAAAGATTCGGGCTTATTCCAAGACGGGAGGGCTGGAAAGGCAATCTCGGCAAGGCATCCTCTGCTTCAGCAGAAGAGCAAACCTGAGGAATTAAATGAGGCACGTGGGTTCAGTTTCCTTTGAAGAAGAATTTCCTAAAACATTTGTTAAAGACATGAACATTTGGGCCTGCACGGTGCGGACCAGC
Source organism: Cryptotis parvus (assembly GCA_021461705.1). Lineage (NCBI taxonomy): Eukaryota > Metazoa > Chordata > Mammalia > Eulipotyphla > Soricidae > Cryptotis > Cryptotis parvus. The sequence continues at coordinate 238,782 of JAJIBD010000966.1, read as the reverse complement.
CTTCCCTGGGAAGAAGGAAGGAAACACAGTCACAAGCAAACCAGAGCTTCCTCTCCCAAGTCACGGCCGCAGGATGGTTCTGAAGCCTGGTAGCAGGGTACCTCCCACCCCCCACACCAGCCAGGAGTGGGGAAGTTACAGCGGTCTGAGTGGAGATCCTGGGCTGGGATTGTGGCCAGGGTCAGGTTCTGTGGCCTCAGCGCTCCCTGAGCTCTGTCACCAAGAGGGCCTCCCGTCAGGGACAGGGAAGATCAGGAGAACAGTCGTCTCCTGATAGTATTCTCTTTTGTGTGTCTGTGAAGGAATTCAAGGCCACTGGGGAGTCCCCGTGGCTGTCCATCTCTCAATAAGGCTTTGAATTAGGGTCTACAAAAGCAGACCCCTGCTCAGTCAGCAGGGCAGGCTGGGACAGTGGTTGTCTTGGGAATGACAATAGCCCTGTGGGACCAGATGTGAGTGCTCCAAGGATGTGGCTGCTGGCTTTCATCCCGACTCCTGAGGCAAGTTCACCGCGAGTGCCAAGATGGGCTCTCACCATCCCCTGTACGGTGGTGGCCCTGGGGGGCTTCGCTGGTGTGTCGGTCCCCACCCCAAGGCTCTGGTCTCTGTGTTCAAGAAATGGCTGCTCCTGGCTGGTGCTGATGAGTGTTTTCCCCCTGGCCGGGGCTGCACTGCCGCTGGACACCTTCTCTAAGACCACCTCTTGCGTCGCTGCTAGATTTACAGCTATCTCACCTGTAAAGGTGCCAGGGCCACCAGGTCTTTTCGACCAGGAACTTGCTGATCATCTTGTAAAGGCCCACCCCGCGCTTCCCTGCAGAGGACCAGGTTCCAGCAGTTCGCCTAAGAGTGGTGGTTGAACAGTCAGCATAGCTTTGATTAAAGCACATATCTCACATGCACCCAACCCAGGTCCAGTTCTCAGCACCACACGGTTCCCCAAGCATTGCCTTGTGCAGCTCAGGAGGCTCCTGAGCACCCCTGAGGTGGCCTGGGTGACCCTGATAACATTGTCTTGAATCTTGCATGATTGATCAAGAATCGCTGGTGGGACCTTTGGGCCTCCTGAACACTGTGTGCGAGGCCCTACCCCTACACAAAAGCAGTGACCACCAGGTCATCACTGTAATTACAAGACCAATAAGAATATTAAGTCTGGGGGCCGGAGTAATAGCACAGCGGGTAGGGTGTTTGCCTTGCACACGGCTGACCCGGTTTGATCCCCAGCATCTCATATGGTCCCCCAGGCACCGCCAGGAGTAACTCCTGAGCGAAGAGCCAGGAGTAACCCCTGAGCATCGCTGGGTATGATGCCCCCAAAAAAAAGAATATCAAGTCTGTTAGAAGAATAAATCAAATATGGGGCTGGAGAGATCACATAGGGGATAAAGCCTTGCCCTCCCTGCTCCCAACCAGTTCCATCCCTGGCACTGCATAAGGTGCCCTGAGTACTTCTAGGGATTGATCCCTGAGTACAGAGTCCACAGTAACTCCTGAGCATTGTTGGATGTGGTCTCCTTTCCCCAAACATAATAAACAAATTAAAAAGCCCCAACAGGACCGAATCTTCCTGGTCTCAGATGTCCCTGGTCAAGAGGTGACAAATTTATTTTTCTAACGAATCAAAAAATCTTTTCATCTCTAAAAATTTCAATTTTACAGCATCTACTGCTTTTGTTCACATGTGATGTCATAGCATGGAAGCAGAACTGAACAATATGGAAAAGAATAGGTGGACCTGACTATTCTAACCCATCTTCATCTGTCGATAGTTTGAATTTCTGATCATTTTAATGTGTTTTATTTATTTATTTTTTTTTTAGTGCAGGGAACCAAATCTGGGGCCTGTGCTCTACTGCTGAATCACAGTAGATTTTAGCCCTGGCCAAAATCTTCTTCTGGTTTGTTTTCAACTACTTAAACCTGTAAATTCTTATTCTTCACAATAGTCCAGAGGTTGCAATCCAAATGTCCACCAGCAAGTGAATGGATTTAAGTCAATGTAATCTGCAAAGCTAATGGAATATTATTTAGCTTTAAAAAAAGGCAGGGAATCCTGTCACATGGTACAACAAAAAACATGCCTTACATACATGATGCTAAGAGAGACAAACCAGTCACCCCAAGGGTGAGGTGTCGTCTGATTCCACTGATACGAGGCAGTGGTATTTCTAGAAACAGAAAGAAGTATGACAGCTGCCGGTGGCTGGCGTGAGAGGGAATGGAGCGTCGAGTTTAACGGGTATAGAGTTTCAAGTTTTGCAAGACAAGAACGTTCCAGAGAAGAGTTGCACAACAATGCGAATATACTTAACACTATTACACTGTTTACTTAAAAGTGGCGAAGATAGTAAATTTTATGCTATGTGTTCTCACCACAAGTAAGATTTTTTTTCAAAAGCAAATGTCAGTTCCTCTTCACTTGAAAGTCTCAGGGAAAGAGACGGTGGGCCCCGTGGATTGCAGTTTGCCAATCTCCGGCCATGGGTGGTCAATCTGAGGGGGGAAAGAAGATGGTCCAAACTGACGTTTCTCAAACATTATCCCTGCCCCCACCCCACCCCAACAACCTACCAGCGCAAAAGGGAGATTTGTGTCCAAGGGGTCTGCCTGTAAGTCTATGAAAATCTTTTATGTTTGCAAATCCATGGATTTCTGGAATTATCATCCATGCTCATGTTGTTTTCATGTAAAATTGGCATTCACTGTGAATTCACTGTGAAATCAGTAAAAATTGATGCTCTCTCAGATTCAGAGATGGTGAAACACTTAGTTGAGATCAAGTGAGGTGAGGGTCAGGATCCCCAAATTCCTGTATCCAAATGCCTTTTTCCCGTTGGGTGTTGACCGGTAGAAGTCTTTTATATCAGCAATCCCTGCTTGCACCCCTCATCTCCCATATGGAGGCGATCTTCAAAAATCGTGATGACAAGCTACTTTTTAGTTTCTACCCCCAATTCGTAAGTCTCCGATACTATGTGTTCTAGAGTTTAGTTTGGTGTACTCCAAACATTTAGTTTCGTCACCTAGATTTTCTGATTAAATCTATATTTTCAACCTTTCATAGCATCTCATTTTGTTGGACATCATGGAATGTTAAACATGAGGGCCCTAAGAGAGCTGCTCTTGTGTATCCGCTACTTATTTTGTCTCGCTGCAATGGTATTATTTACTGGAAGTTCTCCCTTCCTTCCCTACCCTTTTCCCCATCCCACTGACTTTCCACTTGATTGCATATATTGCCAGATGAACTGTGATTTAAAGTGAGAGCACGCTTGTCGTCCTCCATGAGGTTTCAAGAGGCATCCTGAGTCTCCACTTACAGCTCAAAATCCTGCCCTTCTAGAGAACCACAGGTGCCAAGCTGTGCCTGTTTCTTCAGCCCAGATTAAAGATATGAGCGGCAGACGTGATCCCAGAGCATCCCTGTGCCCTGGAGACTGGGGACTGTCTGTTACACAGCAATCTCAACAAATGCTGATCAAAAGACCTTCCCCTTCTATTTCCCACGCCTCCCGCGATGCTCAGGGGGTTACTGCTGGCTCTGCACTGCTAGAATTACTCTTGGCTGTGCTTGAGGGATCGTGTGGGATGCAGGGAATTGAACCCAAGTCAACCCACATGTAAGGCAAATACCCCTGTGCACTGCATAGCCCTGAGCAAGGATTTTTTTCTTTGAGAAACCCAGTCTTCTTGAATTCTTTATCCAGATGTCCTGAGCATCCTTTAATACATTACACTATTGATCCAAACTCTGCATCCGTCTCAGCAGTTCTTTTCAGCGCTGAGAAACCCTCACTACCCTAGATCCTAGTATTTGCTCTGAAGATATCTTGGTAACCCATACAGTCCCAACTCCTGTCTTTTTAAAATTTTTATTTATTTATTTTTAATTGAAACTCTATTCAATAAAAAAGGACATTACAAAGCTGTTCCTGATTGGGTTTCAGTCATTCAGTGTCCCAACACCCATCCCTCCACCAGTGCACATTTCCCGGTAGCAATGTCCCCAAAAGCTTTCCACCACCCTCTACCTCCCCCAACCCCAACTCTCCTGCCTGTATAGCAGGCACTCCTCTTTCTCTTGCTCTCCCTCTCTCTCCCTCTCCCTCCCTCCCTCTCTCTCTCTCTCTCTCTCTCTTCCTTTCCTCCTCTCCTTTTTGGGCATTGTGGTTCACAATACAGACACTGAAAGGTTATCATGTATATCCCTTTACCTACTTCCAACACTCAGTTCTTGTCCAGAGTGATCATTACCAACTATTATTGTCACACTGGTCCCTTCTCTATCTTACCTACCCTCTGTCCCAGCTCCCTGACACACACTCGGGGGCATTATGTGGGGCACAGAGTCCCTGTTCCTCAGTCACTTTGATCACTTGACATCCCGTTATTCATTGATTTACTCAAACTGGCACCAGTAACATTTCCATTTGACCCTATCACGTGTCAGTGTAGCCCAGAGGCATCTGGTTGTTTCAGGAATACCAAGAGCCTCAAGCCATTTGTTCATGGTCTTGACCAAGAAGTCTGACCATCTTGTAGGTGGGTGGCCACGTGATCTTTTGACATCCATGGGATCCAGTCGGTAACAGCTCTAGTCCAGCGGTCGTCTCCAAATCGCATTACATGTCCAGCCCATCTGTTTTTCGACTTGGCAAACGAGACAGCGTCCCTGACTCTGGATCATCGACGGAACTCTGGATTCCTTCTATCCTTGAGTGAGGGGTGATATTCCAAGCATAGCTCTTTAGATTCCTCTTTGGGTCACCCGAGTACCGATCTCATCCTGCTTTCGTAGGGCCCAGGTCTCTGAGGCGTATGTTAATACAGGGAGAATGGTGGAGTCGAAGAGATGTGCCAGGAGCCGGAGGTTCTTTGTCCTTTTAGCTATTTCTTCCATGCTCTTGAAGGTGCTCCATGCCGCTCTCTTCCTCCTGTGCAGCTCAGGTTTTAGTACATTCATCATGTTGATTTCTCAGCCCAGGTACACATAATTGCTGCATTCAGAGATGTTTGTACCATTGAGAGTGAATGGGGCCTGTGGAACTAGTTCATTTTTCATGAACATAGTTTTGTTGAGATTCAGCTGTAGACCTATCTTTCCCATTCTCAGTCAAGGTCAGCCAGCATTTGTGCCGCTTGGCTAATGTTTGGTGTTATTAGAATGTCATCAGAGAAGTGGAGGTGGTGTAGTTGCCAACCGTCTATCTTCAGTCTCATTCCTTCCCATTCTAATTGTAGCATGACATACTCAAGGGTGGCACTGAAGAGTTTCTGAGAAATGGTATCACCCTGTCGAACCCCTCTTTTGACATCTGTGATCACTTCCTTGTAGAATGATGAGATCCTGGTGGTGAAACCGTAATACAGCTCATGAAGGATCTTAATGTTTTGGGTTTGAACGCCCTGTTTGGCTAGGGCTTCAATGACTGCTTTGGTCTTAACAGAATCAAAGGCTTTCTTTAAATCAATGAATGTGAGACAGAGTGGCATCTTGTACTCCCTACAAACCTCAATGAGCTTGGTTACCGTGTGGATATGGTCGATTGTGCTGAATCCTTTCCGGAAGCCAACTTGCTCCGCATGGTTGCCCTTCATCTAGTGTTCTGCCAATCCTGTTCAGAATGACTCGAGTGAAGAGCTTATAGATGACGGACAACAGGCAGATGGGGCGATAGTTGCCAATGTCGTGGATGTCTCCCTTCTTGAACAGTAGAACTGTCCTGCTGGTTTTCCATTGGGAGGGCACCTTGCATTCAGACAGGTAGCGTGTGAAGAGCCAAGCCGTATTGATGAGTACCGACGGCAGATTCTTTCAGGTGTTCAGGTCTGACTTTGTCTGACCCTCAGCCACCACTGTCTTTTTTTCTAATAAAAGCATTTAAAAAAGAAGCATGTGCCCAGCAATGTTGAATCTATGTCTCGACTGTTTTGTCTTTTGGTGCTCAGGGATCCTGTGGCTTTGTGCTCCCTGCAGGCATCTGGGGACCTTATGAGGTGCTACGGGACTGAAGCAGATTGGCTGTGTGCAAGGCTGGGAGGGGGAGCTGGAGACACATGGTGGTGGTCCCTGAGCACTGCCAGGTAAAGGAGCCGCACCAAGAGCCAGCTCTGCTGGTACCTTGCTACTAGACCTCTCAGCCTTCAGAATGCGGACACATGGGTGCCCGCTTCTTCAACCACCTAATCTAGAATGTTTGCTAAAGCAGCTGCTTCCCTGAACGAGTTCCCTTATAATACAAAGGACAGAAACAGAAACACCTACAAGTTAGTCCCTGAACCTCACAGAAGAGTGGGGTCAACTCTGAATTCATTATTCACTGCTCCAGTAGAGAACTAGGAGTAATGGTTGGGATGACTTGAAACATCAGAAAAACTGAAGACCCGAGAGACAGGACAGTGAGGATGGTGCTTGCCTTACATACAGCTGACCCCAGTTCAATCCCTGGAATGGTATGTGGTCCCAAGCATCACACCTAGAGTGACTCCTGAGCACAGAGCCAGAAGCATGCCCTGAACACTTCTGGCTGTGGTCTAGCCCATACCCCCAACCCCAAAAAATACACCAGGAAAACTTCCGAGGTTGCTGTACTGCCCAGGAAACACTACAGTGGCAGGCAAGAGTTTCAAGGTCCCTCAAAAGTGGCGTTTCCTACAGACAAACTGCCTAGGGAAAGCAGACACACCTTTTCTCCTTTACATGTGAGGCTTCTCCAAAGATTTGTTGTGAAAATAAACAAACAAAAAAGCACAGATATCATAAGATTGAAACATACTTAGGTTCGATGTTGGCACACATGTTCTTAGAAAAGCAACCTGGTGTTCTGAACCCCACTTTGTGAGATTATTCTCCGCCCTGAGGATACTAAAACACGTTTATTTCTTTCCTTCTACAGCCAGCTATATCTATGGGGACACTGTGTGAGCTCTGCTGAGCGACAGGAGATACCATCCACGGATTAAAACGACACTTTGTTAAGTGGAAAATTGGCTGTGGAGAATCAGGCGTTGATAAAAAGACTCTAATGGCCCAGACCTTCTCTGAGCTCGCCTTGGTCCGTTTTACCTTCACCATCTCCCACACCACACATGGTGGTTCCTAGTGCTCTCAGCACTTCTGGGGGGGTCTTTGCCCCTCTTCTCAGTGAACTACTCTCACCTCCAGGAAGCAAGTGCTGTCCTTGGAGCCAGGAGCTCTGGGGGTCGCTACCCAGAGTTGGGGGTGGTGGCTAGTAGGAGGCGGCGCCACAAGCCTGTCCTTTGGAAGCCATAGAGAGTTAGCGCTTGAGATTTGTCAAGAACCTTTCAGCGGATTCCAGAAGAAAGAAATGCGGTGGAGGGACGAGCAGAAGCCAGGTGACATGTCCTGGCCCCAGGGAATCCGGCTTAATTGGTTTGTGTGGTGTGTGTGGAGAGAGATGGTTCTCAAAATACTCCCTCTGTCAGGGCTGAGAACCACCCCCGAGCGCTGGAATCAGGAACTCCAACTCTAGGGGAGGAGGTGTGGAGTTGGAAGGTTCTAGAAGGTGAGCTGTTGGGGCGGGACAGGGTGCCTGAGACTGGTCACTCTCCTCCGAGGCACCTCCCTACTCTTAGCCATGAGGAATGCACGGGGCATGGGGGTTCCAGCCTGGCCTGGGCTCTTCTTAGGGGAGGTTTGGGCAGGCCAAGGGCCTCAGGCGCCCCAAGTGTGGCTCAGTGGCTCAAGGGTGCGCAGCTGATTTTCCTCCAGCTTCTGGGCAGGCAGGAATGGTTTGCCCGTCGCTGGACACAGGACAGCAGGAAAGGTCCCTCCTCGGAGAATTCTGGGGCCCCGTTCTTCACCCTCTTCCCCCCAAGTGGGCCCCTACTCTGAGCCTGGCCTTAAACAACAATCGCAGTCCAAGGCGCTCTCTGCCCGACCAACATCTCGTCCCAAGCCCTCACTCTCCCACTCCCCAAAGCAGCTCCTGGCCCGGTGCACCCGGGACACCCCGACCTCGACTCCTCCATCCCAGCTGGCCGAAAAAGCAACCAGTTCAGTAACCTTCCTACTTCGGGGCTTCCCAGCCCAGGCCCACGGGGCAACGCACGACCCCTTAGCGGGGGCCAGCGGGGTGACCAAGGCAGGGACTAGAGTGGGGCTTAGCGGGGCACCCGGTTCTGACGCTCTCCGGGCTCTTGACCCCCAAACCGGCGCGCCCGGAGTCCCCCCACACCCCAGGCCTCCCCGGTGGGGAGGGGCTGCGGCCGCGCCGAGTGGCCGCGGGAGCCCAGGCTCCTCCCCTGGGGTGGCCGAGCAGGAAGCGGGGCGCGCGGGAGGCGCGGGGCGCGCGGCGCGGGGCGGACGAGCGCGCGGGGCCGGCGGCCGAGTATGCGCGGGCCTGGGCGGGCGGGGAGCCCCGGCGGACGGCCGGGGCGCGCGGCGCGGGCGGAAAAGCCTGTTTACACAGACTGCACACCGCCTGGGGAATAATGCAGGAAAGGAAGTGAGCCGGCTCGGCCCGACTGCTCCAACTTCCTGCTCTCACACACAGGAGGAAAAAAAAAGAGGAGCGAGAGAAAGAAAAAAAAGAACGGGGGGAAAAATCAGGATCTCATTACAAGAGCCACAGACCGTCTGCAGACGCCTGTCAGCATGGAAAGTCGGGGGCTTTCGCCCGGTTCCTCCTAGAAATCCGCCCCGAAGAAGGATCTTGAAAGCTCCCCACATCTGGGTAGGTCGCGAGCTGGGCTGCCTGTTGCTCGGACGGCTGCAAACTTTGCCGGGGGTGTTTTGGGTCGAGGCTCGCTGGCTTCTTTTTCCTTTCGGGGGCTTGGTGGGGGTGGGGCGTGGGCCCCGGGGTGCGGGACGGCCGCGGGCGAGGGGGCGCCGCGGGGATGCTCCCGCGATCGCGCCCGCGGGTCCCGAGCTCCGCGTCCCGGGGCTGGCGGCGTCCCCCGCGCCCCGCTGCACCCCGCCCTGGGGCCAGCCCCGAGGAGGGGGGCGCTGCACGCGGCGGGGGTGTTGGTGAGGGGGATCCGGAGACGCGGACGGACGGTGACGGGCGCAGGCGTTGTGCCCGGAGCCTGGAGTCCCCGCTGGCCGTCCAGCTGGGGTGCCCCTCCGGGTGCCGCCGGTGCTGGGGGGCTGGGAGGGGCCCCGGGCCGAGGAGGGCGACCGAGTCCGTGCGGGGGTCCGTGGCGCGGCGCCTCCGGGCAGGGGACCCCCTTCCGCCCGGGTCACCCCTGGGCGCGCCACCCGCGGGTGCTGGAGGAGCCGGTGGCTTGGGTCCAGGACGCGGGGTTTGGGGAAGGGGCGGGCGGGTGCGGGCCCGGCGCCCCCAGCTCTTTCCCGGAGGGGCCCCGAGCTGCCCGACTGTGGGCCTGCTTTCTGCGGTAACTTTCTGAGAAAGAGGGGAAAGAGGGTTTTGGAGGCTGGAAAAAGAGAAAAAGGGGGTTGGGAGATAAAGGTCTCTTTGGGGTTTTTTTTTTTTTTTTTTTTTAACCTGGACCGAATCATCCCGAGGACAACCTGCAGTTAGGCGCGGGTGGGAGGGGGTGGGAGCAAAATGTTATTTCAGAAACCGCAAAAGGGGCTTTTTAGAAAGAAAAAAAACGAGTGTCGGGAGAGTTTCTGGCTTGTCTGGAAACGGCAAGACTAATTGCCATGCGCTTCCGCTTTGAAACTGGCAGCAGACAGCATCTTGAAAATGACTCACTGGAGAAGCTCACAAAGAAACCGTGCTTGGCCCCGCTCAGGTTTATGCATTTGTGCTTTTTACAGTTTCCTTTGTAGTGTTCGAGGGGGTTCCCCTGTGCCCCCTCCCTCCCCTTCTTCGCCGACCCCCTCCCACCCTCGCCCCTTTGGAAAGGGGCCCCTTGGGGTCTTTAACTCCCCCACCCCCTCCTTCTTGCACCCCCAACTCTGGGAGGAGGGGCCGGGGAAGCTGAGTTGTTTTTGGAGTTGGCTGGGGAGAGGGTTAAAGGGATTCTGCTGCTGCAGGGGGAAAAGTTCCTTGAATTTTCCACTGGCCGCTGCAGGAAGAGAGAGAGAGAGCCCCTTTAGTCATTGCTAAGTAATGTCTGCACACACACCAACTAATCTCATTAGGAGTTTCCGCTGCTCTGCACAGGAGGGGGTTTTGTGCGGCCACTGTCAGCCCGGGAGCCCTGCGCAGGAGGGAGACAAGTTACGGCTTTATTTACTTAGAGGGGCAGCCGCCCTGCGGGCCTTCCAGTGGCAGCATCTTGGAAAACCTTGAAATAATTTTGCCATTTTGGATTTCGGGTCGCAGGCTTTGCTTTGCTGCTGGAGTGTGAGAGCAAGTGCCTGTGTGTGTCTCTGTGTGTGTGCGTGCGCGCGCGCTTGTAACACATCTCCGTGGCTGCAGCCACCCAAGCGCATTTGTTGTCTCCGCTGAAGGTTTTGTTGGGAACCTTAAGATGCGGGGCAAGCGAGGCAGGGAGAAATCCAGAGAGACCAAGTCGGGTCCGGAGTTCTCTCATGCGTTTCTGAGCCCTACTGCACTGTCACCCAACAAAACACCCTGGAATGCTCTTCTCTACCCCAGGGGATAGGCCAGTTAGGAGGTTTGGTTCATGCAGATTATTAAATCTCCCCTTGTTTGAGGAGAGCACTGGGTCAGGCACTTAGAAGATGGTCCATAAGTGCCTTTAGTTTTCCAGTAAGGTTCCCGCCTGCAAACATCCATCCCTCCGGGGTCCTTTATGCCCAATATAGCAAAGGCCTTCGCTCCCCCTCCCCTTTCCTTTTCAGCCTTAAATGTTGGACATGTGTAGCGTTGCAAAAAGGGTCAGCGTTTTAAGGGACTGGCTTGAAACTGCAGGACGCCTTCACTGACATGAACTTGCTGCTGCTTCTTGCATTTTTTGGGGTAAGGTCTCCACATTTCGTACAAGGTGGCAAGGCATGTCCTAAAAACAGCTGATGCAGGGGTGAGTCAGTGGGACCGAGTGACTTCTCATATTGTGTGGCACTGGCTAGGGGCTCAATACATTGTTGCCTGGAAGCTCTGAGTAGGAAAGGGAGGTGGAGGAGCCCGCTTTACAGCGTTCAGGTACTCCCCCTAGCCTACCTACCCCACGGAGATTGGCCGCTTTCTCCTCTCCGACAAGCATTACCTTCAGAGGAGGGAATCAGTTAGTGGCTGTCAGTTGGTTGCTGTTTGCGCGCACCCTTGTTACCCTTTTTGGCCTTCCAGAAGACTTTTGACATGACCTTAATGGAACTAAAGGGGGCGCTGTGGGCACCCTGAGGGTCGCAGCCAGGGATGCGGCAGGAAGGTGGGACGGTCCCATCTTCCTAAGCAAGTTTTTTGAAAATGTCCATAGTGCCCAGGCCGAAAAACTTATTACATCAATAGCGGCGATGGCAGTCTTTTTATAGACATCCATTCAACACTTCGAAAGCGTTGGAAAGCTCTAGATTTTCTGCCACATGTATGATACAATATGCGTGAAGTTTCTTTCTCTGGGGTGAGTCAGATGCAGTAGAATGACGTGCAAGCGATGATATTGTCATGGTTTACCCGTTGTGAGCCGAGTGGAAGCTAGCTCTGACGCTGCTGATGTTCTCTTTGAAATACTGTGATGAGTGTCGTCCGAATGGGAGAGCAGTGATTTTTTTTTTATTTCCCCAGCTTCATTTGAATTTTAATGTTTCTGGGACATTTATTAAAGAACTTTCGTATTTTAAAAAATTAATAATTTAAAACTAATCTCCAGTAAATGTAACTCCGAGATCATGTATTGAAATTTATATTTATAATAACTTTTGGGACCTTGAATCTTTTCCTGAAATAGATTTTTAAAAGACTTCCAGGCAGTGTATAAATTAAAATACTCTTAGCTATCAGATATTAGATTTTGTGTTTGGTGCCATGCAATTATATTATCATCTGTCTGATTAAAAGAACTAATATGGTGCTATGGAAAGTGACAGCAACTTACCAACTTAGAACGTTACCAGTTGACACACTCAAAACACTCAAAAAATTATTCAAGGATGGATTAAGTAATCTTTTTGCTGATGGTGAGTTACTGCTTCCGAATAAATAGCTTTGCTCCTTTCCAGTCTTGGGGACTAGGTCAGCCCCCTAATGCTCCCTTTTCAAACTTGGGGTTCCTCATTAAACTGTAAAAAAAAAGGATTCTGTGGCTCTCCTGGCCTCAGGCAGCTGGTGGCACCCTTCCTGAAGGCTGGTACCCACACACCCACATCAGTGACAACCATTTGAGACCAGGAGCTTTTTCTTTTCTCTGTGCCTCAGGCAAGAACTTGTAAAGTTATTATGCAGAATTCCTCTTTGCTTTGCACATTGGTTTGTAACATATTTGAAATCACACTAGCATTACAATATTTTCCAAAGTTTTTTCTCCCCGTGACAAAAGAGATTAATGGCATTTACCTTAGACCTGATTAAAAAAAATCACACAGGAAGAAAAAAAATCTTTCATGATCCTAATGTGAATGTTTGGTATAGGTTTTTTGCGGTCTTTTAAAAATGCGCATGTGTGTGAATCTATATATACACACATGCACCATGCCTATGCATACAATTTTTAACTGGAGTTATACTTTATAGTTTCTGTGTGTAATTTAACTGTCCTTTGCCGTTTTCCTGTAACACAGTTTAATTACTGGTCCTAATGACTGAATTTGCCACACACAGAGAGCTTGTATTTACTAATCTAATAAGCGTGTTGAGTCCACACTGGATGGGCATAATTTCTACATGTCTCTTTGTGCCAAGTAATGTTGTAAGAATGCTGTCCTCTTGAAAGGCTGAATTCATGTCTGCTGAGAAATCTGGGATTTTGATGAGTTTTTCTATGATTTAAGAATGAGTCATCAATTGCAGTAGAATATCAAGATGTAGTAACAGGAAGTCCAGGGCACCACACATCAAAATAGAATGTGAAATGATGAAAAGGAGAGAAACTGGGTAAGCCAAAAATACACCTTGAACGCAGCTAATAACCAGGGAGGCAGGTGTCTCTCGCTCACTTTGGCAACTCGTCATTTTTTACTATTTCATTTTATATAAGCAGAGTTTCCAGACTTTAAAATCAAGGTTTTAAGTTGACTTTCAGCTCAAGACTTATTTACAGAGTAGTTTGAATTGTGATCAAGTTTTTTGGTTGAAACCACGGTAGTAGTTCTGCGAACTAGTTTTGTTGCTTAGGATATGGCTCCAATGCAATGAATGATCTCTGTGTGTATGTGGCTGTTTAACATGTTTCACCTTTTTTTCTCTTTTTCTGGATTTTTGATTTGGGCTACAGCTTGTGGTGCTCAGAGCTTGATCCTGGCTCAGGGATCACTTGTGGTGGGGCTTAGGGGACCTTATGTGCTGGGGCGTGAGCCTAGGTTGACTGTGCAAAGCGAGCAGCTTACCTGCTGGATTATCTCTCAGGCTCCCGTTTAACGAGTCTTAACAAACCCCAAAAGCCTTCAGTATGGTTAATCAGTCTTGGAAGTGTTATCTTCCTTGCAGGAATTGACTTACTGTGATTCCTAAACTCAACCAAAATAACAAATGAGCTTTTATTCATTATAGGAAGCTTACATATATACCATATATACCAGCTTTTTCAAAATAAACTTTGAGGCACCCAAAACATAAACTTTGAATTGGTCATCTCAATGCATTGTATATTGTATTTTGGTTTGAATTACTACAAAGTGGGAATCTATCAACTGTTTTATATATATATACATACATACATACATACACATACATACATATATACATACACATACACATACATACATATACATATATATCTATCTTAAATTTCCTGAAAAGTATTATCAAATTATTCTGAGAATTAGAATTATTTTATAGATTGGATGAAAGTCTAATATATACATATATAAGATGCATAATATCTATCTATGTTTAAATGTATAAACACACACACAGGTCATGGGAAATCAAACCTAGTGGTCTCACATGTGCAAGGCAAGTGCTCTTTTGTTGAGCTGTGTCTGTTGCCTGTGTTTTGATTTCTTAAAGAATTACAATAATAGTTATACTAATGTAATCTAATTTGTATTAAAATGATTTTACACATATTTTCTAAAAATAGGTATTGGAATCCATAGCATCACAAGTATTTTAATGCTATGATATTGAAGAATAATTTGTAGTCTACTAAGTATGAATATGGGCATCTGGAGTAATTATAGAATACACTTTGCTGATGTGTTTGACGGTCTGGTAGGATAGATTCTTAACTCCAAGCCATACAATAGGGAATCCAAGACCATTGCTGACTTTTATTTTTTAAGTCACAATCTGCTTACATGTAGCTGCACAGATCCTAAATATGACTGTATGTTGCATTAATTTCTGCCCCCTACCCCAAATAGAAAATATTTCCATCTGCGCTCCCCCCCTCCCCATGTTCTCTGACTGTTTAATTCCATGATGGCAGTTTCACGATTCTGCCATGGTTACCTTGGTAAAATACTGCTGTTTGTTTAATCTGCTTGGTTAAAATATGAATCACCAGAATATGAGAATTTCCTCCTCAAGAGAGGAAATATTTCTGTTAATATCATATAAACCAAAACTAACATGTATAATACTTGAAAAAATGTTCCCTTAATGCTTACTCTGTTGTGGAAATAAATCATGGGGCCTCAGTTTCCCTTAAAGGGCAGTGACTTGAAGTCAAGGACTAGGGCAGTCCCTGTCAACTCTGAAGTCCCATTGTACCGTTTTGAGGGCTCAGGAGGGGACCTGAACTCCTCTAAGAGCGGGTAAGCAGAGAGTGAACTTTTGCGCACCTCTCCCCAGCCGGCTTTTACGGGATAGCAGTGTGCACAACACACGCTGCTCTTTGCCTTAAGAAGAACAGTTCGTTCTCGTACATGCCACTTTGATCCCATGGTGTCCCTTATTCAATAGAAATCTCCAGGGGCTTCCTTTCCTTCTGCCTTTGAGGTGTCTGGCGGCCCCGCTCACATATAAGGATCCCACAGCTACCTTTGTCCAGCGGACGTCAGGCCCTGTCTCTGGGTGGGTTCCCATTTGGCCCCGAGAAGATTCTGGCCACCACCTCCTCTTCCTTCTGAGAGTCCTCGAGAATGTTTTATCTCCTCTTCTGCGATGCCTATGGGCCTTACACTCACTCTTCCTCCATCAAATCTTTATTTTTGGAGGGGAGGGGTTTGGTTTTGGGCCACACCTGGCACTGCTCAGGGTTTACTCCTGGTCAGGAATCACTCCTGGCAGTGCCGGCGGACCAGATGGGATGCCGGGGATCGAAACCAGATCAGTCGTGTGCAAGACAAGCACCGTACCTGTTGTACTTTGCTCTGCCCCCAGCCCCTCCCAAATACTATCCCCCCACCCCACACATATACACACCTACACATACAAACCACCACCTACTGCTGGAACATTCCTTTGGAACAGGGACCTGAATCGTTGGCTCACAGTCTCTCAGTGGGAACTGGAGAGAAGGTACAGTGGATATACAGTGGCCTTGAGCTTTTTTTTTGTTTGTTTTTGTTTGCTTTTTTGGTCACACCCAGCGATGCTCAGGGGTTTCTCCTGGCTCTGCACTCAGGAATTACTCCTGGCGGTGCTCGGGAACATATGGGATGCCGGGATAGAACCCGGACTGGCACAGACCGGCTGCGTGCAAGGCAAAGGCCCTATCCGCTGGGCTATCGCTCCGGCCACAGCTTTGAGTGCTTTTAACCCAGCCCCAGCCCACACCCAAGAGCTGGTTTCCCAAGCCCTGCCTGGAGTGATTCCCTGAATGCAGAGCCAGGAGTAAATCCCAAGCACCACTGGGTATGGCCCCCAAACAAAAATTACCTCGGTGGGGGCCGTAGTGATAGCACAGCGGGTAGGGCGTTTGCCTTGCATGCGGCTGACCCGGGGTTCGATCCCCGGCATCCCTTATGGTCCTCCAAGCACCGCCAGGATTAATTCCTGAGTGCAGATCCAGGAATAACTGCTGAGCATTGCCGGGTGTGATCCAAAAAGATGATGATGATGATGATGATGATGATGATGATAATAATATTAATAATGATAATAATAATAAAGGTTAAAAATTACCTCAGTGGCTTCAGCTAGACAGATAGTAAAATTATTATATTTGTTATTAAGGCCATAAGCGGGTGCGTTTATACGTTTGGGAGAACGTGTTATAACACCAGGCCCACCACCTCCACCATGGGCCATCCTCTTCCCTGTCCACCCACCACCTTCCTAAGTTCTGCTTTCAGTGTCTCTGAGTTTATTTTCACTGAGCATTTAGACCCAGATCCTTAGGGTGTGCAGTAGGCTGTGGTTCAGGCTGGTCAGGCTTTCCATTGCGTTTGTGCCCGTTTTCTGTGAGGTCTTTCCCGTTGCTGTCTGTCTCCTGAGGATCCTTTTCCTACCGCCGTTCTCATGGATGGTTCCCCTCTTTGCCAGTATGTATGTACATTGCAGCTCAGCCCTCCCTCCCTCCCTCCCTTGCATTTCCCTCCCTCCCTCCCTCCCTTCCTCCCTCCCTCTCTTCCTTCCTTCCTTCCTTCCTTCCTTCCTTCCTTCCTTCCTTCCTTCCTCCTTCCCTCCCTCCTTCCTTCCTTCCTTCCTTTCCTCCCTCCTTCCTTCCTTCCTTTCCTCCTTCCTTCCTTCCTTCCTTCCTTCCTTCCTTCCTTCCTTCCTTCCTTCCTTCCTTCCTTTCTTCCTTCTTTCCTCCCTCCTTCCCTCCCTTCTTCCCTCCCTCCTTCCCTCCTTCCTTCCTTCCCTCCTTCCTTCCTTCCCCCCTCCCTCCCTCCCTCCTTCCTTCCTTCCTTCCTCCTCCCTCCTTCCCTCCCTCCTTCCCTCCCTCCTCCTTCCCTCCCTCCTTTCTTCCTTCCTTCCCTCCCTCCCTCCTTTCCTCCTTTCCTTTCTTCCTTCCTTCCTTCCTCCCCCTCCCTCCTTCCCTCCCTCCTTTCTTCCTTCCTTCCTTCCCTCCCTCCCTCCCTCCCTCCCTCCCTCCTCGGTGCCCACATGTACCTCTTGGTCTTTCATAGCACTGTCCTTAGGCTTTATCAGCGGGTTTCCTTGTCATCTGAGGTCTCCATGGCCAAGTTTCTACTCTCCCAATGCAGGTGTGTTTGAGGGCTCTTACGTTTCTGGAGAGTGTGATCTGCTGTCATTCATAGAGCTTAACCAGGACTTAGAGACCAAGGAGAGTCATAGCACCATCTCTCTCACTGAAGGAACTGATTGCAGGCATGTGACGAATGGCTGCACATGTGTGTGTCATGAAACCTTTCACATCGTTCAGGCACTTCCGTCTGGAAGCTCCCTCCGGGTCTACATCTATTGTGGTTGTGTGAATCTGTGTATTTAGTACCTAGCACTCACTGAATTAAAACCCGTGAAGGAGGAGCTCTCTCAATGCGGTCCTCTTCCTCCCTCATTTTCACACTGGCCTTGATAAAAACACTTGGTTGCTATGTGGATATGTGGGGACCGTTTTCTAGACAATTATTTGGTTGAATAAAAGGCAAAAGTCTTGGTTAGACCATAAGGAAGCCAACAAAATCCTATATTAAAGGAGGTATCTTCTTCCAGAGCTTTTAGCCTTTAGACTTGCAAGAAAGGTAGATCCATAAACAGCAGCTTCATTGATCTCTGTGAGGATAACTCCAGACTCTGTTGGTGCTTTCGTGTTGCATGGAGCCTGATCAGTTAACGGGAAGGTCATTGCAGGGTGCCTCTTGAGAAAACCAGAGTCAAATTCTGGCCATGTTCAATTAATCACTCTCCAGTATTAGAGTTGACCAAGATTTCATAGTTCCCTTGAGTTGGGTTCTGAACTATTCTCATTGAAAAGTCATAGATCTTTGTTTACACACACACACACACACACACACACACACACACACATCAAAACAAAACCCTTGTGGGGTAGTTTTTTGTTTTGCCTTCAACTTTTGATGAGTGAGTCGCATTTCTGATTGGGTTTAGAATAAGACCGTGAGTGATCATGTGAAAGCGATTACACATTTAAGTTGTTTGGGGGTGGGCGGTGCGCTGAGGGGCAGATCTGCTGTTAATTTCAGCTGGGTTTGGCCAACGAGCATTTGTTCATCATCCAACTTTGATTTACCAGAAAGTACATTGAAACAGATTTTCCTTTCCGCACTTAATTGTCAGGGAAGATAGATGAAAACAACGGCCACCAGCACAGAAATAATAACAACAACAACAACAACAAAGAGCCCTGAAATCCCTTCCAGAGAGGCTCCTGGGGAACTGTAAGAATTATCTTTAGGGAAATAACTGCAGAAATTCTTCATCTTTTGCACCTGTGCAGATGACCCCCAAGGACCGAGCTCAGAATGCCCCTTTAAGAAAAGGAGCTGTAATAGAGTTTGTTGTCTGGTGAACCAAGGCAGTGGGAACTGGAAATGTTACTGCCTGCCTCTTTTCCGGGGTCCCCGTATCAGAGTTTGGAGGTTTGCCCGTCGAGGCTAAGGCAGAGGCCCGAGCCTCAGGCAGCGGGGAGTACTCTGAGTGCGCCTGCCTCTCAGGCTACAGCATGTGTCCAAGCAAGCGGGGCTTCAGTATGTGACCTCAGGTAACGCTCTTGATCGCCTCCATCCCTTTCAGGCAAGATCCTGCTTCCTGGATTTCTGGAGAGAGAGGGAACATCAATCTGGGAACGTTGCTTCATTACCAGGAATCATTGATGTACTGCGAACGCATCAGAACGCTCGGGGTTTTAAAATGTTAGTTCTTGAGCGGTGCAATCTGATGATTTCGGTCTGCCCATGGTGCTCCTGCAAAGAGGAGGCTGGAACGTTGAGTGTCTGCAAGAGTGAGATGCAGCATCTCATCTTCTGGCTTGGCCTTGCATTTCGAAATCCTCTGCAATCGAAAATTCATACGTGTCTCCAGAGATCTTAATTCGTGCGGAACGCCCCTGCTGTTTTCCAAGTCTTGGATACTCATCTTAAGAGCAGAAGGTGTTAAGGGGCTCGGGGTGGGGAGAGAAAGAGAGACAGAGACAGACAGACAGAGATTAGAAATGATGGAATCACAGGTAGAGATTGGTGATCTCTGCTGAGCAGCCAGCGGGCCGTGGTGACGGGGGAGCACCGTAGGACACAGTTATTACTGCACTGGTTCTTTATTCACTGAGGCCAAAACAGTAGCTTGGTTCAGCCAGCTGCTCCCCATGCCCTACCGTTGTTTCATGCATTTTGAGTGGCTTTAGCCCTCACTCTTGTTGCTGTGTCTGTCATCCTTGGACAAATGTAGTATTTTTGAAGGTGTTAAACACTCTTGAAAATTACAGTGAACTGTTCCTTTTAAAAATTCTTTTTTTTTTTAAAAATTTTTATTAACCACCATGAGATATACAATTACAAGGCTGTTCATAATTGGGTCTCCGTCATACAGTGTTCCAGCACCCTTCCCCCTACCAGTGCCCCATTCCCACCACACCAATGTCTCCATACTCCCTCCCACCCCCAGCCTGCCTCTATGGCAGGCACCTTTGTTTCTCTTTCTTTCTCCCTGACTCTGTCTCTGTATCTCTCTCCCTTCTCTTACACGTTGTGGCTTTCCCTACAGATATTTAGGGTTTATCATGTAAGTCTATGTGTCTATTTGATGGTAAGTGAACTGTTCTTGTGAGAAAAGTATGAGGAGAGATCTTGAATCAAAAGAGGGGCTGGAGCGATAGCACAGGGGTAGGGCGTTTGCCTTGCACACAGCCGACCCGTGTTCCATCTCTGGCATCTCAGATGGTCCCCGAGCACTGCTAGGAGTAATTCCTGAGTGCAGAGCCAGGAGTAAACCCTGAGGACTGCTGTGTTTGACCCCAAAAAGCAAAAAAAAAAAAAAAAAAAGTACCCCAGTATCCCAGACCTGGAGAGTGGGTTGTGGGGTCTCTTCCAGGACACAGCACCCCCCCACCTCATTAAATCAGAGCCCACCCGCGAGGGCTGCAGCTCCCCCAGCCTTAGCCACTTCCTTTGCCCCCTTTTTTTTAACCTATTAGAACCTACTAATTTGTCCTCAGCTTTAAGGTGTTCACCTAGAAGAGTCACCAGATGACTAAAATCAAGAATGGGACATTTGGTCCTCAGGCAGAGGTCAGTGAGAGCAGGGACTGGCCGCTGTTGGTGGCCACAATTCACTCACATTGATCAGTTATTGGAAGAGTGAGTCCGTCGCAAGTTGTGTGTGACATCAGGCCAAAGCGAGCTGGTCCATGGCAGGTTCTGGAAAGGACCAGGACGAGCACTGGGTATGAACTGACGTTTGGGGCTGGTGAAGAGTCCCCTGTGCACCTCGGAGGGCCAGTGAGTGGGCCTTGTGTGTATACACATTATTAATGTGTGTCGGGATTCGTGTAGAAGTAGATGTGGCGTATGAGGCCCAGGAGAAAACAGGTTTTGCCATCACTGACTTGTTTCTTGCAGCAAGTTGTCTGAGAAACAATCCAGCTCAGCAGGAACATAGATACTTTATTTAATTAATCAGTAAGTGTGTTGTTTTGGGGTCACATCCGGCATAGCTTATGGGTTATTCCTGGCTCTGCACTTAGGAATTGGTGCTGCTCAGGGGGGACATATGGGATGTCGGGATTGAACCTATGCTTCATGCTAAGTAAAGGGCCCTACCCACTGTAGCATTGTTCAGACCCCCATGTATTAGGATTGGGTGTCCCCAGGGCCAGGTGTATAACTCTGGTTAAACACCCTGGTTGCATAAAGCTCTGGATTCAACCCCTAGTCTCTCTGTCTCTGTCTCTCTCTCTGTCTCTCTCTTTCTCTCTTCTCTCTTTCTCTCTCTCTCTCTCTCTCTCTCTCTCTCTCTCACACACACACACACCAACCTTTGTGCCTTTAGGTGCAGTCAGAGCCTCCCCTTCCCGCCCCAGATGGGCACCGTGCGAGCAGATGCTGCTACTGGGAAGGCCGCAGTCACTGTCTTCACAGATCCCTTCCCAAGTGAATATATTATCATACCAGATTTGTGTGAACTGTTAAGCCCAGAATTTGCAGCAAAGGCTTTTGCTCAGGACGGCACCAAGAAAAAAAGAACCTGAGAGTCAGTACAGAGGGAAGGATTTTTCGCCTTGCATTTGACTGACCTAGGTTCTGTCCCCCAGCACCCCATATGGTCCCCAAGCCCCACCAGAAGTGGTCTCTGTAAGCAGAGCCAGGAGTAACACCACAGGGTCACTTGTCACTTGTCTTCCTATTGTTCATCGATTTGCTTCGAGCGGGTGCCAGTAACGTCTCCATTCATTGGGAATGAGGTCCATTATTGTTACTGTTTTTGGTATAAGAAATACACCATGGGTAGCTTGCCAGGCTCTTCTGTGGCTCTGTGTTCATCCCAGGGGGCCCATAAAAAAAAAAACAAACAAAACCCCACAAAAATAAACAAAAAATAAAAAACCAACACAACCAGAGCAAGCCAATGGGACCAGTCTCTGGACCACTGTTTTGACATGACCCTTTATACTCCTCCGGTCTCTAAAGAAGGCGTCATGAACACCAGTAACTCTCAACAGTTTTTGTAGGCACACTCCATAAGATGAACTGAGGTCAGCAGTATCCAACTAAATCTTGGTACTGCCAGGAGCGCCACACGTTTTGGATAAGACTCACTTACATGCAAAAAGAAGAGAAAAACAATGTGATTGGCTGCTTGTAACATGATCAGCAGCTCCAGGGCTGTTACTAGCTGACGGCCCGTCAACAGTGCCAGCATCCGTGTGCTCATCTCCACTCCTGTGGCCAGCTGCTGAAAGGTGTCAGTGACTCCACCCAGAAGGACGGAAAGTGGCTTTCCCAAGAGTGCTGATGAGGGGGCAGTTTCCGTCAGACCCCCTCGTTGTCCAGAAGCAAAGGGAGGAGCGACACTTCATTCTGCCTCTGGTACCTGAGATAGAGGCCCAGGTGCCCGGGCGGCAGGCTGGAATGCTCATGGCGTCTCTCCGCCCACTCACCACTGCCTGGACTCGAGCAGGGAAGCTGGACACGAGGTGGGGGAATGGAGGGGCTCGAGGGTGCCTCCAGCTCTATCCGAGTCCGTCACTCCCCCCACCCCGCGTGCAGACAGCCCCTGGTGAAGTGAGCCGAGCTCAGGAGACCCACAGTCTCTGTGGTCAGCGGGACAGGAGACCAGAATCATTGCGTGCTAGAATTGGTGGGCGGCGGGGAATGACCAGAGTTGAGGGCAAGAAGAGGAGGCACATGGGCTTTGAAATTTCCTAGGTGGAAGCAGGGAGGTGGAATGGCGGATGTTGGGGGTGGCCAGGCCCGGGAAGGGCGGTGCACAGATGGTCACCTTGCTGTCCCCAAGTGCCAGGCCACCGCACATCTGCCTTGTCCCGGCCAGCTGTGCATGTGTCCCTGTCCTCTGGGGATGGTTCCGAGGGAAGGGATGGTGTCTCTGTCCACACCTGACTCCCCAGCGCCTGGCGTCAGCCCTGCCCGGGGTCTGCGAGAGCCTGGGACATGGTGAGGCTGTCCTGTGGGTGTGAACCCGAGGAAGCAGAAAAGCAAAAGAAATAGTTCGCTGCCATCCGCGGGCAAAGGGCTGAGAGTCTTAAATAGGAGGAATTCAAACATGCCTTTTCTCGTATAAACCTGTTTTTCGTTTGCCCCCACCCCCACCCCGTCCCCCGCCCCAGTCTACTGTTCCACTGGGTGGTGCTGCAGGAATTCCTACCTTTTGCCTTGGCCCGACCCTTCCCAGAAAGACGCCTCTGAAGCATAATAGGAGGAAGTCCTGATTTAGAAAGATTTTACAGTTTCAACACAATAGACGAGTTTGGAGGATGCTCTGGCAGGAAATGTTTCGGTTTCTGGATGTGGAAAAACTGCCATCATTCTGCAGCCTCTGCGGGGCGCCTCGCTGCGCTGGGTCCGTGCCTGTGGCTTCACCCGTTGTGCAGCAGGGGAAAGCTTCCGGGTTTGTTCAAGGATGAGAGATCACGTTTTCATTCTCATGGAGGTGCTTGACCGCTGCTTTTTGTAAACGTTTCTAAAAGTATCTCAAGCAGTGTTCTCAGGGTATTTATCCAGAGACTTACGGATCTCACCCTTGGCTGTGGCTCGGGGTATGGAGTGTGTGAGAAACCCCGGTTTGACTCACAGTAGCGTGTGGCTTCCCGAATATTGGGTGTCACCCCCGAAGGAGAAGAACAATCATCACAGTTAAAAATGTCACTGATAAAATTTTATTGGAAGCTCAGGGTATTATTTCGTTCTTATTTTAGAAGGTCATTATTCAGAATAGTAACCAAACAGATAGTAGGTTTGGCTCTTTCCTCTTCCCCCTATACTTCCAAAGTACTTTAATTTTAAGAAGATTGTGATAACTCATGTGTTGGGGTTGGGCTGACCTTACTCCTTTTCACAGAGACCAAGAAGTGTCTCTGCCTGATCACAGGCATTTCTTCAGACTGTGGCCACAGCGAGAATTTATGTTCTGACTCCCAACATTCAGTTTGGAATTGTCTTGGACTAGTAACACTAACAAACGTGCAGGTAAAAGATATTCTACTCGTCGGTCTTCTCTATGTGGAAGGAGGAGCAGGGAGCTCACCTCGCAGTGCTCAGGGCTTACTCCTGTCTCTGTGCTCAGGGATCACTCCTAGCAAGGATGGGGGCACTATATGGGTGCCAGAGATTTAACTAAGGTTGATTGCCTCCAAGATAAATGCCTTATCCCCTGTACTATCTCTCTGGCCCAGCCACTCAGAGGTCTTTAAAATGTAAGAACCAATGGTAGAATGGGAGAAAAATATACCCACTGGAAATGTCATTGGATTGTGAAGTCCAAAGTAAGGGCAGAGGGCTTTTTTTTTTTTTTTGCTTTCTTGGGTCACACCCAGCGATGCTCAGGGGTTACTCCTGGCTCTAATTCCCAGGAATTATTCCTGGTGTTGCTCGGGGCACCATATGGGATGCCACAGAATTGAACCTGGGTGGACCGCTTACAGGCAAACACTCTACCCGCTGTGCTATCGCTCCGGCCCAGGGCAGAGGGCATTGTTGTAATTGAATGAGAACAGCCTTGTTCTGGTCCATGCATGGTGGACAGGCCCTGTGTGAATTTCCAAGTCCTCCTTTTACAAACCTGAGACTGACTTCCCAGGGTCTTTGCTGTCTGGCCAGGGGCCCTGCATTTCCTGGGGCCTTTTTCTCTTGCAGCTTAGCTCAGGGTTCATTTCACTGGTACGGAAATGTGTGCCTGTTTGGGGGCCTCTCGGGGGCCAGGCTAGATCACTCACAACTCGTTTCTGACTTTCATCTGCTCACCCCCACCCACGCTCCCTCAGAGAAGTTCCAGCCTCGGCCGAGGAGCCGTGAGGGTTAGGAGGTTCAGCCTCTCACCCAGCTTCAACCGTACCAAGTGTTTATGAACCTACAAGGAACACAATAATGTGGGTCTTTTTAGGAAGAAAAGTTCGTTTTGAAAACATGAAGATTGGGGATGGGGAGATGCAGACCTGAGTTCGCCTTCCTGGCTCAGCCCTGACGGGGGGTCCTGGACACGTCCAGCACCGCCAGCCCCCAGGCTGCTCAGGAGGGTCAGCCTGAGCCCACCCTAAGGGGCTGAGTCTCTCCGGGAGCCCCTGCATCCTGAGGAGCAATTGGGACTCCCAAACCCAGGAAGGGGCAGGCACCGAGGGTTCTTTTGTTTGTTCTGTTTTGGGTCACACCCCGCGATGCTCAGGAGTTACTCGTGGCTCTGCACTGAAGAATTACTCCTGGGGTGCTTGGGGACTTTATGGGATGCTGGAATCAAACCCAGGTTGGCGGCATGCAAGGCCAAAAGCTCCACCCGCCTGGACTGTCGCTCTGGCCCCTGAGCTCTTCTGAAAGCAGAATCCAACGGGAAGGCAGGGGCCCTTGCTGTGCCCGGTGTGTGCATAGCCGACCACACTTCCTGGCTTGACTTCGGGTGGCACTGCTCTGCGGCCCCACAGTTCGGATGGGGCGTGTACACGTGTAGGAATGGAGTTTCCGCCAGGGACATGTGTGCGATGGAGAATCTGGGACCAGGTCCCTTGGATCCGAGTCGCTGCCTCCATTACCCCGTGCTCATGAGCACCTGACTTTAATAAAGCCACAGTGTCCCCTTGAGTATTGGCGTGTATGCAGTTACTCAGTGCACGCTGCATAATGTATGCGGTGCTCAGTGTATGTTAGCATTGAAAAGGCAAAGCTCTTACTGAAATAGTAGAATTTGGGTTGTTTGGGGCTCTAAGCCTCGTTCTTGAGATGTCTGTGGAATTTTCGTGTTGCTTGGAGGGGCTGAGATGGTGGACATAACCATTCCAGTGGGGGATTTTAGTTGGGATTTGTAAGTTATCTTTAAGGCTTTCCCAACAGTGGGAATTAGGTGTATTTATATGAATTTATTGAACCTATCTCCCTCCTACCAAGAATTTTAGGTTTTCTAAAGGGTTTAGGGAACAAACTGGGGGTGTGGTTGTGTGTGTTTGATTGTGTATGCGGTTGGGGTGTGTATGTGTGTGTGTGTGTGTGTGTTCTGTATAAGGGTATGTTTTGTGTTGACTATCTGAGATTGCTGGTATTTGACCACTTGGGGTCCATAGAAAACAATAGATGCGTTTCATTCATCTTCAGATTTGATATTAGTGGACTTGGATTCAATCCCTGGCATCCCATATGGTCCTCTGAGCACTGCCAGTAGTAATTCCTGAGTGCAGAGCCGGGAATAACCCCTGAGCATTGCTGGGTGTGACCCAAAGAAAGAAAAAACAAAACAACACCAAAAGGGAAAAAAGAGTTGATGCTATTGGGCAGGAGAGAGACAGTACAGTGCAAAGCAGCGTGCCTGGCTGGCGGCTGACCTGGGTTTGGTCCCCAGTATCCCATATGGTTCCTTGAGTACTGCCAGAAGTGGTTCCTGAGTGCAGAGAGCCAGGAGTAAGCCCAGAGCACTGCCGGGTGTGGCTCAGAAACAAACCAAAACAAAAAAGAGTTGATGGTACTTAAAACACAGTTGGAAACATGGAAGTTTGGAAGCAAGAATAAGGTTATGAGGTGGGTCACAGGTGACTTGTGTAGGTTCTTTTTGTGGGTGGGGGGCATCCCCAACACTAGCATGTGACAGGACGTATGGAGATGTTACTGGTGCCCGCTCGAGCAAATCGGTGATCAACGGGAAGACAAGTGATACAAGTGATACCCTTGGCTCTGCAGTCGGGGATTCCTTCTTGAGGGATCACATGGGTTGCCAGAAACTGACATGGATCAGTTTGGGGATCAGCCATGTGCAAGGCAAGTGCCTTAGCCACTGTACTGTCTTTTGGTTCTTGGTAGGTTCTTTTGCAAAGCCCTGCGAGGAAAGTTCCTCAGGCGGCGCCTTGGAGCATGGTGGTGATGTTTATCTGAAGTAGCTTGTGCTGTGATCGTAGGAATTAGGGCTTGAATTTTGACTGGGGCTTGGTGGGCAGCTCCGTCATGTCAAGTAAATCCTCTTTCTGGCTTCGCATGCTTTGGATCCAAGTGACTCCTGAGAGCAGGATCTGCCTAGTGACTCTTCCGTGTTGAATTTGGAGGGTCAGTCGCCCTGGGAAGGCTAGATATCCCCGGAGCCTTCTCAGGCACTGAGAAGAAGCACAGAGTTCTTTCAGCAAGGAGCCCGGCGGTCGTGGGGTTAACCAGAGCTGACACACAGGCACAATGAAACCAGAGCTGCAATTACAAAGTGGGACAGATGTAGGAGGCCAGCCTTCCTGTGGCCCATTTTCCAGTTTCCTGCCTGCAACCTGCAGAAGAGGAAGCCGAACGTTAGTGAGTCTGAGAACCGGAGGGGCCGCGCTGCACGCCAGCACTCACACACATGCAAGCAGCACGTTCTAAAGAAAGTGAATGTTTGGCTTCGGTGCAGCCATGCCTGGGCATTTCTTGAGGCCCATCTGTTTCAAGGAAAAGCACTGTCAGTAGAGCCTCGCTTCCAGGAGACCCTGGGGGGTGGGGAGGTGGGGGGCCATCTGTGGGGGGCCACCTTTGTGATTCACAGCTCTGCTGCTGCTGCTTCAAGACACCACGTGCTTCTGCAGTTCCATGGGGGCACCTGAAAAGCCTTTCACTGCGGAGCCCAGAACTTGTGTCCCGGCTCCTGGGCATGTTGATCTCCGAGGGCGAGGGCAGTGGATGTGGTTAACCGAGGGGCTATAATGAACTGCAGCCTCGCCGGGAGGAGGCTGGATGACCGGTTGGCCGCTTTGATCTAACAGGCTTATGTTTTTTTAACTGCCCAATAAAAATTTTGTCTGATGTTTTCCAAGAAGAGACTCCACGGGGCTGTGTGTGCTGAAGACTGGCTCACTCGTGCCACATAAAGGGTGCCAGGTGCCAGGGTGAGAAACAGGGCCGGCCTAGGCAGAAAGTGTATCGCCCAGAGGAGCGTGTGTTTCTCTGTCTGGACTCAGGAGAGCACTGCGAAGGGTCTGTGAGGTCTGATGTTACTAGCCCTCCCCTGAAGGCCGAGCCGGAGCAGTTTGAGATTCTCTGTGGGCTTTTACTGGAAGCCCGTTTGCCTGCACCAGCTCCCTGAAATGTCCTCGCCACTAAATAAATAGTTAGCAGAGATAACTAAATAAATTCTTTGCAGAGCAGAGAAATAAGTAGGTATGTGCTTCCTCGGGCAGCTGTTCATGTATTTCTTTTTGAGGTGCCGGGGGTCAAACCCAGGTACCTCACACATGCAAGGCAAGTGCTGTACCACTGAGTCACAGTCCAGAACCACCAGTTATTTATTTGCCCTTTAGATCTGTTACTGTGACTTCGCCAGGCCCTGGAGGAGCAAACACTACCAGGAATATTAGGAAGTTTGGGGGGTTCAGTGGGGTGGGCATTGTCAAATTAGGGGATCAAAAGCTAGTGAACTGCATAAGGCAGTCTCGAGTGGAGAACGGGCCTCTCTCATCCCATGTGGAGCTAGTCTGAAAATGTGGGATAAGATAGGCTGGGTGGTGCAGTGGGTGGGGCGGGAAACGGCTTGACTCTCCGGATGTGGGAGGAAGTAGAAGAGTCCAAAGACACTTTCCCAGCTGGGGTTCATGTACCCATCCATTTACTTTTCCAAAGGAAACCCGCCCACATGGAAGTCAGCCCTGAGCCGGTGGGATGACTTCAGATGTACCCGCGACAACACGGGGTTTCAGAAGGAAAGGGGTGGACTGTCCACCACTCCAAGGCCTACCCTGGCAGAGTGCTTGCCCGCCGGCAAGTCTTTCCGCCCCCACCTCTAGTCTTTCCCTACGAGGGAAGAGGGATTTGGACATCACACAACATAAAGGGTGAACATGTTGGCCAGGCACACCTGATTTTCCCTCCTTCCTAGTCTTTTGCACTGTAGAGCAGAAATAGGCTAGTCTTGGCTTGCATTGGAGTACAGACATTTCACACTCAAAGTTTCCAGGCCATGGAGTTGACCTCAGAGATGAGTTTTTTCTTTTTTTAAAAATGCTGTGGTTGGCTGGCAATCATTGAAATAGTAAAATCTTTTGAGAATTTTAATCAACTTGGTTCCATCTCACAACATAATACAAAAGATTT
Organism: Cryptotis parvus; assembly: GCA_021461705.1. Taxonomy (NCBI): domain Eukaryota; kingdom Metazoa; phylum Chordata; class Mammalia; order Eulipotyphla; family Soricidae; genus Cryptotis; species Cryptotis parvus. The sequence continues at coordinate 210,227 of JAJIBD010000966.1, read as the reverse complement.
CCAGCATTTGTATGCGCTCCCGTGTTACACATGCTAACTATTTATTTAGTGGCTTAAAGTGACCGTGTGCTGAGTTGCTTCAGACCCCATGAGGTGCCCATGCCAGTTTAGCTCAATTCCTTGCCTTGAGGACAGACGTTAACGTCCTATAGCGAAGTGCTTTCGGCCCCTTTGCTCAGTCGGACCTTGCCAGTACAATGCGGTGGAAAGACTGACAGAAGCTGCTGTAGACGGAATCTTCTGTTGTTTTTTGTTTTGGGGTCACTGGCAGTGCTCAGGGCTCACTCTTGGCTCCTGTACCAGAGGTCACTCCTGATGGGCTCAGGGGACCATCTGGGGTGCAGGGGATTGGACGCGTCTTGGCCTAGTGGAAGCAGCCCCCTACCTGCTGTACTCTGCTCCCCGGGACAGACATCTTTGTTTAGCTCCGTCTTTATTTTTCCCACCACAGAGATTGGAGCAAGCGAGAGCACACGTGCTTATTGAGCAACTACTTTCTCTGCACAGGGGTTTTCTCCTTTATCTTGAGCTCTTTATTTTTAGTTTTTTTTTTTTAATTGGCTAATTTTTTTTTCATGCTTTCTTTGTACTAAAGCATATCAAGGATAATAATTTTATCCCCCTGAACTCCCACCTGGGTGTAACTGCAAAAAATAAAACCAGGAACATACAAAGAGAAGGTTCCGGTTGCTATCATGGGGAGAAAAGAAGAATAAAATACATGGGTATGTTGACTTCTAAGAATGGAAGCAGAACCCTCTTGCTTTTGCGGTCTGTGCAACCCCCACTCACATTAGGACATATGGTGCCACCTTGTGGCAGAGAGGAAGAATGCCCGCTTCCAGGAAGAGGAGCGTCATTTCTGGAAGAAAGTCATCTCTCCACTGGGACGGGACCCCAGTTTTGTGGGGGCTGAAGCGTGGACGCTTCGGACAGACTCTCTGTACAGAAGGAAACCCGAATCAGAGAGGCAGAATCACGGGGGCTCCTGGATCGTTTGCAAAGCGGGAGACCTTGAGGCTGTTCAGCTTTTTCTGAGCCTCCCTTGGGTTCCGGGGATGAGATGGCACTGGCAGTGACCTCTGCTGAGGAGACTGTGTTTCTTAGGCACCAACCAGAAGTTTTCTGGGGAGCTGCGGGTGCCCCTTGCTCCAGTATCCTACGCCGACTCCTGCCTTAGCCTTTGCCACTGCAGCCCTACCCGCCCCTTACTTTACCCGCCTAATATGGGACATGTCTGTCTCTCCTTCCAAAATGAAGCGAGGAGCACAGCATTTAAAATTCACAGTGAATGCTCTATTAGCTGACAGCTTCAACTATCTCCTCAGAGGGGAGGCGGCCTTGCAGCGATCTTTTAAAGAAAGAGGCAGATTCTAAATTTTTTACACACTTTATTGCTCCTGGCGGTGCTCGGGGGACCATATGGGATGCTGGGGATCGAACCCAGGCCTGCAGAGGCCGGCCGCGTGCAAGGCTAACGCCCTACCCACTGGGCTATCGCTCCGGCCCCTCGTGGCGCGTTCTAGCCCTGGCCCGCCACCCCATCAGAGCCTCGTAACAAGCCAGACGACGCCCCCGCCACACACACACACACACTCCATGAGGGCCTCCGTTTTCCACATCCAGACTTCCCCCTCGTCAGAACTCCACCCAGCAGACTAGCCTATCACAGCCCTCCTCGTGTGGCTGATTTGGGCCGCGGTTCATCAATAAATGCTGGATTTAGAGATGACTACAAGAATATGCCACCCGCACGGCAGAGCCTGGCAAGCTACCCGTGTCGTATTTGTTATGCCGAATACTAGTAACAGTTATAGACCTCATTCCCATGACCTGATGGAATGGTTTGAGGCTCTTTATGTTCCTGGAGCAAGCAGGTGCCCTTGGGCTCTACTTGCATGAGACAGGACATATGGAGATGTTACTGGTGCCCGCTCGAGCAAATCGATGATGAATGGGAAGACAGTGATACCTTTGGAAAACTAACCTCTGGCATCACCCTACATTTCTGCATGCTTCTGCTGTGTGTGACTACAAAGTCTTCAGCCAGCAAGAGCCCCACCCCCGTGCCCTCTTGGTTGTGGTGCCACAGAACTCGGCACTCGATCCTCGCCACAGTCAGGTGAACGGCTGGGAGCAGTGAGGTGTTGCTCACTCATTGAGATTGTTCTGGAAGTTCTCCTGCTGTTTTGCAAGTGCTCCTCAGTTTTCTCCTGTGCAAAGTGGGGACACTTGGTGTCTTCAACTCTCATTACTACAGTGGAAATTAAATGAGATACACAGAGAAAGTGCTCGGCAGATGTCAAGGTTTAACAAGACCCAGTGGGGACAGAGAAGACAGAGAGGGCTTTTACGATGTAAAAGAGGAGAGTTCATCGGTGATGAACACTGATCCTCTGTTAAGTACTAGAGGGCGCTGGGGTGAGAGTATTTGGCGCAGTGTGAATGCAGAGTGTGCTGAGCGCTGCGTTCACACGCCCCACCCCAGCCTCCTAGCTTGGAAAGCAGGACTGGACTACGGGAGCGTGCATGCCGGCCTGGCGAGAGCTGCCGATTCAGTGCTCCCTGGGCCCTCCGGTGGTGGGGATTGCCTGCTCCATCCTCAGGGATTGCCTGCTCCATCCTCAGGGGGATTGCCTGCTCAGGCTCCTCAGGGACCACATGCAGCAGTTAAGGGGCCTCCAGGGCTGCACCCAGTGATGCTTGGGGAGTCAGACAGAAAACTGCGGTTGACACATGCAAGGCAAGTGCCTTCACGTCTGCCCTGTCCTTCCAGCCCCAAACCAGTGTCTCTTAAGCTGGAGTCGGTGAACATGTGTGTTTTCAGGGATCTGAGTTTCTTGCCGTTATTTAGTAAAGGAAAATGGTTTCTGGGGTTGGTGCAAGAGTGCAGTGGGTGGGAGCAAGAGTACGATGGGGGGACGGGGCGTTTGTGGAGATGGAGCTGGGGTCCCCATTCCCCTCTCTGATCCATCCCAGAGGCCTGGTGGCTCCGCCCCACGAACTGCCTCAGATGCACGGGGGAGAGCTGCATAAGCGGCCACGCGGTACGTCAAACTAGTGGAACCAGTCATGTTCTAGAATATATTCACTGTATCACTGTCTTCCCGTTCATCGTCGATTTGCTCGGCGGGCACCAGTAACATCTCCATATGACCTGTCTCATGCAAGTAGAGCCCAAGGGCACCTGCTTGCTCCAGGAACATAAAGAGCCTCAAACCATTCCATCAGGTCATGGGAATGAGGTCTATAATTGTTACTGGTATTTGGCATATCAAATACGACACGGGTATCTTGCCAGGCTCTGCCGTGCGGGTAGCATACTCTTGTAGTCATCTCAAAATCCAGCATTTATTAATGAATCGCGGCTGCAAGCGGCCGAGTGAGCCGGGCTGTCATAGGCTGGTCTGCTGGGTGGAGGTCTGACGAGGGGGAAATCCGTATGTGGAAAATGGAGGCCCTCATGGAGTGGGGGGTGGTTGTCTAGCTTGTTGTGAGGCTCTGCTGGGGTGGCGGGCCAGGGCTAGAACCTGCCATCCCTCACGAGCACCTCATGAGTGGCTGGGCACAGTGAGAACCAGTAGCAGCTCTGCTACTAGAATATATTACAATCCACAATGTGTAAGAAAGGGACACTAGTGGCACCAGTCATGTTCTAGAAGATACTACAATCCATAACGTGTAAGAAAGGGAAGCGAGAAGAGAGAGAGAAAATAGATAAAGAACCTGTCATGGCGGTGGGCTGTGGGAAGGGAAGGGAGGTGGGGACATTGGAGATGGGAGATGGGCACGGGTGGAGGGATGGGTGTTGGAACACTGTAGAACCAAAACTCAAACATGAACATCTTGTAATAGTATATCTAACGGTGGTATAATAAAATATTTTTAAAAGAAGAGTACGGTGGGTGGGAGCAAGGGTGGTGGGTGGGACCAAGAGTAAGGTGTGTAGGGTGTTTTCCTTGCATACGACTGAGTCTGTTTCCATCTCCAGCACCCCCGTGGTCCCTGAACCCATCAGGAGTGATCCCTGAGTACAGAGCCAGGAGTAAGCCCACCGCACCGCCCTAGTGCTTTTATTTTTGGGTGCTATAGTCTGGTCACATAAGCCTATTCCAGGTTCCTTGAATAATGCAGCAGCTGCATAGCTGAGGATTCTCCCTGAATCCCAGGTTCCCAGGGCCGAGTTCTTCCCTAACAAATCAAGGATCCAGATGGACAGAATCTAACGGATGCCTTTGAGTCAGCAGAAGCTCAGTGGCCTCACCCTGCTCTCCATGGAGGGGGTTTCCATCTGCTTTAAAGTATTAGGGGCTGGAAAGAAGGCAGAGGTCAGGCCCTTGCCTTGCGTGCAGCTGACCCTAGTTTGATGCCTGACACCACGCGGTCACCCGGGCACCTCAGACCCACCCTGCACAATAACACACGTTAGTGAGACCTTGAAGGGCACTGAGTCTGTGCAGATGGCTTGAATGCACGACCTGCCACACGGTGCTCTCGTAGCTCTCAGACTCGGTTGGTTTGCGTTCTCCCTACCTCATCTGTGAGACAGGTCCAGCTCCAGAGCCCTCCCTCCCAGAGCCAGGCACAGCAGTGTTTGCGTTTGTGTTTGCTTTGGGGCCAGTGATGCTCACAGGGCTTACTTCTGGCTCTCATCACTCCTGCTGGAGTTCTGGGGGACCTTATGGGATGCGGGAGATTGAATCCAGGTTGGCCAGTACAAGGCCAGCCTGACCCACTGTCCCCGCTCTCCGGGGCTACCAGTGCTTGCTTCTGAAACCGGGACAGCCGGCTCTCTGCTGCTCTTCCAAAGGGAGCAAAGCAGTCCCCCCCCACGGGGGCCCGGAGCGATAGCCCAGCGGGTAGGGCGTTTGCCTTGCATGCCACCGGCCTATGCCGGCCGGGTTCGATCCCCGGCATCCCATATGGTCCCCTGAGCACCGCCAGGAGTGATTCCTGAGTGCAGAGCCAGGAGTAACCCCTGAGCATTGCCGGGTGTGACCAAAAAAAAAAAAAAAAGCAGTTCCCCCTTACCTGCTGCAAGTCAAGGAAACTATTGTGCTTTAGCAAGAAACAGCTGCTGTCTAGACTGAGCAAACCCCTCTGCCTGATGTGACTCGGTGGGACGAGGACGCTATTTTACAACCCTGTTAATTACACATCAGCTATGGCACAGAGCTCCTGTCTATACACATGCAAATGCGACCTAGGCTGTGACTGGCATCTCCCCCCACCTGCAGCCTCCCGTGGCACATTCCTCGCAGCTTTCCTAATCTATCTGTGCCTTTATTATTCAGATGATTTTTTGCTCCTGTCATGCTGGCTGCCTGTTCCCTCCTCCATTAACAGAGGAGAAACGAAGTCTCTCACCTGCCTTTGTGTTTTGTGTGTGTGTGAGAGCCAATACCTGTTTGGGGCATTCTCTTTCCCACAAAGGCATTCCTCAAAGACTTCTCTCTCCCACAGGCGGGCCAGGACCACCCCTTCACACTGCTACTCTCCTGACAGGAAATGCTGTTGTTGCTTGTAACTTGCTTTTATTGTGTGTTGCTGGTCGCCTGTCTCCACCCTCTGCAGCGTCTGGGCAGGGGGTTGTAGTCACAGTTGTACCCAGGTGGTGTCTTGGCATCCAGGGGGCTCCCAGCAAGGCTGGAAGAAGCAGCAGGGGTGGGGAGGGAGTTTTTATAGGTATTCAGACAGATCTGACCTGGGAAGACCCACAGGCCACATCCGGTCCATCAGCGCTGGAAACTTCTAGGGTTGGACGCAATTTACCAAAGCACTGACCACGTGCAAACATTGTTTTGTGTCAGTATGGGCAGGGGGTGCATCTTACTTGTGCATCTTCTTTCTGTCATTCTGTCTGAAGCACAACATGGATGAATCGGAGCATACGAAGCACAAGTAAACGGGGCATGGACAGACAGAGCCAAGTGGTGGAAGGAGACCAGGGCGGTGGGGCTGGGCGTCGTCAGAGACCCGTGTTCGTACAGGTATATAGAGAGAAGGCTCAAAAGGAAGGCGGACCCTCGAGAGGGGCTCTGCCGGGGAGGTTTCCGGTTGGTGTTTGTGCGTGTCCGTGTGTGGTAGTGGGGAGTGAACCCAAGGTCTCACACACAGAAGGCAGATAATTACTCTGCCACTGGGCTTCGTCCCTGGCCCATGTCCGGTTTTTATTTTTATTTTTTAATAATTAAGGGAGGATGTAATTAAAACATTTTTTGTTTCAAGTTTGACTTTAAAAGAGGAAAGAGAAAGAGAGAGAAAACTGGTTACAGGTCTGTGGGGAAAATCGGGGTGAATCCCAATAAATAATAATTGGCCAACACTGGGGAGCCTTTTCCTCCCAGCCTCTGTTCCTGTCAAAGGGGTGTACTGTGTGCTGGGTGCATTCTTCAAGGACCTACTGTGTGCTGGGTGCATTCTTCAAAGATCTACTGTGTGCTGGGTACATACTTCAAAGACCTACTGTGTGCTGGGTGCATTCTTCAAAGACCTACTGTGTGCTGGGTGCATTCCTCAAAGACCTACTGTGTGCTGGGTGCATTCCTCAAAGACCTACTGTGTGCTGGGTGCATTCCTCAAAGACCTACTGTGTGCTGGGTGCATTCCTCAAAGACCTACTGTGTGCTGGGTGCATTCCTCAAAGACCTACTGTGTGCTGGGTGCATTCCTCAAAGACCTACTGTGTGCTGGGTGCATTCCTCAAAGACCTACTGTGTGCTGGGTGCATTCCTCAAAGACCTACTGTGTGCTGGGTGCATTCCTCAAAGACCTACTGTGTGCTGGGTGCATTCCTCAAAGACCTACTGTGTGCTGGGTGCATTCCTCAAAGACCTACTGTGTGCTGGGTGCATTCCTCAAAGACCTACTGTGTGCTGGGTGCATTCCTCAAAGACCTACTGTGTGCTGGGTGCATTCCTCAAAGACCTACTGTGTGCTGGGTGCATTCCTCAAAGACCTACTGTGTGCTGGGTGCATTCCTCAAAGACCTACTGTGTGCTGGGTGCATTCCTCAAAGACCTACTGTGTGCTGGGTGCATTCCTCAAAGACCTACTGTGTGCTGGGTGCATTCCTCAAAGACCTACTGTGTGCTGGGTGCATTCCTCAAAGACCTACTGTGTGCTGGGTGCATTCCTCAAAGACCTACTGTGTGCTGGGTGCATTCCTCAAAGACCTACTGTGTGCTGGGTGCATTCCTCAAAGACCTACTGTGTGCTGGGTGCATTCCTCAAAGACCTACTGTGTGCTGGGTGCATTCCTCAAAGACCCACCCTGTCTGTGTCTGGCCACCTGCTGTAGGGCCAGGGCAGCTCCCTCAGCTGTCCAGAGAGGCCGCACCGGTGGTCTCTGGTTAGCACCAGTGCAAATGGGGAGACCCTGAAACTAGCTAGAAGCTGGAAGACCCTGCAGGCGGCACTGAGGGGAAGTGGGGTGTGCAGGAAGGGGCTCAGGGGCTCAGGGGCACCCCTTCTGGCCAGCTCTGTGATGCCTTTGAAGGCAGAAATGTGCACTTGGATCATCGTCAGGAACGGTGTTGGTCAGTACCTGACACAGTCGTGGCCATTGGAAATCAGGTGTGTGTGTGTGGGAGGAGACGGGACGCCCTTTCCAACGGGAACCATCTGGGTAAGGAGTAATGTCATAGGCCCGTGGCATGTCCCTCCTGGGCTCTGTGGGTGTTAAGCTGAGAGTCGGGGCGGGGGATGAGGCTGGGAGGTTTAGACTGTCTCTGATACATTTGCCTTTTCGGCTGATGATACTTTTTTTTTTTTTTTTTGCTTTTTTGAGTCACACCCGGCAATGCTCAGGGGGTTTCTCCCTGGCTCTGCACTCAGGAATTACTCCTGGCGGTGCTCGGGGACCATATGGGATGCCGGGTGTTGCAGGACTCCTTTAAGGGCCGCTGCATTTGGCTCAAAACATTAGCATACTAAAGGGCCTAGGTGAGGTGCAGGGAGGGATTACCTAAGGACATTTCACCCTCCCTGCTTTCCATAACAGTGGGAGGAAGGTCTGAGTTGCAGGGGTATAAACTAGCCGGTTTCCACTCTCGCGCTTCTGTGTGGGCTCTCCCTTTGTGAGCACTCACCCTTCTTGGAAGTCTTGTCTTCTCCTTTTACAAAGCCTTTACACGTGGTGGCCACCATCTTGGCCTACACGTGGCTGGGGTTCTAGCCTGGAATCCTAAGCACCGGGCTTGTCCTTTTGCTGATTTGTATGCCTGAACCTGTGATAAGTAAAGCCTTTTAAAACTGCATCGGATTCCTGAATGTTCATCCGTTCCGCCGGCTCGGAGGTAGAAGGGAACTCGCTTCCCGGCACTGTCGGGGACCCTGGCGGAGCGCCCGACAGCCGGGGATCAAACCCAGGCCAGCACAGGCCGGCTGCATGCAAGGCAAACGCCCTACCCGCTGGGCTATTGCTCAGGCCCCATGATGATACTTTTTAACTTGAAGCAGGCACTTCACCCCCTTTACAAAGGCAGTCTGTTAAATGGGACTCCATGGTACGTGTTGGGCAAAGATCCTGGACTAAGGGAAGGATTCTAGGCATGGAAGAATTTATTTAGGGCAGAAAAATCACTTGCTTGTTTCCACGGGCGAGGGAGAGCCATGTGGCACGCGTGTGCTGGTGTTCTGGACGGGCTGCTGGTGGGCAGAACTTCGGACCCCAGACAGCGCTGCTGCTTTTTCTTTGCTTCCGGTGTCCCAGAGGGGGCTGTTGTTGAGGCCGTTCAGAAACTGACGTCTGCTTGTATGCGAAAACCACCTGTGAAAGGCAAACCTTAGATAGTACAGCGGGTAAGATGCTTGCTTGAGTGCGGCACCCACATAGTCCCTTGAGCCCACCAGGAGTGATCCCTGAGCACAGTGCCAGGAGTAAGCCCTGAACACTGCCAGTTGTGTCCCCCCACCAAGAAAAAAAATGGCCAGGGATGTGGCTCAGTGGACAAGCTCTTGCCTTCCACTGCATGAGACGAGGGATGGATCCTGGCACCCCAGAACAGTGGAAGTCAAATAGGCCCATAGTAGAACGAAACATGAGCAGATGGAAATCAGAAGCAAAGGAGCACAGAGGGGACCCTTGAGGGAGCACTGGCAGCGGGTGGCCCCCACTGCCCTGCATGGACTCCCCCAGTAATACAAGTCAAGGGGGTGGGAGTTCAGAGCCTCCAGTCCCGGATCCCAGAATGTCTCTGTGTCCCTGCCCGCATTAGGGAGGTGGGAGATGCCGAGCTTGCATTCCCGCGGGTCTCTTAGTCACGGTGGCGCAGGCAAAGGCCAGCCCGAGGTTCCTGCGTGGCGACCTGGTGCTGTAGTCACCCGTGGGGCTGTGCCTCGCTGCCCCTCCTGATTCTCACCTCCCCCTTTAGCCCTGACTGAAGGCTGCGGGCGGGAGGCATGAGGGGAAGGACGGGGACATTTGCCTTCCCCTTCCCAGTTGTGCTGTCGCCCAGGTCACTCCGAGCTTTATTCTTCCCTTTCAGACTTCCGGGACCCTGGTCTGGGGCCGTCATCCCGCCATTGTCTCCTCTGTATGTTCCGGGCTCTGCTCCCTTAGCGCACATGTTCCATCCTCCTGCTGGGTGCAGTGATGCCAGGTACTGCCTGGGCCACCAGCGTGACCCCAGGCCCAGTGTGGTGCCAGGGATCAAGCCAGGGTTGACCACCCACAAGACAGGTGCCTTCACCCCTGCACAATAGCCCAGGCTTGAGGCCCCTTATCCCTTCTGTCATCCGGGTGCCGAGGAGCTCCTCATTCCATCCACAGGCTGGCCAGGCCTGACTTCCAGCCCTCCCAGCTGCTGGCCACCTTTGGACTGGGGCTGGGAGCGGCTTCCTTTGAGCAGCCACTTAAAGTGTCCGAGGTAGTTTAAGATTTCCGGTCCTGAGGGTTGTCTACCAAGAAATGAGTCTGAGACATCTGAGAGCTGTTCTGAGTGCCAGTGACGAGCAGGAAAACTGGGCTCACTCTGTGTTCCTGGGAAAAGCCAAAGGGTGGAAAGGAAGAAGGGGGAAGGGAGGAATGGAAGTAGGGTGGAAGGAGGAAAGGTGGGAGTGTGGGAGGGAGGAAGAGTGGAAGGGGAAGGAAGGTAGAAGGGAGGGAGGGGAGAAAGAAAGGGCGGAAGGGAGAAAGGCAGGAAGGGAGGTGGGCACTGGGTATGGGAGGAGCCGCTGAGGCGGTGTCTCTGGCTGTGTAGGAAACTCCCGAGATGCAAGGCCAGTTTGATCTCACCGTGAAAGGTTTCCCCTGCCTCACCGAGTACGGTGCTACTAAAGCCTCTGCTAGAGAGAACTCTGAAATGCTCCGTGGGCATTTTGGAGAACGTTCCTCTCTTAGCTTTCTCTGAGAACCCTCATCACCCTAAGACATAATAATCCTGCCCTGAAAGGAAGTAAGGAAGTGACTGCTTGTGGCGTGGCTGGGTTCTCTCTCGTCTATGGGGAATGGAAGAAGAACATCAGAGAGGAATGCCCGTGGGCTGGCAGCCTGGGGACTGAGCTCTCCCATGGCCAGAGTCCCGTGTCCTCCTTATCCGCCTGCTGTCCTGCCACCCGGCCACCTTCCCTCAGGACTCCAGTGTCTCCTCCGCATTCTCTCGGAGCCTTTTCCCACCCCTGCAACTAGCCTTTGAGGCTTCTCTCTGTGCTAGAAACGCTGTTCATCCTGACTTCCTGCATAGGGCTCCGAGCCCAGGGTCCTCTGTGCTGCAGATGGGAGCGTGCTGGGGCTTCCCGGGCTTGGCCATCGTGTCGGCTTTCCAGCACACCCAGGAGCCCTCTGTGGGGAGGGCGGTGCTGGCGGGGGGGCTCCACACTGAGGCTCTGACCGGACCCTTCTCCCCCCAGGCATGGAGAGTGCAATCACGCTGTGGCAGTTCCTGTTGCAGTTACTGCTGGACCAGAAGCATGAGCATCTGATCTGCTGGACCTCCAACGATGGTGAATTCAAGCTCCTCAAAGCAGAAGAAGTGGCCAAGCTGTGGGGACTCCGCAAAAACAAAACAAACATGAACTATGACAAGTTGAGCAGAGCCCTGCGATACTATTATGACAAGGTAAACCTTGACCTTGGGGAAGGGGTGTTTCACCTTCTGAATTTATAAACAAACATACATCAAGGTGTGCTGGGGGCTCACACTGAAAATGGAATAGTTCACACAGACTCCTTAGGGCAGAAAAAGCTCTTTGGAGATTTTTTATTTTTTAACTTCTAGAACCCCCGGAAGCTTCTGGAAGCTTCTAAAAGCTTCCAGAAGGTCCGTGAGTCAAGTTGTGCTCCCCTCTGCAACTTCTTACAGAACTTTGCCCACAATAGGGCTCCTTCTATAGGGGAATTCTGGGACCCCAGAGAGTCTTCCATAAATCACAGCTTGAGTCATGCAGTGAATGTCACCAAGAAAGTCAGTTTATCCTGCCTGGATTGTAGTTGCCTCAGCCGGGCCTTTGCTGGGGAAATGGACATTTGGGTCAGTCCTGTAATTGGTCTTGGTGTCTTTGATGTGTGATGTGGGGATCAGACTAGTACCAGGAAAGCTTACCATGGCCTTCCATGTTAAATGCTTAGACCAATGTTTGGTAACTGGGTTTGCAACTTGGTGGCAAACTTCCCTAATTAAGGAAACCCCGTTTTTCATTTTGAAATCACAGAGATGAGTCAGTGTCTTCCGAGAGTGAGAACTCAGCAGAGCTGGCAACACGGGCAATTGGGGGAATTTAATGCCTTTCTGGAAGCGGTTAATGTGCTGCCTAGGGCAGAATGGTTGCAATTTAGGGGCCGTCATTCCAAGCCTGCAGTTATGGTCGTTCCTGTTTGAGTCTGTCCTAGCTGGATATTTCTTTAACCTCTTAGACGCACAGGCTTAGACTCCTGATAAGATTTTTTTCTCTATAAGCTTTTGTTCTGATCTTACCGTACATATTGAAAGGTGAATGAAACACTGATTTAAATATTAGTTCCTGATCTATATTTAGCTCCTTCTATCTGCCAACCTCTTTGGAATTCAAGACCAAAGGATTACACATTGCAGGAAGTGGAGGCATCATTAATTATAAAGTGTTCCTTTATACGATGGTAATTGCCTATGATTATGTCATTGAAATGTTAAAGGTGCTTTCCTTTAATGTAGCAATTAATTAATCCTGGTTTAATGCAGAGCCCTAGAAGATGTAAAAGCACTTCTTGCAAATTGCACTGCCTGAAAGCCTGCAGATGGTTTATTGTTTTGCATTTTCCCCCAGGTTCTAAGCTACACAATGGGAATTAGGACCCTCTGCAGGAAAAAACAGTCTTCTTGCCTGTTGGCAGAATGCCTAAGAGCCTGGCTTTGGTCTGTCAAACAAAGAAATCTCATTGTTTCATATCAAGGTGTCAAAAAGGATGCCTGCCTGGGGGTCTCAGTTTCACCTCTGAGTATTGCCCCTTCCCCTCGCTGGGTTCCAAGGATCAAGCCTCTTCCTCCCCTGGGCTGCCCTGAGCTGGGAATGACTCCTCGGAAGGAAGAGCAGTTTAGACTCTACCTGACTCCCCTGGGGCCGACTTTCGAAATAGCTGGAGAAAGCAGTTTGCCAGCGAGTCAGCCCGCAGGTTTGGGTGCGTTCCCTGTCTTCCCACCCTTCCTCCCCTTTCAATGACATCATCTGGGGAGCCGAGCAGCTCCAGCTGGCAGCCTCCTCCTCTTCTGGGACAGGGGAGGACCTGGAGGCTCTGACGGGAAACCTGCCCAGGTTCCTGCCATCGAGAGGCCGCAGAGCCGGGGTTTGAACCCGGCTCATCCTCACCCGCCTGTATTCCCAGCCAAAAGGCACAGCCCTTCCCTTTCCAGATCATCCGCTGCCTTTGTCTTTGCATGTCTGAATTCCAGCCAGGCCGACTGCAGCCTTAGGGTCCAAAGAGACTGTCAGACAGCGGCATCAGGTGGAGCCCAGGCGGGGGCTAGAGGGTTCCCCCCCCCCACCCCACTAGTCAGCGGTTGTCCCTTTGCTGGGACTGAGCGTGAAGAGGACCATGAGACCACAGGGCAGCCATCTGGCACTGCCAGGGAGGGCAGCAGCAGCCCAGCCCAGTGGTTTTGCTGGCTTGGCCACAGGGAGAAGCAGCAGCTCCATGCTTGTCACCTTCAACAAGCGCTCATCAGCGGTGCGCAGGCACACGTAGGTAATGCGTATGGGTGGTCCTCGCCGTAGATGAGCCGCACATGCGCAGCGTTGGCTTGCTATAGATTGATACTACGGGGCTGGAAGTATACAGTGCAGTGGGCTGGGTGTGTGCCTTGCGCACTGCTGAGTGAGGGTTCAGCTCCTGGCATCCCAGAGGATCCCCTGAGTCCCGCCGCTAGTGATCCGAGAGAACAGAGCCAGGAGTAAGCCCTGAGCATCACGGGTGTGCTCCCTTCCCCCAACACAGTACACAGTGCTCTCCTTTTGGGGGGACAGTTCAAAGACCTCCAGTGGACCCCTGAAATTATGCATAATGCTATGATTTTTTCAGTTATACTGATAACTCCAGAAGTAGCCAGTTATTCCAATAATAAAATGGGTTTTCTGGCAGCAGGCCAGAGGACAGATGGGACGCGCCCAGTGTGCACGCACGTCCTTAAGCCCCAGCCCCAGACGCCCCTCTGGGGCTCGCCGCCCCTCTTATCACCCGCTCTGTGTGGGAACAGGTCAGGCCTTGAGGGAACAGTGGCCACACAGTCCTGCAGATGCGGGCAGACTGGGCTTTTTCACCCTTGGTGAACTCTTGTGAACCCCTGGTGTTGCTGCCCTGGCGCCTGCGACCCCAGCTGCAGTGCCGGCTTCAGTGTGCGGCTTCAGTATGGGGCTGGCGGTCTGTGAACGTGCCACCTCGGACCCAGGGAACTCACCGCACACTACTCTGCACACTACTCATCTGCACTACTCCTTCTCTGCACACTACTCCTTATCTGTCTCCTGGCACCCTGTCTGCTTTCCGGGGGGCCCCTCCTTGCACCCCCTTCTCCCCTTTTCCCTTCCTTTCCCTCGCCTTCCTCTCCCCTTCCCTCTGCTCTCTCTCCTCCTCGCCTCTTCTCCATCCCTCCCTATCCTCTTTCTCCCAAGCTCGCTCTGCACAGGCGTAAATCACCCGCTGGCTCACCCTTTTCTCGCCTTTGCCATCGTCTCTTCACTCTTGGCTGGAACCGCACATCTCCGATTTGTCCTAATAGGGAAGTTTCTCCTGCCACAGTAGACAAGCATGAGAATATCATTATTTTTATAGGTTATAGGTCGTATTTTTAGCTCATTCCAGAATATTAGAAATGGGCAGAAGAAAGTGGGATATGACTGTGAGACTTTGGCGAAGGCTCTGGAGAGGGACCAGAGGGGCAGTAGAGTGGGGGTGGGGGTGGGCTGGAGGGTCGTGGGTCATTGCTCCCCCAGAGCATGCCCTCACAGACCCACAGGCCAGAGGGTCTGGGTGTCAGTGCAGCTCATGATTGGGAGCTTTGGGTGCCCTCGGCACTTGGGGGCTCAGTTTTCTGATCTGTAAAATGGGCCTGACAGAGTCTGTGTTGTGCCGAGAGCTGGGATTTGGTGGAGGGAGCTCTGCAGAGTGCTGAGGAGGGGCCTCAAGCGTTCTGTGCTACAGAAACTCAGCTGGAGAACAGCTGGAGCTGCTCTTTTCCTCGTATTCCTCATTCCTCGGAGCCATTTAGGCGTTAGCCATTTGCCATTTAGGTGCAAAGAAAACGAGGGCCTCAGTCTCCCACCTTTCCTGACAGAGGAGGTCGGGGTGCTGGGTGCTTCAGGGTCCAAGTGCCACATGCTGGGAACTAATAATGACTCTTTACTTGTGTGCTCCCAGAATGGCTGGTTGTGATGTTTTTTCTTTTTGGATCCCTGAAGGCGGCCGGCCACAACTGCTTCCCTGGGTGCCTGTTTCTGATGCCTGTTTGGTGCAGTCGCCCGGGTGCTAGGTTGGCACACGCTGCTTCCTGGCCGTCTGAACAAAAGCCTGCCCTTCCTCCGCGCCCCATTGCCCCACGCGCCTTTTGTGCCCCGCATAGTCTCAACAGTGAGAATTGCAAGGCTGCGTTTCCTGCTGGAAAGGGGGCGTCCTGAGTTCTTCCCTAGGGGTCTGGGTGGTGGTGGATGGGGACCCTGCACTCGGCGCCAGATGCTTGGGAGGTGGGTGCTCAGCACGTGCTTGACCTCCGTCACCCGCAGCTTGGCCGTGATAGCTCTCTGTGATGGAGCCGTCTCCCGCGCAGACGACTCCCGCTCGCTTTCCCCAGTTGTTTGCTGACCCTCTCTCTCAGCCGGGCTCTGGCATGTAGGTAGCCATTGCCAAGTAAGTGACCAGTGACTGAGCAAAAGGTTCACATCAGGACGTGACTTAGGTGCCCTCCAAATGCAAGCTTTGGAGCAACTGATGTTAAATAAGAGAGTCCTGGCCCCGTAGGGGCCCCAGGAGTGATACACAGGTGGGAGTAGTCCCTGAGTACTGCCTGGTGTGGCCAAAAAAGCCCCTAATGGTAATAACAATAACAGTAATGATGATGTGCTAAACCTGAGAATGTTGCACCCTGCCTGCGGTTAGCGCTGCTCCCCGCCTTCACTAAGTATGATGGAGTGGGTGCCTGCATGCATCAGAGACTGGCCAGTCCTCTGGGTGGCTATAGAGAGCCGAGGTGTCGTCAGGGCCCTGCTCGGCCTGCTCAGGGCAGGATCCCTTTGGGCATCTTGTGGCTGGGGACTTGCCATGTCCGGGCTGCTGGGCCCCTCGGCCCCATCATCCTGTGCATTTACCCTCTGTCTCTGCATCCAAATTTTCCTCCTCCAAGGACCCCGGTTTTATTGACTTAGGGACCACCCTGATGACCTGGTAGGAGATCGATTCCGCACGGTCCTCAGCGGGAACACATATCTGCCCTCCCTGACAGTGTATCCAGACCCTGTGACTTTCCTGATCCTCAGAGTGATCCTCAGAGGGAGAATCTCGGAGGTGACGCTTGGATTCTGCCGGCGCAGTGCACGCTGCTCTCCCAAGGTCTGGCAGCTGGAGTACAGCTGGCTTAGATGCTCCCACGGGTTCATCTTGGTGTGGCCACCTGGTGCCAGGGACTGACGCCCCGGCTAGGTCCCTTGGGTGAAAACTGAAGGCAGAGAGGCCAGTCTTGCTTTGGAAGATCCATCCAGTCTGGGAATCCAGCTGTTCTGAATCCCCAGAGGTTAACAGTGGACCTCCTTTATCGGAAAGAGCCAGAGAGATGGGCTAAAGGCAGTCCTGGAGGAAGAGCTTGGTTGGCTGTGGCCCATGGCGTCTGCAGATCACTCAGAAGTGCTGTGCTGTAGGGACAAGACTTCCAGCATTGCCAAGGGCCTCCTTCCTTGCGGAAGTCGCTGCAGTTGAGAGTTAGGTTTTCTGTTTGTTTCATTTGGGCACCTCTGCCTTTTCTTCTGCTCAGCCTTTCCATATGGTCCCCGAGCACCGCTAGGAGTAATTCCTGAGTGCAGAGCCAGGAGTAACCCCTGAGCATTGCTGGGTGTGACCCAAAAAAGCAAAAAAAAAAAATAAGCCTCTGCTGGGTGAGTCAGCAGCGCCCCCACCACCCCCGTAAACAGGGGACAATCAGCATGGAAAGCGCCCACCGACACACTCCTAGCATCTCTGTGAGAAAAGGCCACCCAGGGCTCGGGGCCCTGACCTGGCCCTCGGCACGGAGAATGAGCCCGACAGGGCCATGGAAAGGTGGGAAACTGCATGTGTGAAGGCCAGGAAACCCAGATTTTCAGGGAGCACTTAGGCAAGGAGGGAGAGGGAGGCCGGAAGTGGGTTAGGCTCCAGGGTTGCAATTTCACAGGCGGGGCAGAGCCAGTGTGGAAGTGAGCTCTGGTCTTTTCTCTTCTCTGGGCAGTTGCCTCCCACAGCCCTGACCACAAGGACCGGTTTCCACATGGGGACTTCTCTCTGCTGACCAAGCAGACCAGCCTCAGCTCTTGCCAGAGCTACTCGTGGGTGGAGAAGGAGTCTGTGGGGCGGGGCCGCAGCGTGGACACACACGGCTGGTGCCTGCCTGACTCCCAGGGAGCTGCGGCACCCCGGTGTTATTGTAGGAGACCTGGGAGCTCCCCCAGCCCCTCCTGTCCAGCCAGTGTCTGTCCTGGTTGTTGTTGGCGCGAGGAGCCCTTCTGAGGGCAGCGGGAAGCTTGGCCAGGGCCGTCTCCTCAGGAGATGGACATGGTGAGAGGGTGACAGGCCCTCGGGTCTCCGCCCTGCGTGGTGGGAGGGCCCAGGTGGAACTGTGCAGACACCAACGGCAGCAGTGTTCCTGGACGTCCAGCACGGCACCTTTTTAACTTAATTGGGTCATTCATTTCAAATTGGGTGTGCGATCACTGCCGGGGAAACGTTCGTATTAACAATGCAGATCTGCCGATAGCCACTGCCAAAGTGCTGGGCCCTGGCGGGATTCTTTAATTCCTCGCTGTATCACTGTATCACTGTCTTCCCATTGTTCATCGATTTGCTCAGTGGGCACCAGTAACATCTCCATATGCCCTTTGCAAGCAAGTGTAGCCCAAGGGCATCTGCTTGCTCCAGGCTCAGGAAGAGCCTCAAGCCATTCCTTCAGGTCATGGAATTAAGGTCCATAATTGTTACAGTTTTTGGCATAAGAAATAAATAATACACGGGTAGCTTTAATTCCTCCAGAAGAGAAAATGATAGATTGTCGGAATGGAGAGGAAAAAAATCCAGCAAGTACTTAGCACGTTCCCTGGAACTTTCTAGAACAGCTCTCCTGGGCTGTGGCATGTCCCAGAAGCCACATCTGGTCTGGACTCGTGTGTGTGTGTGTGTGGGGGTGGGTGGGCGTGGAGCTTTGGCATCTTGGAGTTGCCCTGCGCACCCTGCTGTGGAGCTGAGTGCCGAGGACCAGTGTGTTTCCTTTCTAAGCTTTTTTTTTTTTTTTTTTTTTGGGTCACACCCGGCAATGCTCAGGGGTTTCTCCTGACTCTGCACTCAGGAATTACTCCTGGCGGTGCTCGGGCGACCATATGGGATGCCGGGAATTGAACCCAGGCCGGCACAAGCTGACCACGTGCAAGGCAAACGCCCTACCCACTGGGCTATCGCTCCGGCCCCATCTAAGCTGGGTTTGGGGCTGATTGCTTAAGTTTGAGGTACAACAGATGGCAGCTGGGCTCTGCCCACGAGGAGGGGGCCGCAAAGGGGACCAGCAGGGGTCTCTGCCAGTTTCCGTCTGGAGGCTGCCCGGACACCAGCGGGGTAGCTGGTGGCCCCTTGGAGGCCTTCCAGGCTGGCCACGTTGCAGCTGACTGGAGAAAACCAGACTCGGGCAGGTGGGGGGGACAGTAGGGGTGCTGAGGGGGGTGCTGCCATCTCCCGTGTGATTCCAAGCCGGCCTCCTGTGACACTTGGTGTTCCCCAAAATAGGGCAGTTGCTAAGAAACCCCCGGTGGCAGGAGTACCTTCAGCTCGCGCAGCCGCCTCGGCGCCCGACCATGTCCGCTGACGTCACGCTGTGGCCAGCGCCCGCCTTCCCCCTGCTTTCCCAGCACGGTTTCCCCTATTTTGGGGCTTCTGGCTGTAGGAACACCGAGCGGCTGTGTAGACAGCATGACAAAACCCCTAAGCGTGTACATCACACCACCCACCACCCACCCGCCGGCCCAGCTGCTCCTTCCTTCCCACCCCAGATCTGCGGCAGGAGGAGGCTGGGGCGCAGAGCCTCTGTCTAGCCCTAGTTACTTGCACTGACTTGTTTTCCAACGCGACAAATGCCTGCGATCACGGTGTCTTTGGGGCACCTTGCAGAGGTGAACTGGCTCCTCGGGCCAGCGGCTGGGACGTGGTTGGACTAGTCACCCCCCACAGCTTCAAGCCGGAGCCCCACGCTTGGGGCTCGGAGGTGGGAGGAACCCCTTCCTGAGACGCTGCGCCCGGCTTCAGCGCCGTGCTCCCCACCCTGTGCTCCCCACCCTGTGCTCCCCACCCTGTGCTCCCCACCCTGCTGATGGTTACTCCTAGGGCAGCAGAGCCCCGCCCCTGTGAGTGGGGGCTGAAAATGCTCCTCTCCCCCTACCCCGCTCCTGCGTCCTACAGAGCAGGAAGGGCCCCACTCGACCCCCAGCTCCCTGTGGCCCCTGAACACTCCAGACTCTCTTCCCGTCTGTTCCCAGCCGGCCTGCCGGCTCCAACCACGTTCCCTTGCTCCCGCTGACACTGTCCTCTGTGCCCGGGCCCTGTGCCTTGCTCCTCCTCTCTGCTGGGCAGACGCTGGCCCGGCGATGCTTCTGAACCAGAGCTGGTGCTCCCTGGTCTCTGCAGTGGCCCAGTGGACCCTGAGTGGAGGTGCTGGCGGACCCCAAAGGCAGTCTTGCTGCTCATGTTACGGCGGACACGGAGGGAAGGACCCAGCTGCCCACAGTGTTTCCCCCAGACAGCCAGGACCCCCGAGGGAGCTGATGTGGCTGGCAGGGCAGGTGCGCGACTGTTCGCTGGATTACTCCTGCCTCCCTCTCGGGAACCTTCTGCCGGCTCAGACAGCCCCTGCCGACAGCTGCTGGGGAGGACCGCAGAGGCCTTTAGTGAGAGATACTTTAATTTTTTTGGTTTTAAGGGTCACACTCAGTGATATTCAGGTTACTCCTGCCTCTGCACTCAGCAGTTACTCCTGGTGGTGCTCTGGGGGGGCCATATGGGATGCCAGGATTCAAACCCGGTCAGCCACGTGCGAGGCAAACGCGTTCCTCGCTGGACTATAACTCTGGTCCCCTAGAAATAAAACTTGTGCGTGCGAGACGAGCCAGCAAGGAGAACAGAGTTGGTGGCAGCGGCAGCAGCAGTGGCTCAGGGTGACTAGGGATGCCTGGAGCTCTCCCTTTAGCCCTGTTGGCCTTGGAGAGGCCGTGTGCGCTGCCTGCCACGGAGCAGTGCCAGAGGCTGATGAGATCACAACCCCGGCCACAGGGAAACCTCTCCCCTGCCGAGGCGGCCAGTTCCCAGGCTGAGCTGGAGCCTGTCATCGGCAGCTCTGAGTTCTTAGCCGCTGGATGGGGCCAACCTCTGGCTTGTGTGTGTGTGTGTGTGTGTGTGTGTGTGTGTGTGTGTGTGTGTGTGCGGCGTGCATGCTGGGACCTCTCTACTGAGTTCAGGTGTGAAGGTCAAGAGCATCGGGAAGGTGGGACCGAGTGAGGAATGCGTTTATCTTGCACGTGGCTGACCCGGGTTTGATCCCCCGCATCCCATATGCTGAATGGACTTTAGAAAGGGGCCATGTGGCTTCGGGCAGCTGTAACCAGTAACCACAAGCTCAACAGACGTGTCCTCTATAGCATGCTAGAAGCCCTAATTGGAGCAGCAGAGCCCTGCCCAGTCTGGGGGACCGTCGTGGCCTTTGCCAGCTTCTGTGGCTCCGACCATCACTGCTGTCCCCTGGCTCACACCTCTAGTCTCTGCTTTCTTCTCAGGGATCACTCCCCGGCAATCCCTGCTTCCTTCCCTCCCGCCTCCCCCTCTGCCCTCATTCCTTCCTTCCTCTCTGCTCTTCATTCTTCCCTTCTCTTCCCTCTCCCTCCCCCTTTTCCCACCTTCCCCCTCTTTTCTGTTTTTCTTTCTTTTGGGGCGGGGGTGTTGGAGCTCTTAGTGGTGCTCGAGTCCTACTTGGTATTCAGGGTCTCTGCTCAGAGACCTTTCCCAGCAGTTCTCTGGGGACCACACGTGGTGCCTGGGATAGAACCGGGCTCGGCGCATGCATGGCAAGAACCTTGCTCCCCCTCTTTGCTCATCTTGTGGGTGTTTTCCCAGCAGTGTGCAGAGGGCCCTGGGGCCAGCTGGCCAACTGCTTCAGTGGCCGGCCTGATCACGAAGTGCTACGTGGGCACCAGTTGTGTGGACACCAGGCCGCCCAGCAGTGCTCGGGGCCAGGCAGTCCTGAGAATTGAACCCAGGTGCGGCACCCGTGCCCTCTCCCCAGCGCATGGCACCCATTGACTCTGGCGCGCAGCCTAACCCTTGGGTGGTTCCATCTCAGCAGCCACAATTCGCGACTGTGTGAAGAACCCAGCTCCACATGACGGACATTCTGAGGTCGGGAGACGAATGTGGGGGCATTCAACTCCCCAGCAAGGGCAGAAACTTGCTGGGAGAAGCAGCCTCCTCCTGGGAGGCTGGAAACTCCTAGCTGCTCCCAAGGTGGAGGATACAGGGATGAAATGATCCCGCAGAGCGCAGGCCCAGCCCCTATGCATTCACGGTCCTCACAGCACGGTCATGGGCAGGTCTCACAAGCCGGACTCGCTTCCTTCTCTGCTCCCAGCCGCCCCTGGGGCCTTCCTGGGTGACCGGCTCCAGTTTGCTGTGAAGATGCTTATGACAGGAAGCTCAGACAGCGAGGACTTGCTTGTTTGACTCGGGAGGGAGGACAGTCGGGTGTCATGGCAAAGAGAGGGCCATGCTGGGGTCTGGCCAGAACCATCAAGAAAGGGTGGGCTGGGAAGCCGCTGGCTCCTTGAGCTCAGCCTTGCCCTCACTGGGAAGGTTCCCTGTCCGCACGACCCTCGGCGGGGCAGTGCCTGGCCTGTGGAGCGGGTGAAGTGAGGCCCGAGGGAGGATCTCAGGTTACCCAAGGCTGAAGATGAACCGAGGATGTCGGAAACCGGGATGCAGAGAGCGATGATAGTTAAGCGGGTAGAGCGTTTGTCTCGTGTGCTGCCAACCTGGATTCGGTCCCTGGCACTATATATGGTCCCCTGAGGCCACCAGAGTCCTCCCTAAGCACAGAGCCAGGAATGAGCCCTGAGCACCTCCAGATGTGGCCAGAACAAAGCAAAGCAAAACAAAACAAAACAAAACAAACAGAAAACAAAAGGATGTCCGGCCGCTTAGATCACTATTTGCTAAGTATAGTTCTGCGGGGAGCGTTGAATCGAAAGCGTGGAATACTGGCATATATGAAATACCACAACAAGAGCACGCTCGATGGGCTCGGCATGTGCTTTGCCTGCAGGAGGTTCAGGTTCGAGCCCTGGTACCATGTGGTCTTCCAAGCACCACTGAGAGAGGCCCTTGAGCCCAGAGCTGGGAGTAGCCCTGAGCCCCACTGGGTGTGGTCTAAAAAAAGCAGAAAAAATCCAATAATATGCCTTACAGCATGCGGCTGACCCTGATTTGATCCCTGGCATTGCATTTGGCCCTCTGAGCACTGCTGGTCTATTTCCAGAAACCAGAGTAATAGTAATAATAATAATAATAATAATAATAATAATAATATATTTTTTCTTTTTGGGTCACTCCCGGCTATTGTCAGGGCTCCTCCTGACTCTGCACCCAGGAATCATTTCTGGCGGTGCTCAGGGGCCATAGGGGAAGCCCGGATCGAATCCAGGTTGGACGTGTGCAAGGTAAACACCTTGCCTGCTGGACTATTGCTTTTGCCCAGTAAAATAAATTTTTTTTTTTTGCCTTTTTTGGGTCACACCCAGCAATGCTCAGGGGCTACTCCTGGCTCTGCACTCAGGAATTACTCCTGGCGGTGCTGGGGGGGACCATATGGGATGCCGTGGATCGAACCCAGGCCGGCAGAGGCTGGCCGCGTGCAAGGCAAACGCCCTACCCGCTGGGCTATCGCTCTGGCCCCCAGTAAAATAATTTTTAAGAAACATCTCAGGAGAGTGTTTTGATCCCCTCGAGAGAAGCGAGCTGGGGGTTTGGAAGTGCAGCTAAATTCCCGAGGCCTGCGGAACAAGCTGGGACCGCAACCTGATTCCTTCATCCCAGGGCTGATCATCCGGCCTCCACCTACCAGCTCAGCCTGGAGGTGCTGTCCCAGACCCGTGCAGACCCACACTCAGCGCAGCTGCCGCCGCAGGGCCTGACACTGGACCCTGGGTTTCCCTTGGCCCTTTCCTTTCAGACGTGGGTGGGCAGCGTGCCAGGGTGGGGCTCTGGCGTGCCTGTGCTCAGAAAACACAGGCTCCCCGTCCCAGGCCAGGCAGGAGCAGCCTGGAGGTGTCCTGAGCCAGGGCTCAGGACTGAAGGCAGGAGGCCCGGGTCTAGTCCTGCTGCATGGGCCCCTAAGAATCACCAGGAGTATCCTGAACGGAACCGTAAAGAACAGGCAGGGAAGCCAGGCCTTCCTCCGAGAGCTGGGATAGCGGGGCGGTGCTTCCTCTCGCCCCGTTCACCCTGTGCTCCCTGGGAATGCATGCGAGCCCCTGGCGGTGACAGATGAGCTGGAGGAACAGCTGCTGGCTGGGAGGGGCGCCCCCAGGGCCCAGTGGTGGCTTCCCTCAGGCTCCATCTGGACAGACTGTTGGTGCCATCTGTGTGAACTAGGACTGAGCAGCTGCATTTGGGGGCCACACCTCCAGTGCTCAGGGTCACGGCTTACTCCCTGGCGCGGCACTCGGGAGTCATTCCTGGCCTATTCCCAGGACCATATGGGGTGTCAGGGATTGAACCTGGTTCAGCTGCATGCAACACAAGCACTCTACCCATTGTTCCATCACTCTAACCACTTAGGTTTTATTTACAGTTTTCAGGCGTTTTGGTTTGGGCCCACATCCAGCAGTGCTCAGGGCTTACTCCTGCTCAGTAGTCACTCTTGGCAGTGGGGACCATCCTTGGGTGGTGCTGGGGCTCACACTGCATCAGCAGCGTGCAGGGTAGACACCTTAACCCTTGTGTCACCTCTCCAGCCTCTGAGCAGCTTCGTAGCATGCTTTGTTCTCTAAAAAAAAAAAAAATAGAAAAAACTCAGAGTTTTTACTGAATAATTAATACTGATTTACTTAGGTGTTTTTTTTTTTTTTTTTTTGCCTTTTTGGGTCACACCCAGCAATGCTCAGGGGCTACTCCTGGCTCTGCACTGAGGAATTACTCCTGGCGGTGCTCAGGGGACCATAAGGGATGTCGGATATCGAACCCGGGCCGGCATGGGCCGCCACATGCAAGGCAAACGCCCTACCCCCTGGATTATCGCTCCGGCTGATTTACTTAGTTTTATATATATATATATATATATATATATATATATATATATATATATATATATATATTTTGGTTTTTGGGGTCACACCCGGCAATGCTCAGGGGTTTCTCCTGGCTCTGCACTCAGGAATTACTCCTGGCAGTGCTCGGGGACCATATGGGATGCCGGGATCGAACCCAGGCCGGCACAGGCCAGCCGCGTGCAAGGCAAACGCCCTACCCGCTGGGCTATTGCTCCGGCCCCAGATTTACTTAGTTTTAAAGGTGAGAATGTAGAAAAGCAAAAAGAACTAGCATAATCACTGGTACTTCTAACCACCTCCAAGATGCCAAATTAAACCCCCCCCACACACACAGGAGTCCAGACCAGATGTGGCTTCTGGGACATGCCACAGCCCAGGAGAGACGTTGAATACTTGCTGGGCTTTTTATAATTTTTCCTCCATTCCGACAATCTATCATTTTCTCTTCACCACATTTATTTTGGGGGATTAAAGAACTCCGCCAGGGCCGGGCACTTTGGCAGTGGCTAATGGCAGATCCGCATTGTTGATACGAACATCTCCCCTGCAGTGATTGCACACCCAATTTGAAATGAATGATCCGATGATTGCTTTCTGTTTTTGTTTTTGTTTTTTTGGCAGTGGGGCACAGGCCGTGATCAGGGCTTACTTCTGGCTCTGTGCTCAGGCGTCACTCTTGGCAGTGCTCAGGGATGAAGGGCGGAGGATAGCACACAGGTGGATTGCTGCAGGCCAGGCACCTGCCCACTGTACCATCACTCCAGTTCACACCTCTCTGTCTTTCGTGGAGTAGATCCAGTTGCTCCATTGAAACTATGATGTCATCCCGCGCTTGCTGCATTTACCGCTTAATGTGGAAAATGTTAAGTGTATTTAAAGGCACAGGGAAAGGTGAACAATATCTTGGCCTCAATGGTTTTCAAGTACTGGTCTGTGGACTGGTGCCAGTCTACAGAAATTTTCTGCCTTCCTGCAGAAGTCCTTGCTGAGCAGGAGAGAGTTCAGTGGGCTGGAGACAGAGTTTGCTTGGACGAGGGCCTGGGTTCCATTTCAGCATTCTGTGGTCCTCCACACAGCTAGGAGGGTCCCCAACGTAGCCCCTGGGCACTGCTGATGTGGCCCCCAAAACAAAGGAATGTCATTGCCCCTGGAGCATAGTAGGGCTGGAACATGTGGGCTGCAGTTATATAAAGACTGATATATACCTTACTATTGTCAGTGTGGTTGGTTTCTGCCCTAGTGGCTCATAAAATAATTCTCTTTACCCTGGTACATAGGTGTTAAGAGGTTGAAACCCCATGTCCTGAAATAGCTTCATGGTGTTCCTTAGCTCTCCTAGGAGGCCTCCCTCATGCCAAAGGGCCAGGAAATCTGCAAACTGAGTGTCTGGCCCGCTCTGAGGGTCCCAGTGCCTGGCCGGGACTTCCTTGTAGGCTCATAGCCTGTGTCGGCCCAAATGGCTGCCCGTCTGCCGCGATGTTCTGCCCGTGGGCCCTGTGGACAGGGTGTCTGCTCTCAACCTGCCTGTGCCAATGCAGAGCCGGCCAACTTCCTCTCAACCTGCCTGTGCCAATGCAGAGCCGGCCAACTTCCCAGGGCTTGGGCTCAGTCCCCACCTGGGGCCAGACACCACGGAGACCTGCTGTCCCCTCCTGTCTGGGCAGTGGGGTCCTGGGGTTCTGTGACTACTGTATTTACTGTCCCTGCTGTCCCCCGTGGAATTAAGTGGCACATGTGAGGTTCTTCTCGCAGCAACTGTCGGGGCCAGCCACAGCACGTGTGGGCAGCCTTGTGTCTATTTATTGTTTTGACCCACCTAAAGAAAACGTTGTGCTCAGCCCTGCGGTGATGCGTAAACCACTTGTGATTCTGTCTGCCTGTACTCTAGAACTGTGGGTGGGAGGGCGGGTGCACGGGGAGCATGCTCGGCTTCTAGCAGGTTCCGTTGGCCCATGTGCTTCTCCCTGGAGCTGATAGAAGGTGGTTTTATATCAAGGGCAGCACTCACCTTATAGATGAAACGGAGGCCCTGGTGAGAGGGAGTGACGTTTGAATTCAGTGACAGCAGCTCCTGGGACCCAGTGGTGGACCTTAGCACAGACTGGAGCAGGTGTTCTAGAAGGTTATTCAGAGCTTCGCCAGCCCTGGGTTACGATAGGCTGTTTGTTAGCAAAGACCTCCCACACAGCCTGCCCAATTCTCTAGCAAGCTGCAGACTGTTACCAGGCCGTGGACAGGCCAGGAAACTGCAGAGTCAGGGCATAGTTATTGGAAACCCTCCATGGAGGCTCAGGGAGCCAGAGGGTTGCGCAGGGAAGCCCCTTCACACGACCACATGACTGTGTCAAAATTAGGGTTTGCAGAGATGACTCGGTGGACTGGTGCACATGCTTTGCCTGCAGCAGCCTCTGATTCAGTTCCTGGCTGAGTTCAGGACCCAACCCACCAGGAGACGTGCCTAGCATGAGCTGGAGTAGCCCTTTGAGCACTGTTCGGGGTGGTTATGAAATTAAAAAAAAGAAAATTGGGGGTATAAGGCCAGAGCCTACACAAGCAGCAGATATTTGCAGATAAGTGAAAGGTTAAGTGAGATGACCTTTTAATTTGGGGGCCACACTGGATCTGTGCTCAAGGATCACTTGTGGTGGTGCCCCAGAGACCACCAGAGGTGGGGGTGGGTGAAAGGCTTTGCCTGTCGCCTCCAGGCTCTGCCTTGGGGTTTCACAGTTTCAAGGGCAAGAGCCACGGCGCTGGAGAGATACTTTAGTGGGTGTGGTGCTCGCCTTGCACACGACTGACCTGGGTTTGATCCCCAACACCCCACATGGTTCCCTGTGTACCACCAGGAGTAATTCCTGAGTGCATAGCCAGGATTAACTAACCCCTGAGCATCACTGTCTATTGCCTCAAAACAAAAACCAAAATTTGTTTTTGCTGTCTCGGTAGGAAGATAGCTGAGTGGGCTTTGCGTTGGGGTAATCTGGCTTCCGCCAGCACCACGCCATCCTTGGGAACTGCCAGGAGTGAGCCCTGCGCACAGAGCCAGGTGCAGTCCTGAGTGCTGCTGCCCCGCAAACCAGAATTATTAATAACAGTGATAAAAATGGCAGCCCCGAAGCCCAAGGGGTGTACACAGATGGGCGTGCGCGCGTGCCTGTCTCCTAGAGGCAAGTGTCTGGTTCCTATGGGGAAGCCGTTTGTCTCTGCTAGTTATTTATCCAGCCACTGCTTATTTCTCCAACCCTGAGTAGCGTCGGAGTCAAGGCGGTAAACCCAGTTGCATCAGTCTCCTTCATTACTCGCCACCTCGCAGGAGGCATTTGAAAAAAGAAATCACAGGGGCCCCGTGATGGCCCAAAGGACTGGTGTGCAGGACTGACGCGCCCCGGCCCACGTGGCCCTTAGCCCATACGGGCCAGCCCACTGACCTTTAGGCTTCCTCAGGGCTGATAATCGCTGGGACCGGCCTCAGACTCCGGAAGACTCCTCAAGAAAGAGAAAGCCCATTAGTGGACAGCGTCCCCAGTCATAGCGATCTCTCCGTAGTGGGCGGAGGGCAGAAGCACAGCACAAACCCTCGCTTTGTGTTTTTTTTTCACACTACGGCCTTGCATCACCATAGTCAGCACAGTGACTGCATATTTCATGATTTCATGGGAAATTTTGCAACTGGTCCCACGTGTGAGGGGAAGCAGCTGGGAGCTGCCGCGCCTTAGACCACGCCCTTGAGTCCCTTAGCTCAGCTGGACACTGACCACATGTGTCTGTCCCTGTTACCAAGCAACAGTGAGCAACAAATACTTGTGTCTGGAAGGAAGGGGCGACACCCAGACTTTCCTCAGTAGCTTCACCGCTTTTCAGAATAAGAGCCAGGCACTCTTATGCTCCCAGCTGGGTCGTTGGCCCACACCGTGTGCCCTCTGTCATCAGGACTGGGTGGTAGCCAGCAGCCTCGGCCTGGCTTGACCCTGTGGGTAATATCCTTGAAGCCTTGATTTGCCTGTCCCTGCAGTGGGGCTGAAAACCCGTTTCTCACCCCAGGACTGGTGAGAGCCGGGTAGCCAGGCTACTAGTACGGTGGCCGATGGATCACATGTGCTCAGCCAGCACCGGCTTTTCTCACTCCCGTGCTCCATGCATTTCCCTCTCAGGGATGACAGAGCCTTCAGCTACGCAGGCACTGGGGTCAGAGAGCTCAGGTTCCATTCCCAGCACCACCTGGTCCGCTGAGCACTGCTGGGTGTGGCTCAAAACCATGAAACAGCCAGTAAATTAGACACTCTCTCGGTTGCCCAGATGGCTCTGTGCCAAGGAACTTGTGTGGCCCACTGAGTGCCTCGGCAGTGACTCAGTTTCCCATATTCAGAGTGGAGTTGAGTAGTTTGTGACCTGTGAGCGTCGAGCCGGAGACCTACCTGGTGTCTTCCATTGGAACCCATTAGCTTTTTCCCATTCCCTGTGTTCTGGATGGGTCCTAGGGACACTGTCTCCCCGAAACCAGTTAGAAAAGATAGATACTAAACCATCTCCTGTGCTAAGTAGAATCTGTCAAAATCATGCTCCAGAGTAGAGTAGATCCAAGGCTACCCAGGGGCTTTAGGAGAGTGAGAAAGGATCAGGAGTGGCCAAAGGGTTCCAACTTCAGGGATAGGCGAGTCCCGGGTCGGGCGAGAGCCTTGTATGCATGCAAGCCCAGTGCCATCCCTGGACCACTGGGCCCAGGACCGAAGGCTCTTTAGACCCCGAGACTACAGGACCTGGGCTGCTCTTGTTCCTACATCCCTGCCCGAGCTGCAGCCCCAGGGGGGCAGAAATCAGAGCTGTGGGGCCCAGAGCCCCCTGGGAACCTACTTGGGAAATACCCAACACTGGGGTACCCCTGTGCCTCAAAGCACGAAACTAAGCCGAGCACTGTACTTCCCACAATGAGACGGCTCCGTTCCGGCATCCGAGGTCCTGTGCGCTGACTCTCAGCACCCGCTCACTTAGCGCCATGCGTGGGCCCCATTGGGGGACCTTCTCCACCAAGGTCGTCCCGTCTGTTGTGCACTATCAGCTCACACCATGTAGGGTGTAGTTTCTATCACAGGGCCACAGGGTGTAGGGGCAGGAGACATCTGCGTGATTCGCACACTGCTAAAGGGTGTAGCTCTGCAGCATTTTAGCTTGTTTTCAGTGTCTTCCACCTGAACCAAAGAACCAGACCTCGGGGCGGGAGCGATAGCCCAGCGGGTAGGGCGTTTGCCTTGCACGCGGCGGCCTGTGCCCGGCCTGGGTTCGATCCCCGGCATCCCATATGGTCCCCCGAGCACCGCCAGGAGTCATTCCTGAGTGCAGAGCCAGGAGTAACCCCTGAGCATTGCCGGGTGTGACCCAAAAAGCAAAAAAAAAAAAAAAAAAACCAAAAACAAAAACAAAGAACCAGACCTTGCCTTTGAGCTGTCTCTCCTCAATTCTCTAAACCCTAGGAAACGCATAATCTGTTTCTCTAAACTATTGTAGACATTTCTCATAAACAGTCAATTAGCAGGTCGTGGCCCAGAGTGCATGGTTGTATCGGGGCCTCAGTGGGAACAGGGCTCGCCCCTCTGCCCGCGGGTGCTGTTGCAGGGCAGGCCTCTGCCCGTCCCCTTTGCTCACAAGGTGTATATTGTTTCCTGTGCTTTGTAGATGTCGGGCAGAGCTCAGCTATGTGTGCACAATTGTCTTCAGTTTCCAGCTTGTTTGGGGCGGGGGGTTGCTTAGGGCACCCGGAGAGCTTTCTGGTGATTCTCAGCCGGTCCTGTGTGAGTTCCATGCGAGGGCTCTGCCATGCCGGGGACCACCAGGGCTGTCCCCAGCAGAGCAGCGGAACTCCAAGGCCAACTCGGTGATCCTGGGAGAGAGCGTGTGGCACCGGGATCCACCCACGTGCCTGCGCCCCTCCCTGCGCTCTCGCTCCACTCCACCAGTTTCTTTCTGAGGGGTTTCCCGCAGCGCTGAGGACACTGCCGCTGCCTTTCCCGTCCAAGGCGTAGCTCTGCCCTTGAAGCCACATTCTCAGCTCTAGTTACAACTTACTTTCTTGGTTTTGAGGATAAAAAGGCATTTTAATATTTATCACAGCGCCAGATTACTTCTTGGGCTACTTATCCGAATAATCGCTGCTCAGCCATGACGTTCTGGATGCGCACCACAGCAGGAAAGGTTGCCTTCATTTTCTTTCCTCCTTAAAACAGTTTCTTAACCCACCGGAGGAAGTGATTGGTTGGAAGTGATTCCAACCACGGTTTCTGTTTTCTCCCCTTCTTTTCCTGTGTCATTATTTAGGCGCTAATAATTCACATAGTTTAGCTGAGTGTTCAAACTGAAGGAGAGCCAAATAAAGCATTCCCTAGCAGTAAAAATATTACGAGTGAAAAATTAAAATATCCTTGGATTTTAGCAGAGGAAAGACCCGGCTCTGGGTCTGGGGTGTCCCAGGACAGACACCGCTTTCTGACCAGGGAGCCGATACCCGCAGGGTGCCCGTCACCCCACAGTAGGACAATCCTTGGCAGAGATGTAGCCAGTGGTGCCCAGAGTGAGCGTTTAGCATTTTCTGATGCTTTGCAAGTGGTTGTTGCTTCGTGGCTGTTGAGTGTGAGAATGAGGGTGGTGGAGGAGCGGGGCTTAGCATTGACCGAGGGTGCCAGGTTGGGAGCCTGCCCCGAGCCTTGTGCCACTGCAGAGAACTGTCCGGCCATGGTTAGTGTGGCTGGATTTCCTGTGGGTCCCTCTCTTAGCTGCCTCCCTAAGGTCTACTCCTTGATAGTCTCGACAGTGTGGTAAATGAGCCCTTTTCTCCTGATAGCTGGGTAAATCCATCCACGGGATTCCGCGACCTGGGAAGGTTGAAAAGGGCGAGTCCACAGGATACTGTCACGTCGCAAGAGTGGGAAGGGGTCTCTCAGCCAGACTCATCTCAGGAGCACCAGCATTTAATGGCATTCCAGCTCTTGTATTTGTGGGTTGCTAATAGTGTGGGTCTTTAAGGTTCTTTCTACAAGGGGAAGGTCCACGGGTGACAGTGTCAGATGGATGTAACCTGCCTATCCTGTCCACTGCCCTGCCGTAGATAACAGCCAGACATGATGGTGTGTGTGTCTGAAACCAAAGGGAGAGGTTGGCGAGAGCTCAGTGAAGGGGTTTTGTGTACTGATGGGGTCCTTCCATTTGCTCTTACCACATCTGTGAGGACAAAAACTTAGGCTTTAAAATTTTTTTTAAATTTTTTATTTTTACAATTACAAAGATATACAATTAAAAAGTTCATATTTGGGTTTTGGTCATACAGTGTTCCAGCACCCATCCCGCCACCAGTGCCCCATCTCCCACCACCAAGGTCCCCGGTTCCCTCCCCCCACCCCCAGGCTCCTCCATGGCAGGTTCTTTATTTCTTTCCGTTTCTCTCTCTTTCTCTTTCCCTTCCCCTCCAGACTATGGATTGCAGAACATACATTAAAGGGTTGTCATGTGTATCCTTTTGCCTCTACTTAATGCTCAGTTCTAGGTTGGCATTAGTACCCTCGACAATTGTTAGCACACTGTTCCATCTTCTGTCTTACCTATTAGGCTTTAAAATTTGATCTTGACAGTGCTTGGTGGCAGATTGTCACCCTTCCTTAGGCTCGCTCATGCCATAAGGAAGGTTGATGCCTCACTTCCCGCAGCAGCCATCCGACACAATATCCAGGTCGCTGTAGACTCCCGCCAGCCGCTGCTTCTAGAGCTCGTCTGCCCCAGAGGATTTTGGGAGGGGCAAGATTTAGGCGCAACAGTTCCTAAGGAGCCTCGCTGGCATTTCCCCCTCAGGATGGTGCTCTTCTCCCCTGGGTCCCACAAGTGTTTCATAGCATCCTGGATCATGATCCACATCCGGGATCATTGAGGCCTCAAGGACAGTACAGGCTGCCGTGAAGTCCTTTCTCCCAAAGAGGTGTGAAAACCCGCAGTAATGGTTGGTTTTCTCCCCGCCCCTTTTTTTGTTTTTTGTTTTGGGGGGGTTCACAGCCGGAAATGCTCAAGGGCTACTCCTGACTCTGCACTCAGGAATTAATCCTGGCGGTGCTTGGGGACCTGATGGGATGCCGGGATAGAACCCAGGTCAGCCGCATGCATGCAAGTCGAATATCCTACCCACTGTACTATCGCTCGGCCTCTAATGGTTGGGGTTTTCATTAACATCCTAATGCTGGGAGAACAGACACAAATGCTAGTGGCTTAAAATACTACATGGATGCCGTCAAGATCCAAATAGGCAGTTTTGGGCGGAGCGATAGCCCAGCGGTAGGGTGTTTGCCTTACACGCGGCTGGCCCATGCTGGCCCGGGTTCAATCCCGGCATCCCATATGGTTCCCTGAGCACCGCCAGGAGTAATTCCCTGAGTGCAGAGCCAGGAGAAACCCCTGAGCATCGCCGGGTGTAACCCCCAAAAAAAAAACACATAGGCAGTTTGATTTTTTTTTCTGCCAGTGGCTTTCTTGGTAGAAAAGTAAGAAGGTGGAGACATGGCTGTAGGACTGGAAAAGACGTGGCCTTTGGTGGTCCTAGAGTTTCTGCAGTGCTCCCCAGCCTCCCAGAGTACATCCCCATCGCACGGAATGTGCACAGGTACCAGAGGCGGGTACGAGAGCATTATATTCTGGTGAAAGAATCGAAGCCCCACTGCCTTCCTGCCACATGGCCACGGGAGTTAAGTGCTCTAAGCTTGTTTTCCTAACTTTTCACCTGGGAACAGTACTACTTCCTCTTAGGATTGCTATGAAGATGATAGGCATTAATGCTTGAACAATGCCCGCTGCGTTGTAAGCACTTGCGGGCAGCCATTTTGTATATTGTGTGGTCTAATAAGCTTCGCCTTGCAGCTGGAGAAACAGGACCAGGCACTCCCTTTACCGCAGATCACACCGTGGAGAGCGATTCTGATTCTCTCAGCCCTGGAGCTTGTCCTCTGTCTTCTGGCCGGTGTGCGTGGGCCACGGTGTGTCACACATCAGCACGTGATGTGTCCATGCGACATTGTGCTTACCTTCTTTTTCCCTTTCTCTCTTTTATCCCTTTAGAACATCATCAAGAAGGTGATTGGACAGAAGTTTGTGTACAAGTTTGTCTCCTTCCCAGAGATCCTGAAAATGGACCCGCACTCGGTGGAGCTCAGCCGCGAGGGCCTTTTGCTGCAGGACAGCGACTGCAAGGTGTCCCCTGAGGCCCGCGGACGCACACAGGCACAGCCTGTCGGCCCTCAAGAGCGCCAGCCGCAATGAGTACATCCACTCAGGCCTCTACTCGTCCTTCACCATCAATTCCCTGCAGAACCCGCCCGAGCCCTTCAAGGCCATCAAGACGAGGAAGCTGGAGGAGCAGCCAGAGGACGGCCCCCCGTGGAGGAAGTCAGGACTGTCATCAGGTTTGTGACCAATAAAACCGACAAGCACATCAAGCAGGCCCGTGGTGTCCCTGCCCTCCACCTCGGAGGCCTTCCCTGGCCTCGTCCGTCTCGGCCAAGATCTCCTCGCTCACATGTTGCCAAACGCCGCCAGCATCTCATCCTCCACTTACGCCCGCGTCCTCTCGCTCCCCGTCCCTGTCCCCCCCCCACTCGCCCCTCCCGCCCGAACACAGGAGCCTCTTTCTGGAGGCTGCCTGCCAGGACTTCGGATTCCCTAGAGCCCTTGAACCTCTCCGCGGGCTCCAAGGCCAGGTCTCCATCTCTTCCCCCAAGGCCAAAAAACCCAAAGGCTTGGAAATCTCGGCGCCCCCGCTGGTGCTCTCCGGCACCGACATTGGCTCCATCGCCCTCAACAGCCCAGCCCCTTCCCTCCGGCTCCCTCACCCCGGCCTTCTTCACTGCCCAGGTAAGAGCCCTCCCTGGCAAGGTGGCTGCGCACAAAGAAAGGAGGCGTCACTTGGGGGAGCTTCTGCTCTTCCAAAGTCAAGGTCCTGGGGTGGGATGTGTGAGGCCCCCGGTTCAGCCCCTGGTACCGCACATTTCCTACCAGCAGCACAGAGGGGGACCGACTCTTAACAGAAGAAAAGGGGGTGGGGAGACAGTACAGGGGTAAGACACTTGCTTTGCATGTGACCAACTCCCGTTTGATCCCTGCCGCCCCAGATGGTTCCCTGAATCCTGCCAGGAGTGATCCCTGGGGAGTAAGCCTGAGCAGCACCAGGTTTGGTCCTCAAACAAAAAATCAAACCAGGTGGCATATAAAGCAACATGGCAGAGAAACAAAAAATACTTAAAGGCTACAGAGACGGAAAAATGGTCTGTAATAAGGAGAATATAAACTAGGGGGTTGGGGGTAGGACGGAGGTGGGGGACAAGCACTGGGACACAACGGAGGGCAGCCGACACTCTGGGGAGGGTGTGGTGTTGGGATGGTTTTGCATAAAACCCTGCCACTGTCAATATTGTAAATCATGGTGCGGGAGCGGGGCTGGAGCAATAGCACAGCGGGTAGGGCATTTGCCTTGCATGCAGCTGACCCGGGTTCCATCTGGATTCGATTGATCTGATATGGTCCCCTGAGCACTGCCAGGAGTAATTCCTGAATGCAGAGCAAGGAGTAACTGAACATCACCGGGTTTGACCAAAAAGCTAAAAAAAAAGGGGGGGTGGTGGTGCGGAGCAATAGCACAGCAGGTAGGGCATTTGCCTTGCATGCGGCCCACCCTGGTTCAGTTCCCCGGCATCCCGTATGGTCCCCTGAGCACCGCCAGGAGTAAGTAAATCCTTAGTGCAGAGCCAGGAGTGATCCCTGAGCACTGTCGGTGTGACCCAAAAAGCAACAAACAAATAAACGAACGAACGGATGAATAAGAAATTGTCGCTGCAGACCTGTGTCCAGAAGTCCCCCGTGGTGTATTTGAAGGGCGCCCACCCGGGTATCCAACTACGCTGTTGGCCTTTTGCTTTTTGTGGCCCGAAGTACTCCCGGACGGAGCGTGCCCACTGGCCATCACCGCGGTGTGTGCCGGCACATCGTGGGGGCAGCTGAACAGGCCACGGCGGTCGTTCTGGAAGGCAGCAGGGCTTTGTGGCGGTCCACCCTGCTGGCACTTGACAGCTTGCCTCTTGCCTGCTGAGAAGATGGACTTGGGCAGTGTCTCAGGGGCAGGATGTGCCAGTGGCGCCGCCCAGGTGTTGGCACGGACTGAGTAGTACTGGCTCCCAGGCCCCGCAGTGAACCCTCTGGCCCTGTTGGCCTAGTTCACTGGGCGTGGCCCCTGGGCACCCAGAGCCACAACATTGCTCAGCCCTCCATCACCCCAAAATGGTGTTCGTGGAGGCCAGTAAGAGTGTTGTAGGACATGAGAGCCACAGCAAACCACAGAAGTTGCTGCAGTGAGGAGACCCAGGTCCCACGGGAGAGGGAAGCCACGGAGCAGGGTTTGGGCCAGAGTTAAGCTCCATGGGATGTGGCCCTTCCTTTCAGAGCACTCTGAGATACGCATCCTTAGCCAGTTGGCACATTCAGGGCAAAAGGCAGGTGGGTGCAGGAGGATGTGGGGCGGGCGGGCTGTGCCTTGCTGCTGGGCTCACAGACGGGTGCTTCTCGGCCGCCAGTGCTCAGAAGCTGCTCCTCTGGCTCTGTGGCTAGTGGTCACTCCTGGTGGCACTCGGGACCGTGAGATGCCTGAGGGGAACTTAGCATGGAAAACACAGGCCCGGCCCTTGGAGCCTTCTTGCCAGTCCCTGTCATGGGTGGTTTTGAGGTTAATGGAAGTAAGATAGGACAGCAAGCTACAGTCAGTAGCAGCTGTTAACCACATGATTCCGTGGCCCCTTCTGGAAATTCTTAAATGCTTGGCTTCAGAGGAGAGACAGTGAGTGTGCCTTTATTATGTGTTGGTGTCCTGACAATAAGAACTCCTTCCCCGAACCCCCCCATGTACACGTAATGTGTTCTAAGGTTTATTTATCACGTGTCATATTCCAAGACTAGCTCCCATCCTTTTCAGCTAGAAACAGGAAGAAGGAACGAGAGGATTAAGACGGTCTGGGCATGACCAGGGCACAAATTATGGCTGCAGCTTCCCCTTGGGAACCTGTTAAGCCTGTGTGTGCCCAAGTGCAGTTTAGAGGTATGACATCATCACTTGTATCACTTGTCTTCCCGTTGATCATCGATTTGCTCGAGCAGGCATCAGTAACATCTCCATTCGTTGGGAATGAGGTCCATTATTGTTACTGTTTTTTGGCATATCGAATAAACCACGGGTAGCTTGCCAGACTATGCCGTGGCTCTGGTTCATCCTGGGGGGGCAGTCTTTTCTATGTCAGACCATCAACCATCCAGGGCCCACGGGGCAGAGCCCTGGGTGTAGACAAGCCTGTCTCCTGTCTGCCACCTGCCCACACAGCTGGCCACCACAGCCACACCTTCAACAGCTTGAGGGGCAGGATGACATCATATTCATGAAATACCGTCATTGTCTGCCATTCCCTGATCCAGAGTACCGCTGTGACGCGGGAAAGGCCCAGTGGCAGAGCACTGCCCAGTGTGCTTCGAGCCCTGATTTCCATCCCCAGCACTGTGTGGGCTCCTGAGCACTGCCAGGGTGGCACTGCTGTCCTGACCCCCTAACGATGAGTTGTGTCTCCAAGTGCTGTCGCCTACCTACCGCACCTGTCTGCAGCTGAAATCGCCCTGTTTCTGGCGTAGGCAGATGTGACAGTCACCCAGAGACCCTTGAAGCAGGTACGACAAGTCCTGAGTAAGGAGAAGCCAACTGGGTCTCAGGGAGCACTGCAGAAGGAGTCTTCCTGAAGCTGCTGGAGAGGCAAGGCTGTTCTCTCTGATGGCAGTGCTACAGACACGGAGACCGGAGGACCCGGGCGCGCAGCCCTTCTGTTTCCTGGCCAGGTGCAGCCGGAACGGCCTCTCCAGCATCTACACCCCCCACCCCACCCCCCTCTCCCTCCCATGGGCCGCCTCCGTTCCCTACGCTGCCTTAGTTCTGAGCCTGGCCTGCGGCATCCCCACGTACCGTAGGAGATACCGGGTACAGATGCAGGCGGCCAATGGGGTGGGGAGCTTACACACCCCCGGCTGATTCATCTTGGGTTAGTGCTGATTGAGCGGATGGCTGTAACAATCTGGAGGCAGAATTCTGAGATGTGGGAGCTTGGAGCCCTGTTGATGCCCTGGTGAGGAGCAGTCAGGGTCTGTTGTACCCCATCTCTGCTCTGTCTCATCTGACTTGCCATGGTCACAGGAAGAGAGGTTCGCCTGTTGGGGGGGCAGTTGGACCACACCTCGCAGTGTTCAGTACAAGCGCCGACCTTGCTACACTCTCTCTCCAGCCTAAGTGTAATAGGGGTGATACCGGGGGCCAGACTCAGGGCCTTGCCCTGCCAGGCATGTGCTCTGCTGACTTGAACTGATGCCCCATCCCAGAAAGTTTGATGTTTTCCTCATGACACTCTGGGACTCTTCCTCGTGCGCTGGGCTTGCAGCTTCCTCCACGCTGCCCTCGGGGCTGGATGGGTGGATGTCCTAGGAGCCAGCTGCCCCGGAAGAGGTCACTGGCAGTTCGCAGAACATGCAGTTGCTCCAGCTCAGGCCTCTAGTTCTCCCCACCTCTGGCTGGCCCAGCTGGACACATTGTGGTGTCTTTTCCCTCTTTCCAAGCCGGGAGGCCTCCGGTCCCTGTCGCCTACAGTCTCTGTGGAAACGGCCTGGTTCCACCACCTCCACCCAGTTCTGACCTTTCTGTCTTTGCTTTCCTCTGACATGCTCTACCTACCCTGGGCCCACATGGAAATTTCAATTTCATTCCTCCGTCTCTTAGGACCAGCTCATTCAGCTCTTTCCCAGACAGTTCCATTCTTCCAAAGCCCATCAAATCTTTTGTTTTTATTTGAACCTGGCTATGTTAGGAGTATCCGGAGATGCAACTTTCGTTGGAGGATCAGGATCTTTTTGGTTTGTTTTGGGGCCACACCCAGCAGTGCTTAATCCTGACTCTGCATTCAGACGTCACTGCTGGTGAGGCTAGGAGGAGGCACGCGTAGTGCCAGGGACTGAACGCAGGGGCAGCTGCGTGCAGGGCAAGGGCCTTCCCGCTGTACTCTCTGGCCCTGTTGGTGGGGGAAAAGGGGTGGTTATTTTTCCAATTCCCAGATGACGTCCTGGACGGTGGTGACCATGGGGAGGAAGTGAGGGGTGCTGAGTCCTCTAAGCCTTCCGGTCCTTACAGCTATGACCACTTCCTGCACTGTCAGATCATCAAATCTAATCCTCCACAAATGTCTGGTCGAGCAGCTCACACATAGCCTTTGTAGCCAGCCAGGTAACAAATGGTTGCCACTTGCTAATGAATTCATTTGGGAGATAATTGCGTGAAACACCTGCTGTTCCTCCGCCATCCCTGGGGACCCCCACATCCACCTCCTTCCACCCATAGACTCTAAACACCGTCCCTGCTTTCAGGAGCTTCCAGCCTCTGCCCAGCAGATGAGCGTCTGGGCGACAGGCTCCTGCAAGCTTTGTGAGGTCTGCCTGTATCCTTAAAACCCATCTGAGGCATTTCAATTGTTTTGACAGGAAGCTAACAGCTGCTAGAGATATGAGTCAAGAGAAGTCCAAGTTCCTATTGGAATTTACCAACAATTACTGAGTATTCTTTGTGAGAAAGGACCTGGGGTATATATACAATTACCTATTTTTAGGACCTCACCAAGACAACAGGGAGGTGACCACGTGTGGCGCAAGTCACATACTGGGGCAGAAAAGCATCTTTGGAAACGGAAACAGGAACGTTCCTGCAATTAGTTCAGTAAACAGGCACCATGCACCTGACTTGTGCACACGGTGCTAGAACTTGGGCACAAGCACGAAGGAAGGAGTCTGTCCCTGAGGAAGCCGGTTGCTATGGTAGCCAGCAGCAGCACAGAAATATTTAGCCCACAGAAGAAGGCATTCGCTTGGCTGGGGAAGGGAAAGATGCCGACGGGGCTTCTGGAAGCCCAGGGACTATGGAGGCGGAGAGGGCTGGCTAAGCACACGCTAAGCCTTAAGGAAAAGCCCCCATCCCACTCCCATGGTGCCCACATGGGTTCAGGGGAGATGGGGGCAGTCAGACACCACATGTGCTGGGGGAAGAGTTCATTCACAGGGCAAGGGTGCATGTGTGTGGTCCAACAGCTGCTGGGGGAGGGGGCAACAGGCTGGAGAGGAGGTTCAGGAGTACAGAACATGCTAAAGATGTGGACAGAATCATGAACACAGGAGATGGCCTGTGGGGCGGATTTCACCCCCGCTTCGTGGCCGGCTGGAATCTCAGCTGAAGGACCGGGAGGTGCGCGACTGAAGACTTGGCAAGCAGAGGAGGGGGGTTCAAGGACGGAAGTAGGGGCCCACTTACAGGGGAGCGGGCGGGGATCTGGGTCAGGGGCCCTGCGCAATGCCAGCTGTGAGGTTCCAGGCCTTGGACATAGCAGCCTTGGAACTGAGGGATACACGGGCCTTTCCTAGGAGCCACGAGCCACTCTCTGCAGCAGTGCCTCGGGGGAGGCCGCCTGCATCTCAGCAGGTCAGAGCTGTAAGGGCAGGGTTCAGTCCAATTGCTCTGCAGATCTGAGACCTGCTCTGCACTTAGTCTGTTGAGGCGCCGTCAGGAGCACTGGCCTGGGAATGAAGTGTGGACCTGGGGGCGTATCCCAGGTGGAGAAGACAGTGGCCAAGCATTGATCATTTCAGCTCGAGGATTCCGGAGCTGTGAGCTCTGGCACTGAAGATAAGCAGCTTGACAGACCCTAAAGGCCTTGAAGGGTGGTTCTAGAAATAGGCTCGTTAGCGCAGTGTGATACTGAAAAGTGGCTGGTGTTAAGGGCGAAGTGTTTGCAGAATGCTGTGAGGATTCTGATCAAAGGGCAGTGCCATCTGGGGGAGGGTGGTCGGTAGTGAAAACTTCTGAGAGGTGGCATGTGGATGGGCAGAAGAGGTCAGAGGGTGTTTGGGCATCTCCGCTGTCCAAGCTCAGGCTTGGACCTCCACTGAGGTGGAGGATCTGGGGGTCATTGACTGGGAGGACAGTCTTTCCTCTGGGTAACGCCCACGGCTCCAGGACCTTGGGTCAGCGTTGCCTGGCAGCTCATGGGATCAGAAACCTCAGGTGCCCTCCACAGGGGCCCTAGAGTTAGGCAGGACATACTGTAGGGAGAATGAGGAAACATCTTTTTGCTTGCAGCTCTGCCTGCCCGGGCCCAACTCCAGGACCGCATGCATTGAGGCTCTGAAAGCGC
Source organism: Cryptotis parvus (assembly GCA_021461705.1). NCBI lineage: Eukaryota > Metazoa > Chordata > Mammalia > Eulipotyphla > Soricidae > Cryptotis > Cryptotis parvus. The sequence continues at coordinate 169,956 of JAJIBD010000966.1, read as the reverse complement.
CCAGTGTCCCAAATAGAGCCCAGCAGGGACGGGCTTGAGAGAAGCTTCCCATGAGAGAACCACCAGCCTGCTTTCAGGTTATAGGACCTTCAGGGAAAACAGGGATCAGGAGAGAGGAGCAGATGAAGTCATTTCATAATATTTATTTGCATATATTATAGGGAGACATTCCAGACACAGTCAACAGGATCCACAGAAGGCTACTGTGCTTCGTGTCTGCCCTGTATCCCTTAGACACACATGAGCAAACATCGTAAAAGCCAGACGTGGGTATACTTCAGACTATGTAAACCTAATGTCTAATGCCGAGCATGTGAGAGGCCCAGAGCTTGATCTCTGGCACCCCATGGTGGCCTGGTACCTTCTGGGATAGCTGTAGTGGCCCCCAAAAAGCATCAGGCCCAAACCACCAGGCCAAGCATCACCAGGAGTGACCTCAGCAACCCCACACCAAGAACTGTTTAAAAAAATTGTTTCACAGAAACTTCTAGAATCATGTTTGAATTCCTGGGTACCACAGTCTAGTCAAATAGATCAGTTATGAAACTAAAGAGACTTTTCAACTCATTTTATAGAGCTAGTATTTTTCCAGCATAAGAACCAGACAGAGAAAACTCAGATCAGCATCTTTCAGTAACTCAAACATCCTTAACAAAATACTAGCAATATTAACACTCTTTAATAATAATGAATTTGTGGTTATCCCAAGAAGACTGTTGTAATATTGAAAACTTAACCAATGTAATCCACCAAGTTAACAAACTAAATTTCAAAAAACACAGAAACATTCACTGATGTAGAAAAAAACAGTTCAACACCTATTCATGATTAAAAGTCCTCAAAAATAATGATAAAGAAGAACTGAAACTCATTCTCTTCTGAAGAACTTTGTCTTAATGAAGAGTAACTATCGGAAATTTACAGGTAACAATATGCTTAGCGATGAAAACATCCTTTCCCCTAAGATGGGACAAGATAAGGATGACTTGTCATCACTCTTAGTAAACGTAGTGGAATTTATGGTCAGTGCAGTAAGTCAAGGAAATAACAGGCATACTGTTTGGAAAGAAAGAAATAAAACTTACTACAATATTTTAGGACAAATAGAGTTCATCAAGGTCTTCAGCTACTAAGGTATATGTACATGCATATGTATATGTGTGTGTGTGTGTATTTCCATTTGATAACAATGACAATGTAATAGCATTGTCCTAAAAAATAGCATTGTCATTTACCAAAAAACCAAAATTACATGATCAGATGTCCACACCTTATGTACTGCTCAAAGGATTAAAATTGGTGGAAAAAATGTAGCTCAGTGTTAAATCACGTGCCTTGTGTGCATGAGACCTCTGTTCAGTTCCCAACACTATATAAACAATAAGATTAAAAAGGAACAGACATACACTTACAAGCTGAGCTGAGAAAGAGAGCTGTGATTTACCGTTTAGAACAGCCCTCCCTAAACTTTTCTTCGCCTGTAACTCCTTTTCACCTGAGAACTTGTTTTGGGCCACCCTCTCGTGTTCAGGGCTTACTCTTGACTCTGCCCTCAGGGCTCACTCCTAGCAGTGCTCAGCGGACCATATGAGGATCAAACTGGGGGTGGCCACATGCAAGGCAAGAGCCTTAACCCCTTTGCCAGCCCTCACCTGAGAAAAGTTTCTGTGACCATAGGTACAAGCAAACATATTGATAGTAAATCATTAGTTATGTCTTAAGTGACCCCGCCCCATTCAGTTCACTGTATCACTGTATCACTCTTCCCGTTCATCATCAATTTGCTCGAGCGGGCACCAGTAACATCTCCATATGACCTGTCTCATGCAAGTAGAGCCCAAGGGCACCTGCTTGCTCCAGGAACATAAAGAGCCTCAAACCATTCCATCAGGTCATGGGAATGAGGTCTATAATTGTTACTGGTATCTGACATATCAAATACGACACGGGTAGCTTGCCAGGCTCTGCCGTGCGGGTAGCATACAGTTCAGTTATGTGATCCCATATGGTGTCACGATCCAGAGTTGGTAGAAACTATGGTTTAGAAGACTCAGCTTTGAGACCACTGGTGGGTAATGGGCACGTGGGGTGTTCGGTGTTAATATAGGGTACTAGGTGTGGACACGCACGTACTGCGATTGGAACATGGTGGGGTCACATAGAAGTATTAGTCCTTAGTCCCTTAGGCTTGTAGAAGGGAGCCTCACAGAACTGAGAGGAACCATGAAGCACCGTCTGGCTTGGATTGGTCTGTCTGCTTCCAAACCTTACTGTTGTTCCAGAGCCTCAGATTAGAATAAATGGGCAGTGTAGTTCAAATGTGTATTTATCCCAGTCACCTTAGAGCTCCTTTAATCTGTAGGAAATGCTGAGAAACCAAAGAACTAAAGGCTCATAGCGTTTGCTATCAAATAGTCTCAGCAGCTCATGATGTGAGAACATCTGGATGTTTGTCTCCATTCCACAGACCAACGCAGACCTTTCAACTCAGGTTAAGGCTCAATGGCCGCTGCTATCCATGAAAGTGCTGGTGCCTATTCTGAGGGCTGTGGAGGGCGGAGTATACCATTTTCAGCATCCAGCGTGATGCAGGCATATGGACACCTTCATGTAGTTCCTCTGACACAGAGCCCAGGGGGCTCCCTCCAGTCCTGAAGACGAGTTATCCTGCTCATGGCGGGTGGGGGCATGTTTGGCTTCCACCGGGGACTGCTGCTTCGCCTTCCGGCAGGCTGGCTCCAGGCCTCCTGCTGTGTGCGCCAGCAGAAGCAGATCCTGGCGCTCTCCCGGAAACCCAGAATTCTGGCTTTATATCCGAACCAACAAGAAAGGAGTTTTTTTTTTTCCCATTTTCTTCTTCCAGTCCACGACCAGGGAGATGAATTCTCCCGAGCCCCACATCCGAGGTGAAATCTGGAAAACCTGGTTCAGCGCTTTTGAAGGATCTCTCCAGCGTAGTTTGACAGCAGATCTTAAAGGATTAAAGGGCTGTTGAGAGCAAAGGGAAGGTGGGAGGCACCGATGTGTGTGGCCCACAGCGCTGTGGAGGCAGTCCCCGTCCCCATTCTCCTCCTCTCCATCAACCCTGCAGCCCTGGCCCCCAGCCTTTTCGAAATAAAACTCTACTTCACTTTAAAAAAGTGCCTGTGTGTATATAATAGGTGGCCGTGATACAGAAATAAGTAAATACAGGTTAAAAAATAATAAAAACCCCCTTGTGGTGATGATCTTAATGTGGGGAAGGCACACATTAGTGAAAGCCCCTGGACAAAAATTGCTCGTCCATCATGGAATGTCCAGGGAAGGGAACACGTTTGCACCTTTCTCCTTTGGAAAATCGTGGATGCAGTTACAGGACAGCAACTGCACTTTCGTAGAAATAGCAAAGCGGTCAGAGCTTCCTGAGCTGGGGACGTTGCTTCTTGGTTCGCGGCACTGCAGGTGGCGGCTGTCTGGAGCTGCCCGTCTCAGAACCCGGCCTTGTGCTTCCTCCCCAGACACCCAATGGATTGCTGCTGACCCCGAGCCCGCTGCTGTCCAGCATACACTTCTGGAGCAGCCTCAGTCCGGTTGCTCCTCTCAGCCCTGCCAGGCTGCAGGGGCCAAACACGCTGTTCCAGGTAAGTGTCGGAAGGGAACTAGCTCAACGCGGCACCTGATAAAGCCCCCACGGAGTTTTAAAGGTGTCTTGTTGAAATGTGACATTTTCCAAGATTGGGTGTTATTAGAGCCACCAAAGGTGGTCTTGAAGGCAGATGTACTCGTGCCAGATACACATAAGTGGGACAATCAGTCCTGGAAAGGGGACAGTCCTTAAAGTGCTTTGAATTCTTTTCACTGTCTGTGAAATCCGGACATTGTGGAAAAAAAAACAGAACTGAACGCCATTTTATCAAAGCTTGTAAAAGCCTTTAAGTCTTAGTTGCTTTTATTTTGCATATTCATTATGAATCTGCACACCGGAATTTTGCATAGCATAGCTTGGCTTGCTATGGCGTGGAACTCTCTGTTTCCTCACAGAGACCCAAAGGTCCAAGATGGTACTAATTTGAATACTTGAGTGTAAGCAGGAAGGATACTAGGGTCAGAAATTTGAAGAAGCCGGTTAAAGGGCAAACATCCTCTCGCCTTAGCTTTATCATTCTTGCCTGTCCTAACCCTCCAAGCCCTTGCCAGCCCTCATCCCACCCACTGTGGCTCACGCGCCCCAGAGCAGCAGCAAGTCTTTTATTTCTGCTGACGCTAGCTTTACTACTTCGGTATTATAATTGCCCGTTCATCTGGCAATCTCCCCCATGACAGTCGGCCTCAAGAGACTAGAATCGCATCTTGTTCACGGTGCTGTGCCCCTGGCATCCAGCACTCCGCTTGGTGTACAAATGATATCCGGTAATTATTGTTGGCTAACAGAGTGATGTAGTCAGGACATGTCTACGATAGCACATGCTAGAAAGAACTTTCCAGAGTGTGTCATTTTTTTGCTTGTCAAGGTTAATATTTGCTGACGGCCTGCTCTGTGCCAGGACAGCACCTGCTGGGATTTAGGGGTCGGCTGGAAGAAAAGGCGGGGGCTCACGAGGTTTCGATTACTATCTTGCTTCTCTGCTTTCCTAGGAGGATTGAGGCAGCGTGTCGTAATACATCCCTGGAGTAATCAGGTTTCTCTTCCTTGGCGCCCTTCCCATCCTGAGCATGGAAAGCTCACTTAGGCACAGCCAGAATGTTGAATCGGCCATTTCAACTCAGGCCAGGGGGCACAGCCTGGAAAGAACGAGCCAGCACGGCGCTCTGTAGTTTGCAATGACTTGAAGCAGGGAGGCAAAGCATCTCCTTCGCTAAGTCTCTGCTTCTGCTGTGGCGTTAGAGCGGAGTGGAGCCGTGCGCCGTGTCCGTACGGAGGCCCCTGCAGCGCTCCTGGCCCTGGTACCCGCACAGGTCCGGTATTCTTGTGACTGCGTGCGCCGTCTCTCACTGCCCCTTCTTGGCAGTCCTGCCACCTGAGCAGTGCCCTCCAAGGAAGCCATGGGTGATGGGTGAGGAGTTTTTTTGCATCTCTTATCTGAGCTGCTGATCTAACAGGGATAGTGGTCCGTGTCCGCATGATAGGTTGTCAGTTTATCCAGAGCTTTGGAGGTTCGGAGGTAGTCTTTGCTTAGGGATCCCCACTTCGGGCTCCAAAACTTAACAGAATTGACCCCACTCGTCTCCCCAACCCCCCACACGCTACAGAAGTGTGATCCCAAGACCACATTCGTGCTACACTGACATTCAGATTGACCCTTTGGGAGCGGCTGTGGCTTGCTGGGCTGCTCCCTGAGGCGCATCAGTGTATTTTTGTTGTCTTGTTCTACCAAGTTTTGTCCTTCACTTGTTTTTATCATCAGTGCTGCATGGGCCGCTGAGTCCTTCCCTTCCTTCCCCTGCACTGGGATGGGGTATACGGCAGCGACTCGAGACCACCCGAGCTGCTGTAGGGCACAGAAACCATTCCCGTCTTTCAAACAGCGTCTTCTCAATACGCCACTGTGGTGCAGAGCCTTGGTCCCCACTTGAAGCACAGATGTGACAGTCGCTGCTCCTGAGAGTTTATTCTCCTTTAGGTTTTAGCCCACTCCTCGCGGGGCTCAGCGCACCATGCGTGGTGCTGAGGCTCAGACTCCAGTTAGCCGTGTGCAAGGCAAGTGCCTCGGCCCGTACTCGCTCTAGCCTGAGTGTCCAGTCTCCCACAGGGATAGGGAAAGCCCTGTCAGCCTGGCCTTAGGTTGGATGTTGATGTCTCTGGCCAGGAGCAGGTCTGCCTCACCTGAGTGTTTTTCCATTCCATCAGGAACAAGAGCTGTCCGAGTCTGGAGCACCAATGATCCACTGTGGTTCCAATTCCTCAGGGGCAAGGCCCTGTGGGTTTTCTGACTCTTCTTTGAGTTGCTTTCCTCTCCCTTATCTCCAGAATCAGAGGTTGCAGCTCACACTTGACTCTCTCTTGATTTATCTGTCCTGACTTAAATTTGGCGGCGAGGACAGGTAGCCCAGCGTCTCTGGGGCTCCTGTGGCCTCGGCTTTGGGAGAGGAACTCTGCGTGGTGCTTTGCCTCTCGGTGGTCAAGAACTTTTTCCACCATTATTTCCTGTTCCTCCTCTAGCACTGCCTCCTCTTTCTTGATTGTTTTCTTCTCCCTAGTGTGAGCCAATTCCCTGGTATAAAGGGTGATACTGCTCAGAGCAGCACCCAGGACCAGCGTGGAAATGGGTGCTGTTACTGCTGCATGTTGGGGCAGCCGAGGCGTGGCGCCTGGAGCGGCGTCAGTCTGCGTGACCGTTGAGTGAAGTACCCGTAGGCTCTAGCACTGCTTGTTTCGGTGCTGAATGATGCACGAATTCAGCAGCTCTGAATGCTGCTGGATGTGGCACAAACTTTTTTTTAAAAGAGCAGTTAAGTGTTTCCAAAGTGCTAGTGCAGTACGGGGCGGAGTGATAGCCCAGAGGGGCAGGGTGTTTGCTTTGCACAGGGCCGGCCTCTGCCGGCCCAGGGGTTCAATCCCCAGCACCCCATATGGTTCCCTGAGCACCACCAGGAATAATTCCTGAGTGCAGAGCCAGGAGTAACCCCTGAGCATTGCTGGGTGTGACCCAAAAAGCAAAAAAACAAACAAACAAACAAACAAACAAAAAAAACCAAAGTGCTATTAGCAGTTCTGAAAATGGTCAATTAAAATAGCAAAAAAGTTCTGATTTTTCAAATCATGTATCTCAAATGACAGATTTTCAAAGCTCAGATTACTGTCAATAAGGTTCCTTTAAAGTTAATGAAAATTATTTTGTTTATAATTAACAGATGTGTCACAAATGTGCCACAGGATTGCATGCTGTGTCATGGAGGATTAAAAAAAAAAGCTTGGCCTATAATCAATTCAAACAATGTTTGCAAGTTTCTTATGTAGATTGGAAATTACTGGAAAAGTAGACCAGACCCTTAGGGTAACAGAGCTGTTGACCGAGCCAGGAAGTTCCTGCAGAGAAGGTGCCCGTACAGCTACTGTAGGGGGTTACAGGAGACCGGCAGGAGTCAGGGGAGAGGAGGACTTAGCCTCTGGGGGTAGCTCTAGATCTGTTTGTAGATGGTCTCTGTAATCTGCACTAATTTAAATGGGAGGAGAAAAATATTACGCTTTATCTGAATATAAAATCTTGATTTAATAAAGAAATGAGGCGACTTTCAAGTGGACAGTTTTGTAGTAGTTTGTTCATTCTTTAAGCTGGTTTTGATCAAATATGAAATATACCTGGCAGGTACAGTTGTAGTTAAAGTCATGTGGAGCTAATTAAAGTTTATTGAGTTTATGTTTGTGTAAGTTTTAATTCAGCCAATCTAGCCCAGCAAATATTTGCAGTCCGCAGGGAGGCATGGACTGTAGCGGATATACAGCATGGAAATAAGATGTGTAAACAAGATACTGCCAGAATCCAGCCTGAACAGCTCTCCAGCAGGGGGTGGGCAGGTGCTATAGAAAAGTGGCATCCCTGAGGCAGGGCCAGAGTCTCAACAGAGAGGCTGGGCACATTTGGGCACAAATGATGCACATGGTTTAGATGTGAACGTGAATAATCTGGGAAGAACTGGGAGAAAGGAGATTGGGTTAGGAGGGCTTTTAATTGTATATACAGGTTTTTAAAAATGAAATAAGGTAACAAGATCTCTCATTTATTTGATTTGGTTTTGGGGCCACACCCGGTGGTGCTGAGGGGCTTACTCCTGGCAGGCTCAGTGGATCATACGGGGTGCCTGGGATGTCATCCGTGCAAGGCAAACACCTGCCCGCTCTACCATTGCTCTGGCCCCAAGATCTCACTAATAATGGTGTTAAGGTCAGAATATGTGAGGACATTTATACTGCTCCATCTGTTTTAGGTTTTGGTTTGGGGGCCATACCCAGCGGTGGGTGCTCAGGGTTTACTCCTGGATCTGTACTCAGGGGTCATTCCTGGTGGGCTCAAGTGAACGTATGAGGTCCTGGGGATTGAACCCAGTTGGTCCGAGTGCAAGATAAGCACCCAACTTAGTGTACGATGTCTCCAGTCCCCCAAAGAATTACCCTTTGATGGCTTTTATTTGGACAGGTATTGGCTTTTATATTTTCATCAAAACACACAGAAACACTACATGGGGGGTGGGAGGGTCCATCTGTCTTCAACCACTGCATAGTTAGCAGTTATATCTGAATAGCTGTACATTATAAAGCATATAGTAGCATGTTGTATTGTCTCCTACATTAAATGTGATTTGTACCTCTATCATTTTAAAATAGGCAGGAGACCATTTTAAATTATGGTCTCCTGCCTATTTTCAGTTATTTTGGGATTGGGAGTGGGCAATTTAGGAACAGGATTTAAATCTCTCTTGACTTAAAAAAGTACAAGGATAGTTTTGGGAGCTTTGTTTTTGGTTATATTGATATGGTTTGAATAGAGAATACCTATGGTCTGATATAGATGTGAAAGATTCAGATGATCGGTTGGGCGGCCTGCAGTAAAGAATCAGTACATGCTCCTGACATAGTGTTTAGTGTTCAAGTTATTCTTTGTATCTGAAACTCAACAGCAACTGTGCCGTATTGATTTTATCGGCAGCGCTGAGCTTCTGCTAGTTGCAAAGCCCACTACTTTGAAAGTAAATAATTATTTTGACATACACAGATACATAAAGCCAAGAGAACCATTTAGACTAGAACAGTGGATGAAGGACTGTATTTAGAAGACATTCCACGGATTATCTAGAAAACCAAGAGGAAGGCTCCTCTTGGTTTGAGTATCAGGTACTGAAGATGCAGAGGTTACTGCGTTATTAGGGCTGCAAAATCAGGGGCTCTGGAGATTGTACAGTGGGTGAGGTGCTTGCCTTGTACATGGACTCAGGTTCGAGCACTAAATTTGGTCCACCCAAGCCCTGCCAGGAGTAAGCCTGGAACACCACTGGGGCGTGATCTCATGAAAGACTATACAATCTATTATTAACAATGTTTATTAAGGAATACAAGCCCTGGCTCTTCTGTTCTACATGTTAACGGAAGGAAGAGACTGACTGAAATTTGGGTCCTCTACTACCAGGACAGAGAGCCAGTTTTGTGAGGAGGCAGCAGAAAGCCTGCTTTAACTGGCAGCAGGAAGTGGTTGTCGAGTTCAGTAGAGGAGAAAATGAAGACTGGGGACAGAAGATGGGGAGATGTTGCCATTTCAGAAAAGGGACTGTGGTAGAGAGGAGCAGATGCTGTGTGAAGCGAGACTGACTGGAGTAGAAAAAAGGGTAGAAGTCAAGAATGTATTTTAAGGGGCTGGAGCCATGACACAGCGGGTAGGGTGTTTGCCTTGCATGCAGCTGACCCAGGTTCTATCCCTGGCACCCCATATGGTCCCCTAAGCACTACCAGGATTAACTTCTGGGTGCAGAGCCAGGACTAACCCCTGAGCATTGCCAAGTTTGACTCAAAAAAGCAAAAGAATGTATTTTAAATTCTTCAGAATATTAACAAAAAGCCGAATGTCACATGAGAAATGTAAGTAAGCTGAAATGAAATTAAAAAACTCTTTCCTGAAGTATCAGTGGGAATAGTGGTTTGGAGCACTGATTTTCAATGAGAGTAAAAAGCTTTAATAACTAAATTGAAGTGAATAAGCACCTGCAAAATGTTAAAATTCCAAAGTATCAGTAAAGAAATGAAGTTTTGAATATACCAGGAGCAGTTAAGAAATTGGCATGACTGAAAAGCACCTACTGCATCCTACCCTGGGCCCGTCCCGTACTTCAGTGGGCACTTGAGGTCAGTATAGTATTCTTCAGTCAGGTGGAATTTAAAACTTAGCCTTACACTTATTAGCAGTGACCTTCAGCCAGTCAGAACTCACATTGTTTTCTCTTCTCCTGAGTCTAAAAAGGATTAATTTTTTAGACTCAAATTAAACGACCACCCTTGATAAACTGTAAGGCATTAGACAAGACACGTAAGTTGCTGAAATGGTTTGAAAAGTACAAAATTATACTTGTTAGAACTGTAATATATGTGAACATGTACAACCTGGCTTTGTAGTTTGGTATTTAGTGTTGACCGATGTTAAGTTTAGTATATAATTTAGCGGTATTAAAGGGCGTTAAAGCAGAGGATAGATACCCAGGGGATCATTTTGACACATACTCTTCTACATCATGGAAGTCTAGTTGGGAACTCTGTTTTATAATGTTTCTTTATTTAAGATGTTCCTTTAATTATTCCTTGTTCAGTTGGAATATTCATAACTTATTTTATAAAGTATATAAAATATATAAAATAGGTGAGAGCATGTTCTTTCCTCCTGTTCATCACCTGAGGTACTTCACAGTATAGAAGTTAATTCTACTCTCTAAGGCTTATCACTTACAGATGGGTCATCTACCAATTGACAGTATTGGTAATTTTAATTAGAATATTTTCTCAGTTCCAAAATATATTTCTACCTTTGTATTTTCAAAAACTGATGGTCAAGTAAGAAATGGTTTTAGAAACAACAGGTATAGTTGTCTGTGGTGAGCATTCTAATAATTTGGAACCTTTTCCATATCAGGTAATTCTCCCCCCACACACACACACACACTCTTGGTAGATAAATCCGGGTTTTACCCCTTGGTTTGCTGTACATAATCAAGCTCACTGTTACTGAAGTTACTTCTTCAGTGAAGTAACTGACAACCGACCTCTGTCACAGGGAAAACAAAAACAAATTCCACAACGGCCTAGTAAGGTAAATATCTCTGGCTCTTCCACGCCGACTTGCAGTACTTATTTCAAAACGTCTTCTGTTCCCTCCAGTTCCCAACCCTGCTCAACGGCCATGTGCCACTGGCGCTCCCCAGCCTGGACAGAGCTGCTTCTCCAGTCCTGCTTTCTTCCAGTTCTCAGAAATCCTGATGCCATCTGGCCCCAATGAAAGACTCATTCGCTGATGAAACAAATGTTGTCCCCATGGGCTGGTTTACCTGTGTCATGAGAAGACATTGTGAAACCCTATGTTAATTTGGTTTGCACTTTTCATAACTTGGATGGTCTAGATTTATGTTAGCATTTTAAAAACATTTTTTATACTCAAGTATATAAGAAATCTGTTTTGCATTAAGTGAATTTTTAATTTTTTTTTATATCCTTAGCTCTTAAGTGTTGAACACTGTTGACAGTGAAGAACTTTTCTTAATGATTTTCAGTGTAACTAATATGGATGTGAAGTGTTTTTCCTCTTTAATCCGCATATGCTGAACTGTGCTTCTATACACTAGAACCAGCTGTGCCTTCTTTGCATTTAGTTTTATGTAAATGATTTATATTTTTAGTATTAAGAGAAAATGTTTGAGAAAAAGTAGCATCAAACAGCTCTCTTGTAGAATTCTGTTATTTTCACAAGTAGGCAAAATGAAAGCATAGTCATATTACATTTTCTTTTTTTGCTTTCAGTTGTATAAGAATTGCCTTAGAACTGAAATTCAGTAAATGTAATGTCCGCTTAATATTTTTATAAGAATAAACTAAGCCATAGACAATAAACACTCACAAAAGAAGATGTTTTCAAGTGCATTTTTACAGAAGAACAGAATCCTGAATAGCTAGCCTTCTAGTCTTACCGAACACACACCCGAGAAAGGCTACATTAAGTTTAATTTATCCTATGCTCCTGAAGAACTGTTTGCGGTTAACATAATCTTTCCAAGAATTAGCTTCAATTCTCCCAAATTTTCATACACAATCACATCCTCTGGCTCATTTAATGCACTATTATGTAGGGTGTCTTTAAACACTTTAAGGTATAATTAACACAAAAATCTAATGCTTTGAAAGGAGCTCAGAGGCTGATGATGATTTCAAACAAGAAACAGTGTTGTCACCCATGTATCTTCAGTGTGGTAGAGCCTTTCTTGAGGATTGAGAGGCAGGACCACACTCCTTTATGTATTACTGAGTTTGCAGTGAGAATGAAGGAAAATCAATAAAACAAAAAGAAAACTGAACTTCAAGTACTTCAGCAGTGTAAAACAACTGATTATATAATTTGGAACACTCAGAAGTAAATTATTTTCTATAATGTAGTTTAGAGTCGTGGTATTTCATAGAAACCTAATTTGTTATTTAAAAAAAAAATTAGGAGGAGCCGGAGCAATAGTACAGCAGGTAGGGCGTTTGCCTAGCACACCGTCAGCCTCGTGGTGCCCTTTCTGGTCCCCGAGCTCAGCCAGGAGTAACCTTTGCTGGGTGTGACCCAAAAAGAAAAAAAATAGACACCATTCAAAGACATTATTCTGTACATGACAGAGTTAATAAGCGCTTTCAAGATTAGGCTAGTTATTTTAAATATAAGTAACAAAACCAACTTGAATGTGGTTAGAAAATTTATCTGAACCAGGAATTAAATGTAGTAGTTAGTACGGGGGTAAAAAAAGCTTATAAACCACAAACAGGAATTAAAAATTTTTTTAAACTTACAAATTGTGAGGTAGGGATGTGTGCATCTGTGGGGGAAAGGGGAAACCAAGCACTGCTATGTCTTTTGACTATAAAATAATTGGGGCTGACTCCAAAATCCACACATATACACATAGACATCACTATGCTCCCCCATAGACTACGGCTTATTTTTCACCAAAAGAGAAGTGAGCAAACAAATACTAGAGCTAAAAGGATCTGCTAACAACACATATGCCCCTACCCACCATCTTTCCAATTAAGGACTAGTGCACAGGAGAAGCTGGCATTGCCTTAGGCCACCCAGTTCACTGAAAGTAGAACACGGACTGGTGCTCAGTCCGGTCTGCTTCCCCGTGCTAAGCTGTAAGTCACTACTGATCCAAAACTGCCAGGGAAAATAGAGCATTAAAAACAGGTCAGATACAAAAAAAGAATGCATCAGAAATACAAGATGCTTATCTTGACCAAAAACACATCGATGTAACTGCTGATAGGAAATACTCCAATGATTTTGTCTGAGTACTGTATTTCTTCCCACCAAATAATACAGTTAATGTAATGTATCCTCTAGCTCTATTCGACAGAGAAAAATATTTCTGATGAATCAAATACTGTAATAGAACTGGAGGCTTTGAAATATAACATAACTGCCTCATTCTGCGTGTATGGTTTTAACAACTCTTAACAACTAAAACAGATTTGAAGAATATATTAAAAAACATGTCTGCTCAATCAGTGTTAAACTGCTATGGCTAAAGTTTTACAGAATTACAAATGATCGTTTTTGTATACATCTTTTCTATGACTGTAAATTTTCATTCATTTTCTTGTATGTATCATTTTTACTGTTATATTATTTTTGTTCAATAAATACTTTGTGATAAAAGGTGTGAAGAGATAAATGGGCTGATTTAATTGGGATGATTCAATGTCACTTTTCATATGGTAAAAGGTAAAATGCATCTTATTATCCAGCATTAATTATGGCACAAATACATGCTATGCATACAAATTGCTTAACAGTTAATTAAGGAAACTTACATAGTAGACTAAACTGGGGGGAAGGAATGGGTTTCCAAAGTGGTTCTGAAGAGCAAGCCGCAGAGCCAGCTCAGGTCTGACAACGAGCCCGCACCCACCTGACATCTCCTTGCCCCAACTCCCACCTGCACATATTCCCGAGGACCACTAGCGCTCCGAGTACAGAGCCAGAACTAAGCCCTGAGCACAGCTGGCTGTGGCCCCAAAACCTTCCCTCCTAATAATGTAGTCCTTAATCTTTTAAATTCTGAATTCCAGCTATTCTGAATTGACATGGAGAGAAAGAGGAACACCAGTTTATTACTTATTCCTTCAGTACCAGTTAGTATCCACGGTAAAAGACAAAGCTTCCCTCTAAAATCAGAAAGAATGTTCAGGACACCGTTTTACTACTATTTCCTATTCAAATAGTACTAAAAAAATCCTAGCCAGAGTGCTTGAGTGGGGAAAATGAAATAAAATACACCAAAATTTGAATGTGTGATTCTCTCTTCACAGATGACAATTATAAAGAAAACCTTGAAAACTAAAGAACCAAGAAACTATCCCAACTAAATCAACAAAATTATATATAGGATACAAACCTGACACAAAAAAAATCATTTGTATTTCTACAGTAGCAGTGAAAGATTGAAAAAGAAATTAAGAAAATACTATCTAGAGTAATATTAAAAAAGAATAAGAATCAAATTTAATCAAGGCACGGGGCGGAGGCGATAGCCCAGCGGGTAGGGCGTTTGCCTTGCGCGCAGCCGGCCCATGCCGGCCGGGTTCGATCCCCGGCATCCCATATGGTTCCCTGAGCACCGCCGGGAGTAATTCCTGAGTGCAGAGCCAGGAGTAACCCCTGAGCATCGCCGGGTGTGACCCAAAAAGCAAAAAAAATAAATAAATAAAAAAAAAATTAAGGCACAAATCTCATACACAATGCTAAAAATATAAGCATTGTGGGGGAAAAAAAGGTACCTTGCATTCAGAGTCTGAGGGACATAATGTACCATCAAAAGTACTAGATTTCTGTACTAGAGGCTCCCACGAGGCAAGATGGGTTTTGGGTTTTGGGTGTTGGCCCATCACCTCTGTAGGGCCTCCGGAAGCAGCCGGATGAAACTCACTCACCATAATAGCCGCCATTTCCATGGTCCGGACCCAGTACATCAAACTAGTGGAACCAATCATGTTCTAGAATATATTGGAAATCTACAATGTGTAAGAAAGGGAAGCGAGGGCCGGAGGCGATAGTCTAGCAGGTAGGGTGTTTGCCTTGCACGCCGCCAACCCCAGTTTGATCCCCGGCATCCCATATGGTCCCCTGAGCATTGCCAGGAGTAATTCCTGAGTGCAGAGCCAGGAATAACACCCTGAGCATTGCCAGGTGTGACCCAAAAAGCAAAAAAAAAAAAAGGGGGAATCGAGAAAGAGAGAGAAAGAAAGGAGATAAAGAACCTGCCATGGAGGCAGGCTGGGGTAGGAGGAGGGAGGTGGGGACATTGGTGACGGGAGATGGGCAGGGGTGGAGGGATGGGTGTTGGAACACCATAGAACCAAAATTCAAACACAAACATTTTGTAACTATATCTAATGGTGGCATAATAAAATATTTTTAGAAAGTACTAGATTTACAGATTCAATGTAATTCCTATCACAATTTTAATAGCATTTCCTTCAGAAATAGGAGACCCTATCCTAAAATTTACATGGCACTCCAAAGAGCTCCGAAAAGGCGAAAACAATCTAAAATGGAATAAAATTGAAGAACCCATTGCATTTCAAAACCTATAAGATTCATGAAGCTGTCAGTATATATATACCAATAGATTAGAACTCTCAAATCTAAGGTTGGTGACTTTTTAAAGCAATGTTGCCAAGAATATTCTGTGGGGAAAACGTTTTCAACAGTGTTACCACAACTGGATGTTCATGTGAAAAAGAAGGATGTTATGAATGAAGTAAGCCAGGAGGAGAAAGGCAAACCCGGGATGATCTCACTTATCTGTGGTATGTAGACTACTGGATGAAGAAATATATTGTAGTAAAAAGAGGGTGGTCGGTCTAGATGATCCTTGGCGCCAGTGTTTAGAGAGAAGGAAAGAAATCAAGGGAAGAGAACGGGAAGTAATAACAGGCCTCAGGGCTTTTCGTTGTACTGGTACTACAGGTACAGCCATAAACCAAAAACAGACTCAACGAAAGTGAAGACATGACACCAACTGCAGCCACTGAAACTGCCACGTGCCGTCAAGTTGGCAGGCAGGGATGGGTAGAGGTTGGGGTGCGGAGGGAATATGGGAACGCTGGCGATGGGACTGACGTGGAAATATATGCCTACAACTCAATTAGATGCCTAGATAACTATGAATGGCAGTTCTTTAATAAAAATTTAAAAAATATGACCAGAAAAATGTTAAACTTTCATTTCATATACCATGTGCAAAAAACTAATTGAAACCATATGCATAGCTAAGTATTAAATCTATAAAATTTTTTAAGAGAAATGGAAAAATATTTTCATTTAGTAATAGCTTAAAAACAAGCCATAGAGAACAGAAGCAACAAAACAATCTCTCCTCCAAAATCACCAAATAAACGGCTGAATAAAATTTCAGTTTATAGAAAGGACTATCAAGAAAGCAAAAAGCAAACCCCAGAATTTTTTTTTTTGCTTTTTTTTTGGGGGGGGGCCACACCCCGGCGATTCTCAGGGGTTTCTCCTGGCTCTGCACTCAGGAATTACTCCTGGCAGTGCTCGGGGGACCATATGGGATGTTGGGGATCGAACCCGGGCGGCATGGACCGGCGCGTGCAAAGGCAAACGCCCTACCCACTGGACTATCGCTCCGCCCCCAAACCCCAGAATTAAAGGAACTACAAGTTACATACCTCATTAGGGTCTAATGTTGGAAATGTGTAAATAACCCCTACAATGAAACAGTGGCAGACAACTCAATTTTCAAATGGGTAAAGGGCATGCACAGACAACACTAATAAAATACAGATGACCAATAACCATGAAAAGATCCTCACAGCCATAGTAATTAAGAAAATGCAGACCAAAAACAGTGAGATACTTGATATATCACTTCATTCCATATAGAACCAATTAAAAATGTATTGGAAAGAATGAGAAATGGAAACCATCATAGGATATAAAATGGGGCTGTCACTGAGAAAAACAATGATTCCTCAACAATTGCTAAATGATCCAAAGTATCCATTCCTACATAAAAAAAAAATTTTTTAAACAACTCAAATAGATGCTTATATACCACTGTTCACAGTAGCATTGTTTTCAATAGTGAAGAATTGGGGGTTCTCCAGTTTTCATCAGTAGATGGCTGGATAAACAAATGTGAGACTCAGACAAATAGAATATTTAGCCTTTAAAAGAAACAACATTTCAGTCTACGGCCATACCACCCTGAACGCGCCCGATCTCGTCTAAAAAGAAACAACATTTAGATACAAGCTATAGCAGGGATTAACCTTGAAAACATGATGATAAGTGAAATAAGGCAGATGCGAAAGGACAATTGTGGAATAATTCTACTCTAAGTATTTAGACAAGTCAAACTTACAGAGTAAAAGTCACTAGAGGGGCTGGAGAGACAGAACAGCGGGTAAGGCACCTGGGTTGCACACGGCTGGACTGGGCTCAATCTCTGGTACCCCATAGGGTCCTGAGAACATGGCCAGCAGTGACTCCCGAGCACAAAGCTAGGAGTAAGCCCTGAGCACAGCCAGGTATGGCCCAAAAACCAAAGAAAAACAAAGCCACCAGAGGTTATCCAAGGTTATACTGCAGGAAGGACATGGGAAACCCATTTCTGAATGGGTAAAGTATGGAGTGATGAACAACGTTGGTAATAAGGTAAGCAGTGTACTATACGGTGCATGTAATTAATGAATGTCATTCACATGTTGATCCTGTACTAAAGTTTGTGTTAAACCACATCAAAGTGTGAGCCGCTGGTGATTTGTGCTGGTATCAATGAATTTTAAACAGAACGCTTAAAAAAATGACAAATGTGATCGATTTTGCCATAACTAAAAACCTTTTTAAAAAATACACAACTGAAGAAATAGATGCATTCTGGGGATAGCTACTTCCCCAAACAGAGTGGTTAAGGTGCTTGCCTTGTACCCAGCTGACCTAGATTTGAACGCAGGAACTCCATATAGTTCCCTGAAGCCTGCTAGGAGTGATCCCTGAGCACAAAGCCTGGAATAAGCCAAATCAAACAACAAGAAGAAAGTGAAAAACCAAATGAACGACTGCCTTCAGTTCCAAAGATAGTCTTCCAACATGAGTACCAAATAGAATGCAACCATAACCCTAGTGATATAACCAATGTGTGTTAAGATTACCTGGGAGAAAATAAACAGAAAAGATTCCCTCTTACCTTTAAGAACCATGTCATCTTATGATGAAGTATGTTTCAAGGTTCAAATCTTCTAAGTTTCAATATCTTCATGGTAAAGTTGTCAGGATCTGAATGGTGCTCGATTACCAAAAAAAAAACACCATATTTCTTAATAAGGAAACTTCTGGACTTTCTAGAAGAATTTACTGTAACATTTCACACTATTTCTCTGTTTTTTATATACCCCAGATTAAAAAAAAAAAAACTAATGGGAACCTTCAAATTTGCAACAAATCAAATATATTGCCTCAAATGAGAAAATGACTTTTCATAATTGAGAGTATCACCCTATAAAACTAGCTATGAGTTGCTAAATAAATGGATGACATACACATAACACAACCCCATTCTGCAGTCTTCTTCCCCCAAGAAAGAACTGTGACAACAAAACCACACTTTAACAACATGAAGATTGTTATTATAAATTTTGAAACAAAATGGAGGAATTTCCACATAATATTTATAACCTTCAAAGTACAATATTAATACATGTCTGTCAGTTAGAAACAACAGCAGTTAGATTACAGGATTCAACATAAAACCAATTTACAAATGTGAAAACAGTAGTGGTCCAATATTC
Source organism: Cryptotis parvus (assembly GCA_021461705.1). Taxonomy (NCBI): domain Eukaryota; kingdom Metazoa; phylum Chordata; class Mammalia; order Eulipotyphla; family Soricidae; genus Cryptotis; species Cryptotis parvus. Next base: position 151,439 of record JAJIBD010000966.1, on the reverse strand, counting down.
ACCATTACACATGAATCTTGTTCTTTCAGAAAATTTTTTTTAAAAATTAAAATCTCAGTATCATGAAATATTAAAATAATACCCAAACATGCCACAATCACTATTCACAAATAAAGTTAAAATGAAATATACAAAAATTCACTTAATACTGTTAAATAACAATAAACTACAAGATTTCCTGAACAGAAATGGTAGGACCCCTGAAAGTTTTACAGTGAATGTCAGGAAAAAAATTAAGTTATGACTATTTTCATGATATATAAGCCAAAAATTTACATGACCATTTCAAAATATACTAATTAAAATTTGTAGTCCATAAGATGCACTAAGCAGTCCTTTAAAGTGAACACAAATGCTTAAAACACTGTTATCAACACCAAGGTGTATTTTAGATGTTCAAAGAGTGCATAATTAAAAATGTAGTATTTATTATCTCTGGTAAACAGATAATACCTACACAATGCTTTAAAAAAATCCCCTAAGCTCTCATTTCTTTCATCTATATTTATCATGGCTCATATCAAAGACTTATTACAGCTTTCAGCTGACTCCATGTGAATGTTATTAAAACAAACACACGCAGCCCCCAAGTGAAAGAAACTGTATCTCAATGAAGCATCATCCTTTCTAAAAGAAGTGTACTTAAAACAAACAAGAACAAGACTGCTCGTGTTTGACTGGACTTGTATAATTTAGTTTTAACTAAATTAAAGCACAATGTAAAACACGTTAAGTGTATTAGTATACAAATATCCAACAATAAGCAGTAAATATTTCTAAAAATGAGGAAAGAAGAATAAATAATTTTGGTGCTTTAATTTATTGGTATCTTATGTGAGATCCCCAAAATATCAGGTATTCACTTGCTTGAAATCAACTTTCGCATCACATGCTTTCATAAACATAATGTGCTTATCAATTTCTTACCTATCTAATTGTCAATGTTCAATATAAAAATTACATAGCATGAACTTAGAGCTGTTCAAGATGGCTCACTTATTTTACTGTTAAAGCAAAGCTAAATTTACATTCCAGGAAACACTGCAGTTTAATTTTAAAAACAAACAAAAAATGCAGCAGTATAACAATTCGTGAGGAGAAACAGATGCATTCACATATAATAAAGCCACTGCAACTTCTTCAGGCATTCAATTGTTGTGTTAAATAAACAGACAGTAGTTATTTAGCAGCAATGATTCCGCAATAAATAATGCACTGTGTTTCTCAGTCCTGCACAAAAATTGCAGCTACAGTTACATCAACAGCTGTAACCTACTGGCTCTAATGGCAGAGAAGACCTTAAAACCAACTGTACAAAAAATTGTCACACTGTGACAACAAATATAAAAACAATCTGTAGGTCTGAAATAAAAAGACTCCACTGTGAAGAGGACAGTGTAGACAAATGAAGATTCCAAGTCCACCAAAAGAAATAATTGCCTTCAGATCTGAGTCCTTGATTGATAAGAAAGGCTGGGGGGGCTGGGCTTGAAACCATGTTATCAGACTTAAAAGAGCATGCTCTGTCTTCTGTTCTTCCCATGTCCTAAAATATAAAGTCATCTTATGAGGCAGTTCAAGGTTCAGTTTTATCCCACATACAGTATTTGGTGACTCTAGGAAGCTAATGTTCCCACCAGCAAAAGCTAATATTCCACGGTAAGAGAGAGCAGCACTGTCTTATATAACCCTCTGTTGATGGGGTCAGTCTCTAGCTTCTATGCTCGAAGTGATGAACCTGAAGACTAGGGAAGCACAAGGTGTGTCTTCTGCCTCAGGTACCAGGGAGGGCGTATGCAGTGATCAAGCCAGGCCACTTGGATAAGGTCTCTGTGCCATCTGCAGCTTTCAGGATCCCTGACTTGACTGAGTCAGATTTCTCTCTGAAGAATTACTGAGCTGCCCACATCATACAGAAAGGTGAGTACGTGCAATGCTAAACATACACAGTTGTGGAATGCACTGTACATTGTTTTGTTTCTTTTAACATCATTATTTTTACTGATCGATTTATAAACCCGAAACTTGTTTCCACGCAAAATTTCATGATCGACATGTGAAATGGTTTATGACAAACACACCTGTCTCTGGATAAGAAGAATTTCGAAAACCGGGGTCCTTTTGCAACTGAATCTCTTTCAAACTGAATATTGATATACCTAAAAAGGCACAGACAAAAATTATCTGGTTTGTTAAAACAAATATAACCCAACTGCAGATAAAATACCTTAATATTTATGACATTTACAAAGTAGAGTTCAACTGAAAATATTCTCCCTCTTCTCCCAACGCTTTTAAGAAAACCAAACAAAATAATCTCCCTTCAAAACTCCTGATCCCGAAAGTTTGGGGAACTTTGCTTCAAGCTGTTCGCCGAGAATACGCAGTCTCTGTCTAAGATGGCGGACTGGAAGTCCTGGGCACAGCGCACACTCAACTCTTACTCTCTGGCCTGATGGGGTGAAAAGTATGAAGTCCTCTAATAATCTTTCAAATTCACAGAAAAGGGGCCAGTGCAGTGGGCAAAGCACTTTCCTGGCCTGTGTCGTCGAACCCAGGCTCAGTCCCTGGCACTCCATATGGTCCCCGGAGCACTGTCAGGAGTGATTTGAGTGCAGAGCCCTGGGCACCACAGAGCATGGCCCCAAAACAAAAATAAACAAAACAAAAGGAGAAAATTTAGAAAAAACTAGGAATGTGTTTGCAGAACAACTACATATAATCAATTCAACTTGGTATTAATAACTGAAAGTAAATATCTAAAATAATTCATCTTTCTCATTTCCAATTGGTCAGAGGCAGTTTTTCCATTTTAAAAAATCCAGTAAGTTTTAAGTGAAGTTTCAAAATTCTGGATTCTGATTAATCAGCAAACCTTGACAAAACAATACTGTCAAGTAAAGAAGATTAATGGGGGCGGAGCGATAGCCCAGCGAGTAGGGTGTTTGCCTTGCGCGCCGGCCTGTGCTGGCCCGGTTCAATCCCCGGCATCCCATATGGTCCCCCGAGCACCGTCAGGAGTAATTCCTGAGTGCAGAGCCAGGAGTAACCCTGAGCATTGCCGGGTGTGACCCAAAAAGAAAAAAAAAAAAAAAGATTAATGAGTGTTTTTGAGACTCCCAGTTTCTATAAATACTCTCCTAATTTCCTACTCACCTTCCTCAATATTTTTTATTGTTATTACTGGGCCACACTTGGCAGTGCTCGGGATCACGCCTGGCGCTGCTCAGGAGACCACATTTTGTTTGGAGCGTGGAAGCCAGTCAGCCGCAGCCCGACGCCAGGTGCCTAACCTGCTGCTCCATCTCTGGCTCCACACAACCCAATTTTAAAGTAAAACACTGGGATAATTAAAAACGTGATGAATAAAAGCTAGTTCCCTCAGGTTGAGAAACCAGCTGTTCTAGTTACTGAGAATATGCCCATCTCTGATCGAAGTCGGAGTGATCATGGCGAAGGAAAATCATCTGTAGTTTCTTGGAATGGAATTCAACTTTCACAAGGAAGTGATCTTTTATATAAATGTGTATGTATATATACATATATGTATATATGTATTATGCATATATCACTGTATCACTGTCTTCCCATTGTTCATCAATTTGCTGAGCGGGCACCAGTAACATCTCCATACGTCCTGTTGAAAGCAAGTGTAGCCCAAGGGCATCTGCTTGCTCCAGGGACAGGAAGAGTCTCAAACCATTTTCAGGTCATGGAACTGAGGTCCACAATTGCTACTAGCTTTTGGCATAACAAATAAAACACGGGTAGCTTTCCAGGCTTTGCCATGTAGGTGGTATACTCTCAGTAGAAGGCTCTCATCTCGAGCATTCACTGATGTATACACGCATACAAATATTTACCACATATATATCTACTACATATATACTCCTGGTGGTCCTTAGGGGGACATTATGAGGTGCCAGAGAGCCCACCTGGGTTGGCTGCGTGCAAGGCAAGTGCCTTCCTTGCCTTCCTATCTCTCCAGCCCCGTCATCTTTATTTTTGGTTGCCCTTCATTACTATTTCCCTAGATTCATTATTAACAACGCCAAATCGAAGCAATCCACGTCACTCTTAATGACAATGTTTATCAAATGGCATCTTAACCCAATAAGATAAATAGCCAGTGTCAAAGTACCACTGATTTCTCTGTGGTGTCAGAGACTGAACCCAGGGCCACCTTACACATGAAATGCGGCGCACTATCTCTGAGTTACATTTCCTGGCCCGCTAATGATTTCTGATAAAAAATGCCAATGTACTCAGTGTTAAGAGAAATAAAAAATGAAATAAATGAAGTAATACAAATGAAGTAATAAATAAATGAAGTAATAAATAAATAAATGAAGTAATATAAAAGAAGTAGGGGCGGAGCGATAGCCCAGCGGGTAGGGCGCTTGCCTTGCACACGGCCGGCTCATGCCGGCCTGGGTTCAATCCCTGGCATCCCATATGGTCCCCCGAGCACAGCCAGGAGTAATTCCTGAGTGCAGAGCCAGGAGAAACCCCCTGAGCGTCGCCGGTGTGACCCAAAAAAGCAAAAAAAAAAAAAAAAAAAAGTAATACACATCCTTTTAAGAATTCTGGTGTAATTACAAAATACATAAATACATTTTAGTATTTTAAAAATAGCACTTCACAACCTTGATTTACCTCAGATTTAAATTCTGACCCACTGATTCTCCTGTTCTCAGCTCTGGATGAATGAAAACCAAGGCGAGAAGGGGCTAGGTAAGAACAGTTTTAGAGGTTCGCCACTTTCAGGTAACGCATGTATCCTCGGTCCCAGACTTCGAAGTACACATGCTTCATGGCCTCTTCTGCTGACACTCTTTTCTTAGATTCGTACTGTGAAAAAGTGAAGAAACTTTATCTCTAAATACTCTAATCGGGAGGGTTGTGAAGGTGATACTTTAAGAACCATTTTGGACTCCTCCAGATAGTCAAATTTGAGTTCCTATTGAGATTACACTGTTACAATTATATCTAAGGTCTAATTTCCAAAATAAAGCATAAATCTTAACTAAAAGTTTTAATCCTGTGAAGTTTCTGAAGAAGTAACAAGTGTAAATATCTGGCTTTGGTTGTTACTTTCTTCACCCAGAAAGACCAGAGTGTGTGGGAAGTTGGGGCTCTTTTGCACTGCAAGGTCCCAAAGCACCGAGCTGGGAATAGCACCCTAAAACAAAAACAAGAAACAACCCAAAGCCTAAAAACCAAAAGAGAACAATGGAAATATAACCAGCTCCTTTATGGCAACATCAATTCTCTGAGCTAAAATCCAGGAGCAAACCCTGTGTAGTACTGGGCGTGGCCCTAAAATGAAACAAAAAAAGATTCATTGCTTCATCCTCTGATGAGATCTGTTTAAGGGGAACTAGCCGAAAGGGCAAGTGCACACAGGAAGTCCTCTGAGCACCGTCATGAGTGACGTTCCACGCCACACCTAAAAACTGCCAGATGTAGCCAAAAAAGAAATTGTCTCCAAGCTTCTATCTCTGATGATGAATCAGAACTCCTCCACTCTGATCATAGATCAGTCTTTTAAGTTTAAATTACAGCAATCTTGTTCCAGAATTCCAGCCTCTTACAATTAATGTTCTGGCCAAAGAGACTTAGGAAGAAGCTTTTGCTTTCTAAGGTTTTCTATCGAGGCTACAGGACTAAGGTGACTGCACAACCTTTATCCTCTCTTCTTCTTCCTGCTCTGAACAAAACTCCGAAGGGTACTGGAGGGCGAGTATCCGCTAAGACAGTAGGTAGGAAGAGGGAACCCAAGAGGGTATGGGAGGGCGAGTATCTGCTAAGACAGTAAGTAGGAAGAGGGAACCCAAGAGGGTATCGGAGGGCGAGTATCCTCTAAGACAGTAAGTAGGAAGAGGGACCACAAGAGGGTATCGGAGGGCGAGTATCCTCTAAGACAGTAAGTAGGAAGAGAGGAACCCAAGAGGGTATCGGAGGGCGAGTATCCGCTAAGACAGTAAGTAGGAAGAGGGAACCCAAGAGGGTATCGGAGGGCGAGTATCTGCTAAGACAGTAAGTAGGAAGAGGGAACCCAAGAGGGTATCGGAGGGCGAGTATCCTCTAAGACAGTAAGTAGGAAGAGGGAACACAAGAGGGTATCGGAGGGCGAGTATCCGCTAAGACAGTAAGTAGGAAGAGGGAACACAAGAGGGTATCGGAGGGCGAGTATCCTCTAAGACAGTAAGTAGGAAGAGGGAACCCAAGAGGGGTATCGGAGGGCGCAGTATCCGCTAAGACAGTAAGTAGGAAGAGGGAACACAAGAGGGTATCGGAGGGCGAGTATCCGCTAAGACAGTAAGTAGGAAGAGGGAACACAAGAGGGTATCGGAGGGCGAGTATCCGCTAAGACAGTAAGTAGGAAGAGGGATCCCAAGAGGGTACTGGAGGGCGAGTATCCGCTAAGACAGTAAGTAGGAAGAGGGAACCCAAGAGGGTATCGGAGGGCGAGTATCCTCTAAGACAGTAAGTAGGAAGAGGGAACCCAAGAGGGCATCGGAGGGCGAGTATCCTCTAAGACAGTAAGTAGGAAGAGGGAACCCAAGAGGGTATCGGAGGGCGAGTATCCGCTAAGACAGTAAATAGGAAGAGGGAACCCAAGAGGGTATCGGAGGGCGAGTATCCGCTAAGACAGTAAGTAGGAAGAGGGAACCCAAGAGGGTATCGGAGGGCGAGTATCCGCTAAGACAGTAAATAGGGAAGAGGGAACCCAAGAGGGTATCGGAGGGCGAGTATCCGCTAAGACAGTAAGTAGGAAGAGGGAACCCAAGAGGGTATCGGAGGGCGAGTATCCTCTAAGACAGTAAGTAGGGAAGAGGGAACCCAAGAGGCTATCGGAGGGCGAGTATCCGCTAAGACAGTAAGTAGGAAGAGGGAACCCAAGAGGGTATCGGAGGGCGAATATCCGCTAAGACAGTAAATAGGAAGAGGGAACCCAAGAGGGTATCGGAGGGCGAGTATCCGCTAAGACAGTAAGTAGGAAGAGGGAACCCAAGAGGGTATCGGAGGGCGAGTATCCGCTAAGACAGTAAGTAGGAAGAGGGAACACAAGAGGGTATCGGAGGGTGAGTATCCGCTAAGACAGTAAGTAGGAAGAGGGAACCCAAGAGGGTATCTGAGGGCGAGTATCCGCTAAGACAGTAAGTAGGAAGAGGGAACCCAAGAGGGTATCGGAGGGCGAGTATCCGCTAAGACTGTAAGTAGGAAGAGGGAACCCAAGAGGGTATCGGAGGGTGAGTATCCTCTAAGACAGTAAGTAGGAAGAGGGAACCCAAGAGGGCATCGGAGGGCGAGTATCCGCTAAGACAGTAAGTAGGAAGAGGGAACCCAAGAGGGTATTGGAGGGCGAGTATCTGCTAAGACAGTAAGTAGGAAGAGGGAACACAAGAGGGTATCGGAGGGTGAGTATCCGCTAAGACAGTAAGTAGGAAGAGGGAACCCAAGAGGGTATCTGAGGGCGAGTATCCCCTAAGACAGTAAGTAGGAAGAGGGAACCCAAGAGGGTATCGGAGGGCGAGTATCCTCTAAGACAGTAAGTAGGAAGAGGGAACCCAAGAGGGTATGGGAGGGCGAGTATCCGCTAAGAGAGTAAGTAGGAAGAGGGATCCCAGGAGGGTATCGGAGGGCGAGTATCCGCTAAGACAGTAAGTAGGAAGAGGGATCCCAGGAGGGTATCGGAGGGCGAGTATCCGCTAAGACAGTAAGTAGGAAGAGGGAACCCAAGAGGGTATTGGAGGCGAGTATCCTCTAAGACAGTAAGTAGGAAGAGGGAACCCAAGAGGGTATCGGAGGGCGAGTATCCTCTAAGACAGTAAGTAGGAAGAGGGAACACAAGAGGGTATCGGAGGGCGCAGTATCCTCTAAGACAGTAAGTAGGAAGAGGGAACCCAAGAGGGTACTGGAGGGCGAGTATCCGCTAAGACAGTAAGTAGGAAGAGGGAACCCAAGAGGGTATCGGAGGGCGAGTATCCTCTAAGACAGTAAGTAGGAAGAGGGAACCCAAGAGGGTATCGGAGGGCGAGTATCCTCTAAGACAGTAAGTAGGAAGAGGGAACCCAAGAGGGTATCGGAGGGCGCAGTATCCTCTAAGACAGTAAGTAGGAAGAGGGAACACAAGAGGGTATCGGAGGGCGAGTATCCTCTAAGACAGTAAGTAGGAAGAGGGAACCCAAGAGGGTATCGGAGGGCGAGTATCCGCTAAGACAGTTAGTAGGAAGAGGGAACCCAAGAGGGTATCGGAGGGCGAGTATCCGCTAAGACAGTAAGTAGGAAGAGGGAACCCAAGAGGGTATCGGAGGGTGAGTATCCTCTAAGACAGTAAGTAGGAAGAGGGAACCCAAAGGGTATCGGAGGGCGAGTATCCTCTAAGACAGTAAGTAGGAAGAGGGAACCCAAGAGGGTATCGGAGGGCGAGTATCCGCTAAGACAGTAAGTAGGAAGAGGGAACCCAAGAGGGTATCGGAGGGCGAGTATCCTCTAAGACAGTAAGTAGGAAGAGGGAACCCAAGAGGGTATCGGAGGGCGCAGTATCCTCTAAGACAGTAAGTAGGAAGAGGGAACCCAAGAGGGTATCGGAGGGCGAGTATCCGCTAAGACAGTAAGTAGGAAGAGGGAACCCAAGAGGGTATCGGAGGGCGAGTATCCTCTAAGACAGTAAGTAGGAAGAGGGAACCCAAGAGGGTATCGGAGGGCGAGTATCCGCTACGACAGTAAGTAGGAAGAGGGAACCCAAGAGAACTTGAACTGCAGAACATGTCCTTGATATGCGGAACACCACCAGCAGTTGAATACCTCAGCTTGTTTTGTTCTGTATCACGAGACACCCACACATTAAGGTGAAACATTATTATTTTACTTAAGCACGTGCACTAAGCACACGACATAGTATTATACAGAACCTTAATTGTGATGACAAACATTTAAGGGAGATTGTTATTGATCCCATTCTACAGGTGGAAAATTCTGTGGGCTTAGAGAAGTTAACTACCCACTTAATTACAAATAAGGTGTCACTTACCTGAAGAAATTTTGTTATCAACTCAATCCCTTCAGAATCTAACCTAAAAACAACAAAGAGAGTGGCTATTCATTCATCTTGGCTAAAAAGCACTTTTCAGATAAAATTATTTCCCAAATATTTCACTCTCCTAAATTCAAATTCCCAAATAGACAAAAAGTTATTTTATCCTCAAGACTGATCTTGAAACTTGTTTAAGAAGAGATCAGAAATAATATGCTTTCAATTTAAATTTTCAATATCCAAGAGCAAATCAGGCCACTGAAACTACAGAATAGTAATTTAAAAAAGTCACAAGTCTTCAAGCAAACATATTACTAAGAAAACTCAGGAATATCAATTTCCAGTATTCTATTGAAGGCAAGAGCAGAAAAGCATCATTTTCCTATCATGTAGGTGACATCAGACACATGAACCTCAAAATCGAGCATAATGGCTCAAGATAAATGCAGAAAAATGTTACTCAAGAAATATTTATAATTAATTTGCTGAGCACTAGAACTTACAAAGTTTAAATAGACATCATTGACTTCAACAGATTAATAAAGTTCATCTAAAAGGGCTAAATAAATCAAAAAGATAAATACACTGATCAATATATAGGAAGTAGATGGTTTAGGGATTATCTCACTGAAACAGATAATCTCCTGATCAAAAATGACACGCTCTGGGGCCAGAGTGATAGTACAGCAGGCAATTCACAGCCTCGCATGTGGCTGACCAATGTTCAATTCCCCATCATCCCCTACTGTCCCTCAGTCCAGGCAGAAGTGATCCCTGAGTGCAGAGCCAGGGAGTGAGCACTGAGTACTGCCGGGCATAGCCCCAAACAAAACAAACAAAACCCCAAGCCCAGAAATGACAGGTTCTTCTTTGCACTGTCACTCAGAGACAAAACTGTAATTAGGAACAGAGACTAAAAATACCTCCCACAGGCCAAAAACACATAGTGGAAATACCATCTACACGTCTATGTTCATTGTACATGTTCAGCACTATTCACAATAGCCAGAATCTGGAAACAGCCAGAGTGCCCGAGAACAGACGACTGGATAAAGAAACTGTGATACATCTACACAATGGAATACTATGCAGCTGTTAGGAAAAAAGAAGTTATGAAATTTGCCTATAAGTGGACCGGACATGGAGAGGACCATGCTGAATGAAATTAGCAGAGGAAAAAGGACAGATATAGAATGACTGCATTTATTTGCAGAATATAAAATAATAGCATGATATCAATATACAAGGCCAGACAAAACATGGATCAGGAGGTCATGTCAGTGGGTGGAACCTACTGCAAATGTGTGGGAGTCAGAGGTTAGGTAAGACAGAGAAAGGAAAAGTGTACTAATAATTATTGTAAATGATAATACCAGCCTAGAACTGAGCATTGAAAGGAGGCAAAATATATACATGATAACCTCTAACTGTATGTATTGCAAGCCACAGTGTGGAAGAGAAAGGGAGGGGAGGGGGGGGGGGAGAGAGAGAGAGAGAGAGAATATGAGTGTATGAGAGAGAGAGAGATATGAGACAGAGTATATGTGAGAGAAAGAGAAAGAGAGGGGGAGAGCGATGATCAAAATCAACCTTGTAATGAACCTGAGGTGTTTTCACAGTGCTCATCTATGCTGTATGCTGCACTCCCTCGGGCCAAAGGGGACAAGTGGACACAGCGTAAGAAGTCCTGCTCAGACAGGACGTTCCCTCACTACCACCTCTTCAGTGATTTAAAAGACAAAATGCTTATCAGTGCTCCAGATTATACCCTCACTACCACCACCCCTGCAACATGGTTCAGGGGCCCGCAGAGGGGGCAGTACTGCCCGCCCACTCTGGGAACCACTGCTCTGCACTCTACTAATCCTCTGCTGTTCGCCATTTTGACATATATTTAGAGTTCTTTGTGCACAGAAAAACAAGGTGCTCAAGTTATGGAGGCTCTACACTAAAGACAGTGTTAGTCTGTACAATGTAAAGACTAACAATAGCAATAAAAGCATTACATAAATGAAAATAGTATTTGTTACTTGGGAGAGGCATATAAATAAATCTCAGCACATATTCAATTATTCTATAATACTGTGAATATTAAGAAGTCTATACAGAATGGTATTAACAATGGTATTAACAAAATAACAGCATTATGATAAAAACCACTCACAAAAAAGAATTTTTGGAATGTTTGGTATTCTTTTTGGTATTCTACCTTGAGAATAAATGAAAACATAGTGCTAGGTTTTGAGCAATGTGGAATGAATTTGGACTTTATCAGACATTAATCTTACTTGGTATCTTGGTATCATTTTTTTGTTTTTAGATAGAAGAGTCATTAAAGGTGTTATTGTGAACAGACATTGATCTTTTTATCTTTTAATCTTGGTGTCATTTCTGGTTTTAAGATAGAAAAGAACCATTCGAGGGTTTTTCCTATGCTAACCAGAGAAAATGAAACACAGCATCGAAGCGAGCGTGTTCTGACTCAAGTCTGTTCTCACTCTGTAGCTGCGGGAGTCCCACAGCAGTGAGGGAAGAAGTGCGCTGAGACAGGAACGGGGAGGCGGAAGCAAAGGCTGCTTCTGGCTCCGGGGCTGGGTGCCCGGGACCAAGCCCAAAGCCTGTACACCGAAGGCTTATGAGTCATGCCAAAGCCGTTACCTCTACATCCCTGATTCACATTTTAGTCGGTACCTTAGGTGGATCTGGGATAAGTTTCAAAAGAAACTTTTCGATAAATGACAGTGAAGATAAAGGAGAAGCTTATATTCTTAAGGACTAGATTAATATATAATCAGACACTCTAATTGTGCATCACACAATTCCTGGATAAGAAGCTTATACTCTTCAAACAAAAAAATAGAAGTAGATCCTAAGAATTGCTGGATGTGGCCCCCAAGCAAAAAACATAGAATCAACAAAAACCAACACAAAAAAGAATTGACTTTCTTTGCTTTCTTAGGTCTCTATAATAAGTACTAAATAATTCTGCACAGAGCAAGGACAAATTTCATCATCAGAACATTGCGGTATTGAACACGGTATCAATCACTGTCTTCTTTAAGGGAAGAACAATCTCCATAACTCTAGAACTTTCAAACTTTTAGATGCTCTATATTCATTTTATTTACAGTTCAATTCTGTGATTTACAAACAGATGATTCTTAGTGACTGAATTAAAAAAATCAGACTTAAGTTCAATAAATATGACTTAAGTTCAATAAATAAGATGCTAAAAGATTTACAACTGTCTATGTGTATACATGCTTTCTCCTGAATCCATGCTATGCTTAATTCTCTGGGTTTCCCATTTTCACTATGGGTAAAAAAGAAAGTACCTGGGTGCATGGTTTATTAGAGGCTGTGGCTTATATTTTGGAAAACTGTAGTTCTTGAACTCATCATTTGAAGAAACACCAGGCCAAGTTTCCTGAGATGGAGTTCCTGAATTTTAAAAGATACATATTTATATATACAACAAAATGCATGCATATATAATGAATTTTTACATATATACATATGTGTATAATAGGTAGAGCTAACAAAGAATCTTAAAGAATACTTTTACATTTAGTAGATCATTTTATTATTTCAAGTTTTGACTTTCAATTGAAACTGAAATGACAGAAAACATCCAGATTTCTGGGGGACTAGGTAATGATGCTATAAATGATGGTGTCTTATTGACATCTATGCAGAAATAATTCTATCATCTTCTCAAATAGTATTTCTCATTGCTGCTATTCCATTTTTTTCCCAAAATTTTTGTCTATTTTCCCTTGCCTGGATCCCTGGATTGTAAAGAGGTGAGGCTCTTTTAAGTCCATGCTAGGCCTCAGGGATTAAACTCAGGACATCACCCTTGCCCAGGGCTTCCTAAACCACTGGACCATCTACCAGAACTGTTATTTCATAAAATTTTTATTGCAAAGGTAGAAATTAGTAAACAAAAATGTTGCTTATGATCTATCCAAATTATGTTAATTAAATGTAGTAACAGCTATTATTAGTCACAATAGCAATATTTCATATATACTTTAAATAATATACAGTCTACATGTAGCTAATCTGTAAACAACAAAACACTCCATAAAAGATTTCTTCTGTTACCTAGCAGTCGGAAAATTAAGTGCAGTTCATCTTCCACAGTTGATCCTGGAAATAGAGGTCTTCCAGAAGCCATTTCAAAGAAAATACAACCAACACCCCTTTAAAATATAATCATAAAAAAAAATAACATGAGTGATTGCCTAACTTACATATTACAATTTACAAGAAACCTAAGTTAAGCACAGCTCTCTGGAGAATTTTGTACTAGATTTGCTACAAAGCCTAATTTTTTTTCCAAATCCTACTAAACTTATTTCTTATTATTCACCTAATTGTCTCAACTTCCATATAACTCTTTTTCCCCAGTTAAAATGTCTAGCGTTCTTCTGCATGATCCTTGAAGAATTACAGCAATAGCTATTAGTGATTTAATGTGTGAGCGGCAGGGATACGGAGAAGGAATTATTAAAGATGTTTTTTACACAGGAAGCACAGTAGAAAGGATTTAAGTGTGAGCGGGAGGGGAAGAAAAAAGGAGAGAAGAGAAAGGGGGAGAGGGAGAATAGTGAATGGATACTGTTTCTCTATATTAAAATGTGAAATAGTCTCTCAACAATTTTTAAAAGTAGGATTGCCATGCTATCCAACAATCTGTGCCAAATAAAGAACTGATAGTTGTTTCTCAAAAAATTTTAAAAATAGAATTGCCATGTTATCCACAGTTATGCCCAGTAAAGAACTGGTAGGTTGTGCTTGTTTCCCTTGTGGTGCCAGAGAAGGAACTCAGGTCCTCACAGTTGCAGAACAAGTACCCTACCACTGAGTCACATCCCCAGAGCCAAATAAAGAATTCAAATTAGGGTCTCAAAAGATGGATAAGTAAAATTTTAGCATATATATGTACATTAAAAGATACAAAACTATCACTCTGCCTTAAAAGTAGAACAACTTCTGAATAATGCTACAACATGGGTAAACTTTAAACATTTACATTAAGTGAAATAAGGCTGTCACGAAAGGATAAATCCTGAGTAAGTTCACCTGTGATGTGTTTTCTAAGTCAAAATCATAGTCACAGAAAAGTACAATGTGGTAGTGGGGCGATGAGGGGGAAGAAAAGGGAGTTTACTGAGTGGGTGGGAGTTTTATTTCTGTAAGAGGGTACTGGAAATGGTCAGAGTAATGGCTGTACAACAGTATGGATTCGCTTAATGCTTTCAATGCAAATGTACGCCTGAATTTGGTTAAAATTTAATGTAAACTTCACCACAATCTAAAATTAAGTTAAAAAGAAAAAATGATATTATGAGTCAAAATTATGTATTTTTAACTGGCATCTTTAGAAGAACGACTTATTACTACTACTATTATTTATGAAGAGGAAAGCAGAAAATGCAACCGCATTTCAAAAGAAACACTGCCGTCAAGTATCTCGGAAAAGACAGGAAAGGCTGTTTCCAAATTGGAACTTCCTGGGCACATTCTCAGGGAGGGAAAAGGGTAGGAAATGCAGATACTAAGTCAGGCGTGATTTCAGCACAAAAGGTAGGAAAGTGCAGGTTACTTCTGAGATACTGTGTGTAGCCCATTTGGCTCAAAGGAACGCTTGTCTATAGCAACAATCTGAAACTTAAAATAATTTAGGAACATTTTATTGAGCTCCTAGTATCAAGAGGAAGTATTTTGATGAATATGTAATGATGATTAAAAATATTTGTTTCCAATTACCATGTAATTAAATTACAAGGTTAAGTGGAGAGATTTAAAATAAAAGATATTCTTTTAAATGCTTTATATGTATTAGCTCAATTGGTTGTAACATTACCCACAGACCAGCCTCTTAAAGTAGTGCTGTTCATATGCCCAGTTTCTAAATGTAAAAACTAAGGCACATCTAATAATCTGAGTAACATCATTACTCAGCTGTAAACAGCCGAATTGGCATTTAAGGTTATCCTCCTGTGTCAGAACTCTTAATCACTGCTTATATTGTGGCTCTTTAAAACAGTATCTCCCTGACTGTTAAATCCCTGTCAGCATGCTCTGTACAAATGGCTATATTCTTTCAAAATTATAAGCAGCAATAACATCTCTATGTATTTACCACATGTCGATCTGGGTGGAATACTCGGAGGATCCAAGAAGCACATCAGGTGGTCGGTACCACAGCGTGACAACTTCATTGGAGTAGGTCTTAGTGGGAACTGACTTGGCTCTGGCTAGTCCTTTGCACACAGGGAAGAGAAAGCCATTAAGAAACAGGTACATTGAGTCTGCTGCTCCTATCCACACCATGGACACAACCACAAGGATGCCCAAGATGCAATCCTGCATTTTCTTAAAGTATGACAAAATTCACTTTACAAACTTTTTTGAATGCATGTGGTCTTGGATCAGTAACAGTTACGTAGTTAAATAATTACATAACCAGAGATAGAGGACAATCCTACATTTTCTTAAAGTATGACAAAATTCACTTTACAAACTTTTTTGAATGCATGTGGTCTTGGATCAGTAACAGTTACGTAGTTAAATAATTACATAACCAGAGATAGAGACACAGCGACACTGCTTACTTCTACACATGTGAACACTAATACAGTATTTCCCTTCTATGAATCATTAAGCCAAAATTATTCACTAGCTGAAACATTTAAAATTTAAAAAAGGCAATTTTGGGACCAGAGCAATAGCATAGCCGGTAGGCGTTTGCCTTGCACCTAGCCTATCCAAGTTTGATCACCTGCATTCAATCTGTGGTACTACGTAAGGTCCCCTGAATAATGCCAGGAGTGATCCCAAAGTGCAGAGCCAGGAGTAGTAGGCCTGAGCCCCCTGGGTGTGGCCCAGAAACCAAAACCAAACTAACAAATTAAGGCAACCTCACTGAGACCATTTACCGACATGTCGTCTCGCCAGCTTTCTGGGTGGTGAGGAGCATACAGTCGCAGCACTGAGCTCAAGGTCGCACATACGCTGGACATGTGCTACCTGAGCTAGCTCTTTGGTCCCATGAAATATAGTAAAAGATCAAATCTCACATGGATATGAACTGGAAAGACGAAAATTATTATAATAAGCAGCTTTTTTTCTGAGAAATCATGCATAGTCTTCTCTGACATTATGTCAACAAAAATTTAAGCAATCCCCAAGCATATAGCTGGATGGGGCTGGGGTGACAGCACAGTGGGTAGGGCATTTGCCTTGAACTAGGCCTACCCAAGATTGATTCCTGGTACCCCATAGAGTACCCAGAGCCCTCCAGGAATGATTCCTGAGTACAGAGCCATGAATAAGCCCTGAACACTGCTGGGTGTATCCCACAAAGAAACAAACAAACAATAAAAACCATTTGGCTGGGAGAAGCCAAGAGCACCTCTGGATGCGGCCCACAAACAAACCAACCCTGCAAACAAACCAACCAAACATCCATCTACAGCGCAGGTCTCATTTTGCACTCTAGACGGGTCTTTACCCATGCATGGTTCTACCTCAGGTATATTGGTCATTCCTGAGCAATATAGCTATTTTAAATGTTTACACTATTTTAGCGTATCAAAATATATTTGGGACCCGGGAGAGGGCTCAAAGGGGTGGAGAATATGCAAGGCACTGTGTTCTGTTTCCACTGTCATGTGCCCCCCAACTCTCTATCCTCTGCACCCCTGGGCAATGCAGGGTGTGAACCTGGTGGCTCCCAGCCCTTCCAGGCCTGAGCTGCACCATACCACTGTGCCCAAGCACCCGGATAACCCAACAGCTACACCAAGGACCACTGGAAATAATCCAAGCACTACTGGAGATAATCCAAGCACTACTGGAGAGCATCCTTCTACCCCCAAAATCCTATTTCATTTTCTGGGGCGGGGAGAGTGAGGGGTTCACTTTTTTGTTTTAACTGAATCATAATGAGATAGGTACAGTTATTGTTCATGACTGGGTTTCAGTCATACAATGCTCCAATGCCTGTCCTTTTACCAGTATTCACTTCCCACGAACAACATCCCCAGTTTCCCTCCCACACCCAACTATCTCTACGGCAGGCACTTTTCTTCAACCTATTTTAAATATCAACATTCTTGGAAGAATATTTAAATATTGGTATGTCTGAAACTCAAAGTGGGAAAACCAGATGTCCAAAATGTAGTTTTTGCTTAAAAAAACTATTTTGAGACTGGCATTATTATAGGTGTTGACACTAAACTTTAACGTAGTATCTCTGAGGCATGTCTAAAATAATTAGAGAAGTGTGTGTGTGTGCAGGCGCACACGCTTGGCCAGAGAGCGAAGCCAGGTTTCATGTATGCAAGGCATGAGCTATAGTGGTAGGCCAGATGCTTAGCTTAGCTATGCTTAAAATATTTAATATTGGTAAAATATATTATCTCTGATAATATCACTTGATCACTTGATATCCAGTTATTCATCGATTTGCTTGAGCGGGCGCCAGTAATGTTTCCATTTGACCCTATCACGTGCCAGTGTAGCCCAATGGCATCTGTTTCGGGATATTGAGAGCTTCAATTTTTGTCTAGAGTCCTGATAAGGAAGTCTACCATCTTGCAGGTGGGCGGCCACGTGATCTTTTGGCATCCTGTGGGATCCAATCGGTAACAGCTCTAGTCCAACGATTGTCTCCAGATCTCATTATATGACCAGCCCATCTGATTTTTGATGTTCTGGAAGATGAGACAGCGTCCTTGATTTTAGAATAGCAATGGTGGTCAGAACTCCTGATTCCCTCTCTCACTTGAGTGAGGCGTGATATTCCAAGCACAGCTCTTCGGTATTCTCATCCTGCTTTTGTAAGGCCCAGGTCTCTGCGGTGTATGTTAATGCAGGGAGAATGGTGGAGTCAAAGAGATGTGCCTGGAGCCGGAGGTTCTTTGTTCTTTTGACTATTGTTTCGATGTTTTTGAAAGCAGAATAATATATCTATTCTATATTTGATAATACACTAAAACTCTTGAAATGAGCTCAAGCCCCTTAGTGGTATATGTAACATATATACCACTATATATATATAACATATATAACATATGTGAGAAACTGGTACCTTTTAAACTTCACTAATCAAAGTTACCCACCAAACTTCTGTAAAATATCTTACTCTATTAGCTCCAGAGTAAATTTCCAAATACACACAAATGAAAGCAATCACGTTGTCTCAAGTTATTCTTTCACTGTTTGTGTTTGGATTTTGAGCCATACCCGGAAATGCTAACAGGGTTACTACTGGCCGTGCACTCAGAAATCACTCTTGGTAGTGATCTGGGGACCATATGGGGTGCCAGCGATTGAATCCAGGTTGGCTGTGTACAACACAAGCATCCTACACACTGTACTCTTTCTCCAGTCCCTTTAACATTTTTTCCCAGCAGTGTTCAGGGCTTGCTCCTGGATTTGTGCTCAGGGATCACTACTCTTGGCAGGGCTTCAGAGGGCTATATGATGTGCAGGGAATGAACCCAGGTCTGCCACATGCAAGGCAAGCTGTACCCGCTGGACTACCGCTCGGGCACAACAGTTATTCTTTACACTCAACCACCTACAACTAGTCACAAAGGTTTTATACATT
Organism: Cryptotis parvus; assembly: GCA_021461705.1. Classification (NCBI taxonomy): domain Eukaryota; kingdom Metazoa; phylum Chordata; class Mammalia; order Eulipotyphla; family Soricidae; genus Cryptotis; species Cryptotis parvus. The sequence continues at coordinate 132,771 of JAJIBD010000966.1, read as the reverse complement.
CCATACCAAAATCTGCGAGCTTTAATTCTCCTTTTTCATTAATGAGAAGGTTCTGTGGTTTCAAGTCTCGATGCAACACCTTTCTTCTATGGCAGTAGGCCAAACCACGAAGAATTTGGTATAAAAACAGCTACAGAAATAAACAGATATTAGTCTTGCAGATGAGACATATACTTTTGTGTAAGCATAAAAGCAATTGGCCTAGAGCAGTAAAAAGAAAAAAACTTACATTATCTTTAAATGCTTGCTTTTCTTTACAGGTTTCTAAAGTCTGCAACTTATTGGCCTCTTTGAGTACTATCTATAAATCTATAAAAATCTTGAAAAGTAAAACTGTCTTAGTAGTATTTGTCACAAAATATATTTTGAATATCTTTATATACTTACATATCTATATTTAGGCCCACGGTTTAGGAAATTTGGGGGAAGCACCCATTCACCTCCCTCTCTTCCTCCCCTAGTAAAAACATGGCATGGGACACAGGCTGTGGTAGTGCGATGAAGATTCTAAAAGTGCCAACAAGAATGGTGCTGCTCTGGTAGATTAGAGGCTATAAAAATAACCTAAGCCAGCCTCTATCTCCGCCTCCTTGGTACTTGACTTTCAGTGCCTCCTACTCAGCCTTCAACATCTGCTATGATTCAGAAAAGGAAATTAGCACTGTAGAGCTCTGAATGACTCTTTGAAAAAAGAGATTCCTGTAAGGTCAATAGTAGATTTTGGTTGTGATTTTTGGTGAAAAAGGAATGTTGAATACTTTGCAGTTAACAAAAAAATGTCAAGAACACAGGATTCAATATATTCATTAGAACACTGAGAATAAACCAAAGCAACATATGAACAAACAACAAAACTGAAGAAATTGTAAGCAGCAGAGTTCTTACACTTTACACGCACACACACATACAGTGTTTCAAAGTCTCTAAAATTACTGTTTCTATATTCTGTTTTTATATTTTTTTTTGGGGGGGGCATTCCCAGTGATGCTCAGGGCTTATTCCTGGCTCTGCACTGAAGATATCACGCCTAGTGGGAACAGAGGGCCACACGGATGACAGGGATTGAACCTTGTCAGCCGCATGCAAAAACAAAATGCCCTACCCACTGTACTATCTCTTCAGGCCCTCCATCAACTATTCCTTTCTTGGGGGCCCACACCCAGCTGTGCTCAGAGCATACCCCAACTCTATGCACAGGGATCACTCTTGGAGTGCTTGGGAGACTATATGTGTTACTGGGGACTGAACCCATTAAAGTACATGCAAGGAAAGCATCTTACCCACTGTACTAGTCTCCAAACCTCTAAAGACTCAGAACTTTTCTATATTTGGAAAACATAAAGACTATTTGACAAGTTAACAATAAAATACAACTTAAGCAGGCCATGCACATCTGGATTAAAACACAAATCTTGACTATGAAATTAAAGATTTTATTTTCTTTCCAAATGACTGCTAAGATGAAGTCAGGAAAAACAATAAAATCATGAGCAGAAATACACATACAAAAAATGAAATTTACAAGTACCATGAAAAAAATGCAAGAAAAGAAAGGAAAAGAATTTTCATATAAGTATATTTTCTATTCTAAAATTCTTGCTGTGTGTTAAGTAAATGTTCTACGTAGTCTTTAGAAAAATAAAGAGGCACTGTTGATTTATATCAATGTCCACCAAGCTGACATCTTTTTCTTCTTCGGTCAAAGGAGCTCTGGCCGTACTCAAGGGTACTCAGGGCTTATTTACACCTGACTCTATGGTCGGGACTCACTCCCGGTGGTGCTCTGGGAATGTATGCAGAGCCGGGATCAAACACAGGTCAGCTGTACGCAAGGCAAGTGCCTTACCTGCTACCCTCTCTCTCTGCCCCACCCCCTTAAGATGCAACTTTCCAGAATAGTTTCTCAGAGAGAGTTAAATATGGGTAAATAAGTATTAAATCTAGAGCATACCATTCAGGTTAAAAAGAAAAGTTATAGTAATGAATTAGTATCAAATGATCTTCATTTTCTCTTTGAGTCTTGGGTTTTCATCCAGTAGATTTCTATGTCTAAAAGTCCAATCCCATCCTTCACCGATTTAAAATGACATGTAAAACATACCTTTACATTGTGCATGCTCATGATATTGCCACAGTCATCCATATACTGCTTTAGGTCCTTATCCTGGGGGAATATATATATATAGATATAGATATAGATACATACACACACACACACACACTATTTTCAGCACATGACATACGATTTTCAGAAGGTATCACTGATTTGTTATGGTTTTTTCTTTTTTCTTTTTGGGTCACACCCAGCAAAGCTCAGGGGTTACTCCTGGCTCTGCACTCAGGAATTACTCCTGGTGGTGCTCAGGGGACCATATGGGATGCTGGGGATCGAACTTCGGTCAGTTGCATGCAAGGCAAACGCCCTACCCTCTGTGCTATCGCTCTGGCACCCTTGTTATGGTTTTTAATTAAAAAAGATACTAAATGCACCACACATAATTTAATTAAACATCAAGTAATAAACATTTATGCCCCTTAAGCTATTTTTAAAAATTCAACTTTCTATAAAAATCAAATACTAAAGTTTGATTAAATGCTTACCAGATATTCAAAGACCAAAGTCAAAGATTTATCTGTGTGAACAATGTCATGTAAGGTTACTATATTTGCATGTTTTAGATCCTTTAATAGCGAAACTGAAAAACAGAGAAAAGGCCAGTTACTTGGTCTGTGGTAGTTAGCCTTCATTAAAAACCTGAAGAACACACGAAAAGAGTGAGTGCAAGATTCTCCTAGTCTAAAACAGTAACTCACCAAAGGGATTTGTAGTAGAAACCTGAATCATACCATATCATGCTCCATATCCTCTTTCAGTTTTTGCTCAAAGGCTACCTATGGAAGCTTCTAAGACTCACTTAGACACATGTGCAACGTATTGTGTCCCCTAGGTATTTCTCCCCAAACAAGCTCCCGCCCCTCCACTCCCCCACCACCAAACTGCTTCTCAGTTGCCTCAAAATGGTTTTCTGGTTGATAATCTCTTTTCTTCAAACGATATTATCAATCAATATCACTTGATTGATATCATTTGATTAAATAAACCTAATTTATGCTGTTTCCTACCATATACCAACATACAAACCTTCCAATGTCAACCAGTTGTTCACAGAATGACTTAGCAGTAGTTCATTGTAAGCTATATAATAACGAATTCCTTTCTGTTGAATACTTTTGTGCTTTACATATTAGCTCTCTTAAGGTCTAAATACACCTTTTAGTCATTTATTAATTCCATAACTAAGTTCTTTTTACATACAAAAAGAGAATTCTCATCATGTAGTCTTGTTTTTAAATGGTTCACAAAAAATCAAATTTTACCTTCTCTTATAGCTGTGCAGGGTGCGCCTTCTTCATGTTCCAATCGGATCTCTTTTAATGCCACCAAATTCTCTGTCAATTTACTCCTTCCTTTATACACTGTTGCATATGTGCCCTACAAATATATTTTTGAGAGACATATATATCAAGCACATCACAAGAGTCTTATCTATATCATCTGTACAAAAAAAACTGTCCTAGTGAATATCTGATTTTCACAACTCTTTAAATTCTATCCTTTTAAGGAAAATGCCAAAGTCTTATTTGGTTTTCACTTAACTAAAAGAGCTTCCCATTTAACTGGATAGTTTCATACATTTATATAACCCTACAAAATGCTTCAAAAGTATGAAAACAGAGGGGGCTTATTCAATTCCGTTTTTATTTTTTTTTTAATGTTGTATTACACATACACACTAAATCCCTAGTTGTAGACCAGAGAACTGTAATGCTTTCTGCAGATTACAATAACTGAAAGTTAAAAGAAATTTAAAATGTAAATTATATTGTTAAATTATGGAAAACTTGTTAAATTTGTAACATTAACTCTCTTTTTAAAAAACATAAAAACATATTCTTACAGGTGGGAGACTTAGTGGATTAAGTTCTGCACTTAACCACTTAACCAGTGGGTTCACTTGCTTTGTACCCCCAAAACCCTAGTTCTATCATCATCATCATCACCATCATCATCACCATCATCATCATCATCATCATCACCATCATCATCAATCATCATCATCATCATCATCATCATCATCATCATCATCATCATCATCAATTATTGCTTTTGGAGTTACACCCATCAATGCTCCAGGGTTACTCCTGGCTCTGCACTCAACAATTATTTCTGACAGTGGTCAGGGGCCCATATGAGATGCTGGGAAAAGAACCTGGGTTGGCCATGTGCAAGGCAAATGCCTTAGCCACTGTACTACTGCTCAGGCCTGGTTCTATCCCTGACATATAATTCTCTGAGCCAACCCAGCAGTGATTTCTGAGCGCAAGAGTCAGGCATAAGCCCTGAGCTCTACTGGGTGTGGCCCCCAAACAAGCAAACAAACAAACAAAAATGTTCTAGAGAGCCTGCCAAGACAGAACTTTAAAAAAAAATTGTTTTGCCCTTTCTTCTGAGAAGTAGACCATTTCAAATTCAATCAGAATTACCAGTAAGTTAAAAAACCAAACCAAACCAACAAGGTCTTTATAGGCAAGAATTTCCTATACATTCTTTAAAGAGAATATTTTGATTTTTCATCGGTGTGAAGTCATGAAACTGCTCACATGACAGAGCAAGCAGTAAGAGAGCCAGGAGACCAATTATCAAATAACGTCGCTTGGGCTACCAAGAAACATAATACTCTGTGTTTCACAAAAGATATGAAATCATTAAAAAAATAGCAATTTCTTCTCAGGATAATGTCAATAAAGCTATTTTTCTCTTCCTTCTAGTGCACTATTGCCTTTTTCAAACAAGATAGAATCTTTCAGACCACAGGGCTTAGTGCTTACATTCTTCATTCCAAGCTGACAAAAACTGGGGCCCAGTAGAGGAGTTTAGATACTAAACAAGAAAAAACGCCTTACATTTTAAAAATAAGTATTGACTTACCTCTCCAAGCTTTTCCAATTTGATGTATGTTTCCATTTTCCCAAACCCAATTTCTGACTGAAAAACAAACAATTATAGAATTAATATTCTTGAAACTGGTTTTCAACAGAACAGGTATTCAAGAGAAATCATGCCACGGCGGGGTGGGGACATTCAATCGGGAGGAAGAGGTGGGAAAGAGGGGAGTATGAAACCGTGACACGAACAGGACTGCAAAATACAAGGCAAAACCTTTCTCTTCCCTTTTTCTCAGTGCCTCCTGGAAGCAGACTGGTGGGGAGGCAAGTGGGGTGGGGGAGGGAAGCGGCAGGAAAGCGCTGAACCACTGCACTCCTGAAATCCAGTCACGAAAACTAGAATTTCACAGTAACTAAATCATCTTAAATTTAATTTAAAAATCCTTCACAATGCATCTTTTCCTCAATTTCTGAAACATTCTACCTTTAAAACTAAACTGCTGAACAACCGTTATGTTTACAATACATTCCAGGGCTCAGAAACATCAGGAGGGCTGACAGCACAGCACAGCAGGCAAGGTGCCCGACTGCCTACGTGGTGGACCTGAGTTCAAACCCTGCCACCACTTTCCCCACACGAGTGATCCCTGAACGTAGAGTCAGGATTAAGACCTGAGCATAGCCAGGTTTGGGCTCAAAACTAAAAGCTTACAAATAAAGTTGTCAAACCACCTTTTTACGTATATAGCTCACTTAACATTGTTGTGAAATCATCATTTCAAAAACCTTAAAAATTTAAGTACCACACAAATGTTAAGGCACTGTTTTTCTAGAATGACATGACTCAGGGACAGAGAAACAGCAGAGTGGGTGAGGCTCTTGGCAAGCCCGTTGGCCTGGGTTCAACCCGCACTATATAGCTGTCCAGCACCTCCCTAGTGATTCCTGCGTAGAGCCCAGAGAAAACCTGAGTACAGTCAGGTGTGGCAAAACACACCCGATTTTTTTTTTTTGTTTTAGCATATTTCTTGATTTAGCTAAGCAAAACAAGAAATGATTTTTTTTATAACCAAAGTTCAAACAATTTAATTTTCCTCCACATTTTGTTCATAAATCTTTTGCATTCCCTAGAAAATCTGAAACAGCATTTTTGTGGCTCCAAGATTTTTTTCCTTATCAAAATGTAATGAAAGAGGGGCCGGGCGATAGTCCAGAGGGTAGGGCATTTGCCTTACACGCGAGCCGACCGGGTTCGATCCCCGGCATCCCATATGGTCCCCGAGCACCACCAGGAGTAATTCCTGAGTGCAGAGCCAGGAGTAACTTCTGAGCATCGCCAGGTGTGACCCAAAAAAAAAAAAAATGTAATGAAAGAGACAACTGCAAGTCACATTCTACTAAGAATTAGTAAACAGCTAACAGGAAAGAAGCTGTAAGTTTAAATCGCGCCTCTTATCCAAAAGGTTTTTTGCAAGTTCTCAAAACCAGTTCCTTAAAAGACTGAGCGTGTTGACTGATGCTGTATGAGATGGCTAGAACACGCCTAAATGTAAACATTTAAAACCTAAATACCGGACCCAGTGAGATTGTACAGTGGGAAGGCACCTGCCTTGCAACAAAAAATTCCCAATACAAAAGTTAGAAGAAAAGAAAAATCAGATGGAAATTTAAAATTGAGAGAGCAGAAATAGAAAAAAGAGTTAACCAAAGAGAAAACTAATTTTCTCTTGTGGGAAGGTGGTTGGGACCCACCCTGCTGTGCTCAATGGTCACTGCCTCCGGGCTGAGGGCCACTCTGGAGACGCCAGGGACTGCACATAGTAACCGAAAGTGAACCTGAGCCAGCTACATGCAAGGGAAGCATTGGACTCCCTTTACTTTCTGTTCTCAGGAAAGTATCTTCCTCTTATGGTTTTCTGTTATCCCTTCATAGATGATTGAAAAAAAAAGTCATCCTTTATAATAGTAAGAACAGAAAAAAAATGACCAGCTAGGAACTTTTACCTATCAGAAACTGAGAAATTTATTCTTGAAATACCACAAATGCTAGCCCACTCTTCACTCTAGCTCAACTGTGACTACGACAAATAAAAACAGGTTTATTTGCTTATAAACTGAGTTTCTAGGTTAACTACATGTTCAAGGTTGGAAAGATTACATCATATAAAGTACATAAGAAATGTATTATAAGAATGCATCAAGAATTAACACTACAAAGGGTTACTGTTCAGTGAAAAAAATTAGTGAAGCCATTAAAATATTCTGAAAGTCTACTTTGAAAAAGTAAATACTATTATGAGACTAATTTTAAATTTAAATATTTGATATATAAAATCAACAGCATTACTGAAAAAAAACTCCATGACTCCCTACACTGTCCCCCTTCCCCCCACCCCACACCCCCACCCGGCCCAGGGCCCCAGCAAGGAGCGAATGCAGATAAAAGATAAAGTGAACTGTCTGCTAGAACCTAATTCAAAACAAAGTGCATCAGCATATCCACCTCATCAGCCTTTTAATAATTTCCAACTCAGAGAATGTACTGTCTTCAAAATGTAAGCAACTTGTCTAGAAATTTTAATCTGCTGAATATGACGAGATTAACAACAGATATAAAGACTGACTTCTGGTAGGCTACCCTACGGAAACAATTTGGAGGCCAGAAGACAAAGGTCATCCAGTCAACGTTTACCAAGCACGTGTGGGGAATATAGCGAAGGTATATGTAGGTGCGGGAATACAGCGAAGACAGAGTTTGTTTTCTTGCATTCACATCTAGACCGAGTTCCATCTTATATTATATTTAAAGGTTTCTTAAAGACAATCAAATAATAGCTGAAGGAACAGTACAAAAAGTTTTTATTTTAACATAATATTTTAATGCCCTTAATTTCTCCCCCTTCATTTTTTGGGGGGCACACTTAGAGATGCTCAGGGCTTATTCCTAGCTGTGCTGAGAGAACACAGGTGATGCCAGGCAAGCGCCTAAACCCCCGTACTACCATATCGTATTTCTTTAGCCCCAATTCTGATTTCCATACAAATTAAGGTTAAGTGTTTTTTTCTGAAACAACCCTGCTTCAATAGAATACTTGGCATGTGGCAGCATCGAGCAAATTCTTCTTCAGATACTTCAGAAGCCTAAGTACATGAAAATTATGGGACTGGAGTGAAAGTACAACAGGTAGGACATTTGTCTTGCACATGGCTGACCCCAGATCAATCCCTGGCATCTCATATGGTCCCCTGAGCACCACCAGGAGTAATTCCTGAACATAGAGCCAGGAGTAACCTCTGAGCATCAAAGATGTGATTCAAAAAAAAACAAACAAGGGGTCGAAGCAACAGCACAGCAGGTAGGGCATTTGCCTTGCACACCAGCAACCTGGATTTGATCCCGGCATCCCATATGGTCTCCTGAACACCACCAGGAGTAATTCCTGAATGCAGAGCCAGGAGTAAACCCTGAGCATTGCCAGGTGTGACCCAAAAAGCTGAATGAATGAATGAATGAATGAATGGATGGGAAAACTACCCAAATAATTATAATTTATAACAGCCATCCTATAATCCAGCATAACTTTTTTTAAGGGACACTGATCTTTATGGAAACGCCTCGTGACTCTGGTTCCGGCAACATGATCATTACATCACAGAGGTAATGATATATTAACAACTGCGATGTAGTTCTAACGAAGCATCAAAAGTTACATACAAATGTACACATAAGAGCATTATAGATGCCAATGAAAAATCAATGTGCAGTAAAAAATACTGTAGGCAAAGGAAACTAGATTTCAACCCCTACCTGAATCTTTATAGAAATTACTGCTGCTGGTAGAAACGTGTTCTATCCCGTAAGAAAAGGGAGGGGTAAAAAAGATGATGCCAAGCACTCGGTCATGTGTCTCACAAAGACTGCTGTTACTCTGACAGCATGCACAGGAGGGAGAGGGTAAACGGAGCGGGGTGGTCTCCCTCCGCACTGCCAAGAGTGATCCCTTTGCTGTTACTCTGACAGCATGCACAGGAGGGCAAGGGTAAACGGAGCGGGGTGGTCTCCTCAGCACTGCCAAGAGTGATCCCAGAGGGTAGGACCAGGGGTAAACCCCGAAGATCACCGATGTGGTCCCAAAACAAAACAAAACAAAACATAAAACAAGAAAACCCCTAGAACAAGTGTAACAGCGAGGCAAAGTAGCCAACTGCAGAAAGACTATATCGTATACTTTCACACAGTTCGGTATCATACTATATGAAATGAACGTGCATAGATAATTTTATGTATTTTGAGATCATTCATATGAAATTTTGATATCAAATTCAAAAAAGTTAATATAAACAAAACTTTAAAGTATTTTAAATATGCAGGTATGTAAGGATTGAAAAAAGACTTCCAAATAGTGAAACAATCTATAAATAACATAATCAAAATACCAAGTAGCATCTTTGGTACTAGAGAACAACGAAAACGATATTGGGTACTGACTAACTGTAAAAATTCAGAGGTACAAAATTGTTTATGTACTTTGAGAAATATATATATATATATATATATATATATATATATATGCACAACTAACATATCAATAATATTTGCTCCAAAATAAAACAGAAAATAGCTTAAATACTATTCCAGTATTTTAAACATATACAGAAAATAAAAAAAATTCAGAAGGCAATTAATAAAAATTGAATATATTTATAGAAAATGTCCATACCTAGAAAAAATCAAGCAAAGCAGATCAGACCATAGAGTATAAAATAAGCAAAACTTACTAAGGAAGCTCTACGAGACCTTCGGCTCATTGGCTGATCAAACGGTGGACTGTTTATCTGCAACTTTTCAAGATACCCATCAGGTATTCTGATATCTGCAGGTAGTGATAGCCGCTTATTTAAATCCTTTTTTAAAAACAAGAAGAAAAAAATTATTTGTAGGTAACCAAAACAAAGACAAGGACAAATGAATTTTAGACTCATGGACTCTGCATTATTTCTTAATGATAAGCAACATAAAATTTTGCCGCAGTTGCAAAGAGGCAGAAATAAGACCTGAGAACAAATTATCTCAACTCAATAGCATTGGAAAAAAAGTAGCACCATTATGATTTCAAGAGATGTTCACTTTTTTAAAAGGAGAAAGCTATTACAGTCTATAGTATACTCAAAGAACATCCATAATCATCTACTGCCTTTGAGATACATATGTATACATATATATGTATTTTTTTAAGTAATGACTAAGAAAAGGAAATGAGCTCTTTTACAATAATAACTTTTGTACATGTAAAAGGTAGGGTGAGGGGCAGAAGAGGTAGTACAGAGGGTAGGCGTTTGCCTAGCATGAGGCCAACCCTGGTTTGATCTCCAGAATCCCACATGGCCCCCGAGCACTGCCAGGAATAATTCCTGAGTGCAGAGCCAGGAATAACCCCTGAGCATCACTGGGTGAAGCCCAAAAACAAAAACAAAATAAAGTGAAGAAAGGGACAAACGATAGGAATAGTTTATTATAAAGATAAAAAAGATGGCATACATTTTGTACTTTCTGAAACTAAAATATCTTTAAAATGTGTCCACATAAAATCTCAAAGATAAAATTAAAATCATATTTTCTAAAAAAGAGTACTTTGCCAAAGTATCATTACAGAAGTTCAGAATATTTTTTAAATTCACACTTCCCCACAACGAATCTTCTACATTATGTTTTACAGAAATATGAATACAAATTATATTTGCTTATATATATCCTACTATTAGTATAGCAGATAAGAAAATCTATTTCTACGTTTATTTTTGACTAATGCAGAAAACTACATCAAGTGTCATCTTTCTAATGGAAAATTTAAATAGGCATTTATGCTTACATAAGCACGTACACAAGTCCACAAATACACGCAACACATCACATACATACACATTTATCTTTTAAATGGTTACCTCCATTGAGATCCGCCTATGTATGCGATTTCTGAGACAAACACCTGTAGGTGACTGGACTTCATCAGATGATGTCCCAGAAGCTTGGTCACTCTCACCATCTGATCCCATTTTGAGGTTTTCATGAACAATATCTGTACGAGAAAAAGCGAAACATAATCATCACTTACAGAAGTATGTGTGAGTCTGTCGCATAGTTTACTGTCGTGACAGACAGGATGCACAGAGCCGAAGACAGAAGTCATAACATAAAAAGCATTTACCTTCTGGAAGTCACAAATACGCAGTTAACAGATGAAAAACATGAATGAAAAGTTTAAAACAGTAAGAAATCTTTTAGAGTCTCAAGATTATTTTTAAAACTAGTAATCAAGTTATTTTTGAAAAATAAAGAGCTGGGGAAAAAAAGGCTAAAAAAATAAAATTACAAACTAAAAATAATATTGGAGAATTAATCAATTCTCACTTTCCAGATCTGGGAAATGAGACCTTGAAAAGGTTAAATGACTTCCAAAGGTCAAACATACTACAGGCATAGCTCAAATAGAAACTTGGTCTTTTGCTTTCTATTTATTATTCTTCCACTGAATAATCTGTCAATGGCTCTATATTCAAATAAGTAAATTCTGAGATACTTATTTATTTATTTATTTATTTATTTATTTACTTTTTTTTTTTTTTTTTTTGCGTTTTTGGGTCACACCTGGCGATGCTCAGGGGTTACTCCTGACTCTGCACTCAGTAATTACTCCTGGCGGTGCTCAGGGGACCATATGGGATGCCGGGATTGAACCCGGGTTGGCCGTGTGCAAAGGCAAACACCCTACCGACTGTGCTATTGTTCCAGCCCCTCTGAGATACTTTTTAAAATTTTGTTTAAAGCTATAAGCCAGCTTCTCTTTCTCCACTATAAAAATTAAGCAACAGTTCAGAAATTATTTACCCAATATTTAGTTTGTACCAGAACTATAAGTTTATGAACATCCTCAATCTACTGTGAATATAATCAAATTAGACTACAAGATGGATTTTTTTTTTTTTAGTTACATGAGCGGATAGGGAGATTAATTCCACCTGGGTATATTATAAATAAACTGTATAACTGTATAGCTCTTATTTTTTCGACTTACGGGGGCGGTTTATGGTGGGGAGGAGAAAGGAGTCAATCAGAAAAAAAGTGCAGGATCAAACATATCTCTTAACACTACCCATCTTCTCTCGTGGGATCATTCACTTTTGTTTTTAATCTGTAAGGGATGCTATTCTCAATTTTATCAGTCGGTAAACTCAAGTTATTATTCAAAAACTATACTCATCACTCAGCAATATTTTTTTCCTAACTTTAGACACAAATGATTCTTATGTACCTCCTATGCAGGAGAGCATTTTTTTTCATTCATGTGCTTTTACAATAGGATCCATGCGGGTAGGGTTGGGCAGCCTGACTCCGACATTCCAGCACTTACGAAAGCTCCTGGTACTTAGAAGACACTCAACGAGTAAAGTGACCAGTAATTACAAATCAAGGAATTGACTAGATATCTGTACCTTTATTTCTTCTGTACAGGGTCACTGGGGGTATCGTCACTCTGGTGGTGCTCAGGGTTTGCCCCTGCTCTGTGCTCAAGAACTATTCTTAGCAGTGCTTCGGGACTGTAAGGTTTGCACCGACCAGGTTGGCTGCACACAAGGCCAGCGCCATTGATACTTGCCGGGCCCCACTCCTCTTGCTATTATAGTTTAGGGTACAGGCTGCCATAGTGTTAATGTTTCTTGCTCTGCTGTCCACATCTTCCTCTCACCACCACCCGAGTGCCCAAGATCTTTTACCACCGTCCTTTTATTATTTCTAGAAGATGATAATCTTCCTTCCCCACTGTCCCGCTACTCGGCACTCTCAATTTTATAATACAATACCAGGGGTTTGTCATCATTCCATACTGTCTATCACATGTACTATTTCTTTATGTGCTACAGGGGAACGAGGTCACTGGTGTTAGCCCTTCCTCTGACTTACATTTGGGATTTTTTTCTTTTCTTTTTTTTTTTTTTTTTGTTTGTTTGCTTTTTGGATGACACCCAGCAATGCTCAGGGTTACTCCTGGCTCTGCACTCAGGAATTACTCTTGGTGTTGTTCAGGGAACCAGATGGGATGCCGGGAATGAAGCCGGGTCGGCTGCGTGCAAGGCAAATGCCCTACCCGCTGTGCTATCACTCCAGCCCCTGGGATTTTTTTTTTTCTTTCACCTTTTCAAAAACAGTGTTTTTGTTTGGGGAAAAACTGAGAAGTCTGATTAACAGAAGCATTATTTCTACATTAATGCTATAAAAAATTAAAACTACAAATTTGGACTTTTAATGAACATTATTTGCTTTTTTTTTTTTTTTTTTTTGGCTTTTACACGGGCAATGCTCAGGAGTTACTCCTGGCTCTGCACTCAGGAATCACTCCTGGCGGTGCTCGGGGGACCATATGGGATGCCGGGGATTGAACCTGGGTCGGCACAGGCTGGCCACATGCAAGGCCAATGCCCTAACTGATGAACTATCGCTCCGACCCCAAACATTATTTGCTTTTAATATGAGAAATATTTAGAAATGCTCTAAAGTTTTTAAGTTTTAAAGTTTATACATTTCTGTATTTTTAATTAACAAGTGATACTGAAAAACATTCTTATTTACACAGATAAGCAGTTGCGAATTATAATGGTTTTTAAAAATAATTTAACACGTAATTTAAGAATATAATCCAATTTACAGACTTAATACTAATATTCAACCAAAACATAACTTGGCACTGAATCTCAGTGCATAGATGAGTGATTCCCGATATGAGAGTACTAACATTTGAGGCCAATTCAAATATTCTGTGGTACTTTAAAATATTTTACTGTTGCAGGACTCCTCTAAGGGCCGCTGCATCTGCTCTGAATTGCCGCCTGCAAATCACTTCGTAGATAAGGGGTAGTCTAAATGTGGCAGTTTATCTGACCATGTATGCTGTACTAGCTGGTATAAATATTCTCCCAAGCTACCACAATCATCGTGGGACTAGCTAGATCTTACCAGCATATTAGCCTGGCCACGTAGGACCCCTAAGTAATTAGACCAGAGAGAAATGCTGTTTGCTTCCAAGCAAACAAGCATGGCTCCCTGATATATGCAAAGGCAACTAAAATACAAAACTACAATGAAGTAGAAGAGACTTGTGAAGGCTTGGAGAAATATTTAACTGGCATTAGTATTAGTCTTTGGTACAGAAACATGCCATCTCAGAAACCCCCTTCTCTACCCTATAAAGGCATTTCTAGGCAGATCTTGGCTCAAAACATTAGCATACTAAAGGGTCTAGGTGAGGTGCAGGGAGGGATTACCTAAGGGCATTTGACCCTCCCTGCTTTCCATAACAGTGGGAGGAAGGTCTGAGTTGCAGGGGGTATAAACTAGCCTGTTTCTCTCTCTCACGCGCTTCTTTTTAGGCTCTCTCTTTGTGAGCGCTCACCCTTCTTGGGAGTCTTGTCTTCTCCTTTTACAGGGCCTTTATACGTGGTGGCCGCCATCTTGGCCTACACGTGGTTGGGGTTCTAGCCTGGAATCCTAAGCACCAGGCTTTTCCTTTTGCTGATTTGTATGCCTGAACCTGTGATAAGTAAAGCCTTTTAAAACTGCATCGGACTCCTGAGTTTTCATCTATTCCTCGCAGGCTTCGGAGGTAGAGGGGAACGCGCTTCCCAGCACTGTCGGGGACCCGGCAGCGCGCCCCGACATTTTACCATTTACAACATGTACCTAAAACTGCGACACTACCTGGACTGTATCTGGGCCATTCCTGCAGGAACAGGCAAGTCCAGCAGCTCAGTCAGTGAAACAGTAACACTGAAGACTCCACCATTACTCACGAGCTCTGGAAGCTTTGGAGAATGACTTCAGTGACACCATATTAGGATGTTTAATCAATTCAAAAAAGGATGCACCATGTAGTCAGCAAAGTATAAGAAAAGTATGGGAGAGGAAATGAGAAAGCCACAGAGAAATGAGGAGTACGGTAGGTGATATTAAAAACTCAACAGGAGATCTGAGCAGCTGAATTAACAGCAGGAAATGAGAAATGATCAATGAGCTCAAAATGAGATGCAGAAAACCTCTGGAAAACAGAGGGGAAAGGTCTGAAAAGAAGTGAACAGCACAGCAGAGGACTATGTGATGAGTTCAAGAGGATACGAATCATTGGAGTTTCAGAAAAACACGAAAACAAATTCTATGAAGAACCACACATCAGAAATCACACATAAGAAATTCCCAGAGTTGAAGAGTGCAGGCACCAGCATCCAAGAGGCCAGAAGGGTTCCCGCAAAAATGGACTGAAATTAAAAAACTGCAAGACTGAAGTAGTAGAACGATAAAAAGCCAAAGGCAGAGACAGAATAATGAAAGTAGCAAGGTTAAAAAAAGGAGCTTTCAAAGGAATGCCTATAAGATCCACAGCAAATCTATCCAATGAGATTTTACATGCCAGAAAGAATGGTGGAATACAGTTTAAAAACAAACAACTCAATGAAATGAACTCAAACTCATTGAAATGAACACCCAAGGAAGAATACTCTATCCAGTTAGATTATCATTTGAATTTGGAGGAAAGATAAAGAACTTCATGGACAGGCAACAGGTTAGGTAACTGTAAATCAAAGTACTTCAATAAAAATGGTAAAAGAAAAAGTGAATTTTATGTCTGCATTTGTAGGAATGTATGTACAACACTCCAAAAAAAGGAAAAACTCTTTGTCCGAAGATGCTGAAAAAGCTGAAATCAAAAAGTGGTTAGGCAAAAATTATCAGTTATTTTCCTGGGAGCAGTGCAGTTGATGATTTTGCAAAGGTAGCTTGGGTTTACTGCCAGGTTAGGATACATCAGTCTCAGTCCAACTTTCAAGTGAGAGCTCCACAGAGAAGACACAAGACTAAACAAGTGATCCAGTTTCAGTAAAGGGCAAACGTGAAAAAAAATAATCTACGGCACAAGAACTACAAATGAGCAAATGAGAACTGCATTAATCTAGGACCATGCATAATACTTGAGTATGATTCTTCACCCAAGAAATTGCTCCTGTCATGAACAAATAAGTTATGACAGATATTGGTAAATAATTTCGGTTGAGAAGACGAAAAGCGAAACAAGAAAGGCTTCTATCAAAATTTCAGTCACTTGCCACTGGGTGAACAAGTTTCTTGCTGAATCAGGTAGAAGTTTATGTGTGCTGGATGAGTATTTACTTTTCAAATGGCTTGATTTTTATGCCACACTTTTGTTTTATAGTGCCATACACCAAAACCTCACACATATGTAACAAGTGGTTCTACTGCTGAACTACTGCAGATCCTAATCCTTTGAATTTTCCTTTGGGGACTGGAGTTATCACAGTATAGCTTGTAGGTAGGTTGCCTTGCAAAGGGCTGACTCAGGTTCAATGCCTCGAGCATGCCAGGTGTGATCACTGAGCACAGTTTCAGGAGTAAGCACCATCAGGTATAACCCAAAAAAATTTTTTTTAAATATGCGATAGAAGATACTTTCACTTTCTTAATTTTAGACAAAGGATAGCTAATCTGATCCATTCTTTGTATTTTCCTGAATTAACAAGAGTTCTTACATCTTTGAAATATTTTTAGGAGAATAACATAGACTCTATATGACCCACAGTACTGAAAAACTTACTCTCTGACCATCTAATGTGGAACCCTTGCCAAGACAGAAAATCAATGAATGGAAGTCAACGCCGTGTGCTTTTCACTTCCAACTGATTGAATCTTCTCTCCATGGCTAATTTTAAACTACCAACAGGACAGCACTAAATGCACACTTAGGAAGAAAGGCGCACAAAGTATATGACCAAAAAAAAAAAAATGACAGTAACAGAATACTATAGTAAAATGAAATAATGACTTGAATATTCATTACCTTTGCATTGCCTCTGTTTTTAACTTAACTTTCTTAATTTTACACTTACATACTTTGAATTTTAATAATGGTATACAACCAGATAATATTTCTAAAAACCTGGATATTTATAATGACATGCGAGTAACAACTTAGGTGACAACTGCATATATTAATTACTGCAGCGGACTATCATATGGAAGTGATCCAGAATGGCTAAGGTCTGATCCGAAATTCAGCACCTCTCCCATCTGACACTCCTCTTGCAAATTCGTATTCTTTTTTTCCAGAAAGACTTTGCTTTCTTCCTGGCAGAAAGGATTTGAATGTTGCTCCTCTGTGGTGAGCGCGCTGCTCCCTAAAACCTGCCATGTTCTGCTGTTTCTCTTATTCTCAATTTGAATCTTATCTTACAAGAAAAAAGCCAATTAATGTGGGCGACTGTCTTTCATCAAGTTAAAAGGAAATTGTGTATATTCCCTATATTCAGAGAGCTGGAAAAAAGAAAGGCAACGACAATGAAATTACCCAATCTGCTTCCGTTTCTAGGCATCGCCATGAAGGAGCCCAGGCTTCCTCCAATAACACTGTGCGGTCTCCGCGGCGGTGGCTTCTTGAAGGACCCGGTGTACTGATGGAGGAAGGAATGCATACTGTGAGAGGTCGGGGGCCTGCCATTCTTCACGATGGGCTCTGTGGTTCACAGCACCCCAAGATTATTCCAGGAACAGCCCAAGGTTGAGGATCACATGGGAAGGATTGAGAAAGCAAAAGAGAAAACAGAACAAATTAAAGGTTATACAGACATATTTACACTGACCCTCATTTCTTTAGCTATTTCTACAGAGCAGAACTTAAATAATTTGTATAAAAAGCATAGAAAATATTTACTTTAAATTGGCCTGCTAACTGATCATTTTACATAATTTAATTAGCAATTACAAAAATTATAATACAGTAGATTTGTTTATTTCTTTGCTTACTTTGATAGGACTGAAAATTACGTCCTTCTTCCACATTTAGTGATAGCCTCATTCCACGCTTTAATAATTAGGTATGCTTTAGAGAAAAGGTTCCCAAACTCTTTTCTTTTTGGATGAAGCAAGAAAGTTTGTATTGGAACTTTATTTAGAAAGAGGTGAGGGTTGGGGCCGGAACAATAGCACAGTAGGTAGGGCTTGCATGTGGCCAACCCAGGTTCGATCCCCGGCATCCAATATGGTCCCCGAGCACCACCAGGAGTAACTCCTGAGCATTGCCGTGTGTGACCCCCAAAAAAGATGTGAGGGGAGAGAAAGGAAGTACATGTTCAAGAGTGAACACAGGCTACTCCAGAGTGAAGGCAAGCAAAAACAGATAAGCAATCAAGATACATGCTCAAAGAGAACATGGGCTTGAAGAACAAGCCGAGGTTCCAAACTTACTTGGCCTTTCAGAAAGAAAAAAAATTACTCTATATTCCTCTGGACATCTGTCTTTTTAAAGGAAACAAAGATGTAGTAACAAATTTGCATTTATTTTATTTATCCATGTTTCTAATTCACAGTACATAGTACTATTACATAGTAAATAATGATGTAAATAAGATACTTCGAAGCTTAATATATATTTTGAAGCCAATATAAATGAAAACCAACCATAGTAACATGTGCGTTAGACAGAAGGTTAAAATAGTAGGGCATATTAAAGCAAAAATTACAAACAACTAGGATTAAAATTATCCTGATGACAAGGAAGAACTTGGCGTGCAACTACCAATTTATTTGTGTTCTGCTCTATTTTTGTCATGATTAGCTATTCACAGTCAGTTTCATTTTTTAGTTAAGATTTGTAGGAGGCTGGAGCCATAGCACAGCAGGGAGGGCGTTTGCCTTGCACAAGGCTGACCCGGGTTCGATCCCCAGCATCCCATATGGTCCCCCGAGCACCGCCAGGAGTGATTCCTGAGTGCAGAGCCAGGAGTAGTCCCTGAGCATCACTGGGCATGAACCGCCCCCGCCCCAAAAAAAAAAAAAAAAAGATTTGTGATCACAGAATCTATGAGCCATTAAAAATGATGCACTCTAAAACATCTGTACTATAGCTAAACCCACAGGATATAAAGTACAGGTATCTGCTTTTGCAGCCAGTACTGGTGGTAGTAGTCTTCACGGTTTAATTCTGCAGTTGTTGTTACCTTTGTCAGGTCTTATAGTTTTGAGGAATTTTCTATTTATATACTTGAAAGCTGGTCCAAAACTGAATCAGATTACACTTAAAAATATCCTCAAAAAAGGAGGCAAAGAGGTATTTGTGATAACCTTTAAATAACAGTACTGCAAACCACAGTTTCTCAAAGAAAGTGTGTGTATGTGTGTGTGTGAGAGAGAGAGGGAGGGAGGGAGGGAGGGAGGGGAGGGAGGGAGAGAGAGAGATGGAGGGAGGGGGAGGGAGGGAGGAAGGAAGGAAGGAAGGGAGGGAGGGAGAGAGAGATGGAGGGAGGAGGGAGGGAGGGAGAGATGGATGGATGGAGGGAGGGAGGAAGGGAGGGAGAGAGAGATGGATGGAGGGAGGAAGGGAGGGAGGGAGGGAAGGAGGAAGGGAGGGAGGGAGAGATGGATGGATGGAGGGAGGGAGGAAGGGAGGGAGAGAGAGATGGATGGATGGAGGGAGGGGAGGGAAGGAGGGAGGGAGGGAGGGAGGGAGGGGGAGGAGGTGTGCTGTAGGGCACAGTGGCAGTGGAAAGGGGAGTTGGAGGGAAACGAGGCATGGGTGTTTGAACATCGTATGACTGAAACCCAATCATGAATAATTTTGCAACTGTGTTTCTCACGATGAGAGAGAGAGAGAGAGAGAGAGAGAGAGAGAGAGAGAGAGAGAGAGAGAGAGAGAGAGAGAGAGAGAGATTTCATGTAAGAAAAAACGTGTATCTTCAAACAGGGCCAGCGAGCCAGCACAGCAGAAAGGTGTCGGGCTGCATACCCAAGCTGGCTTCAATTCCCAACACATCTGGTCCCCTGATCCTGCCAGGAGTGATTCCTGAGCAAAGCTGCATGTGCCCACAAACAAACACTCTTCAGATCACTGAAGTCAGAATGGACAGTCTTTAAGAGCTGAATAGGTAAAGAAGCCTTCATGTTTTTCCTGCTGATAAATTTGGAAACTGGCTGAATATTCATTATCCTAAATTTTGTTTGCATAGTAGACTTTAGTCACAAATGTTGAAATAACCGTTTTTGTCTTGATTAAATTGCGCTCATCACCTAGGAGCTGTAGAGCAGTTTCATTATATTTACTGAACAAGTCTGCCAAATCAGCTGCATCATTTTGGGAACAATCAAGTTGGCTCATGAAGCATTTTTATTTTCTAGAAACACTAAGCCAATCCAAACAGAATTAAGTCCATGACTTCTGTCAAAGTCTTTAACATTTTCAATACAAAGTCATCCAAAAAATTCCTATTCAGTAAACTGTTTCGGATGCTGTTGCTTGCTTTAATAACATAATGTGATAATTTACAGAGGCTTTATTCAGTTTTTTTGTAAGTTAATACTGACAATGAATGACACACCCAAGAAGACTCTCGTAATGGCCTATGATTGCTGAAGCACCACCAGTACCAACTTACATTACTCAGGAGGATTTCTATTTTTAAAAAAACTTTAAATGTATAAAATAACATTTTTTCATTGCTACCAGTGTACAAAGTTTTAGCAAATAATACTGACGTTTTCCCTTTCTTTTACGAAAACCGCACACATCTTAAAAATACAGCTTCATTTGTTGGTGAAGTTGACACATGATGCCATTTAATGAGTTGGGGCATCCTTTATGTATTTATTTATCTATCTATTTATTTATCCATTCGTTCGTTTGTTCATTCATTTATCCATTCATTCATCCATTCATTCATTCTTTTGGTGGGGAGGCTTTTGGGACACCCCCCCTAGTGTGCTGAGGGCTTACTCCTGGTCCTATGCTCAGGAATCACTTTTGAGACACACCCTAGTGTGCTGAGGGCTTACTCCTGGTCCTATGCTCAGGAAACACTTCTGCAGTGTCAGGAATGAAACCCAGCAGGGTGGCGCGTGCAAGGCAAGTGCCTTAGTCACTGTATAAACTCTCTGCACAGAGATTGTACCTGATGTACAATCTCTGTGGTCTGTAGGATGTCTTTAAATACTCACAAAACTTCAACATCTACACCAATTCTTCTTTGTACTATATTATTGCTTAAAGATATCTTCTTGGTAGTATCAGACGACTAGTCTCAGTAATATAATGTGTATTACCTCACTTACAGTCTGTACAATCAGTTCTTCACCAACAATCTACAGTTTTCCCCATTTAGCAACCAGTAACACAATGCCATAAGAATGAAACCCATCATCATAGTGTTTGCATGCTACTGAAGAGGGTTTTGCCAATATTGGCTGTCTCAACAACTTTTCTCCAAGTTCCTGAAAATAAGGTAAACCTTAATCTTTCCTATCAGCATAAGCTTTTTGTTTGATGTTCTTGTAGTCCTGATGCCTTTATTTGGTAAAATTATTTGCTAAATCAGGCACACCGGGACATACTGTTTATAGGTGTCTGAATAAAGTCACAGTTGTTTCCAATACAACTTTTTCTTAGGTTCTAGGCATGATGTTATTTTTATACCTATGGTTTTTTTTCCCTTGGTTCAGCCATATTATCTTCCCAGGTTCAATCCCAGGGAACCACATATGGTTCCCTGAACAGCACTAGGAATGATCTCTGAGCATAGCACGGTGCAGCACTAACCCTCTTCCCCAATTATGTTTATATAATAGGGATGTAGAATACTTCTATACTTGAAAAAATACAATTTCTGTCACCTGAACCAATTTTTTTGGCAACAGTTGTAATTTTAGAAGAGCAGTCACAACACCTGAAATATAATATCTTTGTTGTTTTTGTTCTGGGGCCACACCCAATAGCGTTCATAGCTTACTTACCCTTGGTTTTGTGCTATATGACTTATGATCCAAATATGAATCAGAACCATCTAACTTAGATTCCATATATACTGCCTACTTATAGCATCATATTGTAAACATATATACATTATTGATCATGAATATTATATAAAGCAAATTATATCGTTTCAGTACAAGCACCATTTACATGTGTTTTAATATAGCTACACATACTAATGTGGAAGCACGCTGGACTTCCCAGTAACGCATGGCCTGCCCTCTCACCTGCCTATACCTGTTTAGTAAGACCTGAGAGCAATCTTGATCTCTTAGCGCTGGATATTTGCATTTGTGTGTTTATTTGAAAAATAATACAACTGCAGAGTCAGTGTATGCATGGGTGGAGTGCATAAAAGCATCCAATTATTCAAGGAATAGTTATTTGGCAAATACTATTCTAGGTCCTGGGAATAATGAGGTGAGCAAAACAATTTTTTTTTTTTTTTTTTTTGCTTTTTGGGTCACACCCGGCAATGCTCAGGGGTTTCTCCTGGCTCTGCACTCAGGAATTACCCCTGGCGGTGCTTGGGGGACCATATGGGATGCCGGGATGGAACCCGGGCGGCACGGGCTGGCCGCGTGCAAGGCAAACGCCCCTCCCGCTGCGCTATCGCTCCGGCCCCTGTTCAGCCATTTTAATAAATTAACATGTTCTGTAATCTATAAGACTTTGGTTAGTTTCCAGAGTACTGGTAAAGGGAATTAAGTTGTTTTTTTTTTTTGTTTTTGGGCCACACCTGGCGATGCTCAGGGGTTACTCCTGGCTCTGCACTCAGGAATTACTCCTGGCGGTGCTCGGGGACCATATGGGATGCCGGGGATCGAACCCGGGCTGGTACAGGCCAGCTGCGTGCAAGGCAAACGCCCTACCCGCTGGACTATCGCTCCAGCCCCCAATTCTTTAAACTATAAAAGCAAATGTTAGAAGAATAAGAAAATATGAGATGAGGAAAGAATAAGACAAACACCAGCTGACAGGCAATATGGATATGAATCAACAGTGTGTCAAAGAAAAAAATTTGATATGACTATTTAAAGCCTCAAATTATATGCATAATAAGATCTTTTGCCTTTTTATTATAAAACTATGACTCATTTCCTCAAATTTTCTATCTTCATAATTATAAAAAATCCAGTAATTTTAATATTGATACTACTAAAATTCAGTAACTTGCATAGTACAGCAAGGCAAATAAACTACCCACTGTATTATCACTCTGGCCCCTGACTGCAATGCTTTTATTAAAATGGAAGTAGAAAAAAGACCAAGTTCAAGGCTAACTACTTTATTTTATCATTATTATTATTATTGTTATTTTTATTCTTTTGCTTTTTGGGTCACACCCAGCGATGCTCAGGGGTTACTCCTGGTGCTACCTTCAACAATTACTCCTGCTGGTGCCAAGGGGACCATAGGAGATGCTGAAGATTGACTCTGGATCAGCTGTATGCAAGGCAAACACCTACCCACTGTACTATCACTCCAACCCCTCGGCTAACTTACTTTAAAGGACAAAATCTTAGAGCGGGAAATATCGTACAGGGATTAAGGTTTCTGCTTTGTACACAAATGACCCCAGTTTCACACCTGGTCCACATAGGGGTCCCCTAGAGCACTTTCCAGAGTGATCCCTAAGTACAGGACCAAAAGTAAGCCCTGAGCACTGCTAGGTGTAGTCCAAAAATAGGAAAGAAAAAAAAATAAAAGAATGGAACTGCTGGGTCATAGGCAATCCTGTTTAACTTATGAGCAAATGACATGTATTTATTCAGGGAAATCACAAACTATATTCTTCCTTCTCTTTGAGTTAACACTGTCTATATGTAGCTGTTAAACACAGATCACTTGTTTCTCACACTGGATGATACAACACGTCAGAAGATAACCTTAATAGTATAGTCAAAGATTCCAATTCATTAAACTAGAACTGAATTCACTTGTTCACTTGACATCCCATTATTTATCGATTTGCTTGAGCATGCGCCAGTAACATTTCCTTTGACCCTATCACCAATGGCATCTGGTTGCTTCAGGAATACGAAGAGCCTCAAACCATTCCTTCAGGGTCTTGATAAAGAAGTCTGACCATCTTGTAGGTGGGCAGCCACGTGATCTTTTGACATCCTGTGGGATCCAGTCGGTAACGACTCTAGTCAAGAAGTCGCTCCAAATCACATTACATGTCCAGCCCATCTGATTTTCGATGCCTTGGCAAACGAGATAGCGTCCCTGACTCTGGAACAGCAAAGGAGGTCGAAACTCTGGATTCCTTCTTTTACTTGAGTGAGGCATGATATTCCAAGCATAGATCTTTCAATTCCTCTTTGGGAGACCCGAATAGCATTCTCATCCTGCTTTCGTAGGGCCCAAGTCTCTGAGGCATATGTTAGTGCAGGGAGAACAGTGGAGTTGAAGAGATAGATGTGCCCGGAGCCGAAGGTTCTTTTGTCCTTTTAGCTATTTCTTCAATGCCTTTGAAGGCATTCCATGCTGCTCTCTTCCTCCTGAGCAGCTCAGGTTTTAGGTTGTTCATCATGTTGACTTCTCAACCTAGGTACACATAACTGCTGCCTTCAGAGATGTTTGTTCCATTGAGAGTGAACGGGGCCTGTGGAACTAGTTCATTTCTCATGAACATAGTTTTGTTGAGATTCAACTGTAGACCTATCTTTCTACATTCTCGGTCAAAGTCAGCCAGCATTTGTGCCGCTTGGCTAATGTTTGGTGTTATTAGAACAATGTCATCAGCGAAGCGGAGGTGGTGTAGTTGCCAACCGTCTATCTTCACTCCCATTCCTTCCCATTCTAATTGTCACATGATGTTCTCGAGGGTGGCGCTGAAGAGTTTTGGAGAAATGGTATCACCCTGCCGAACTCCTCTTTTGACATTGATGATCACTTCTTTGTAGAATGGTGAGATCCTGGTGGTGAATCCGTAATACAGCTCATGAAGGATCTTGATGTATTGGGTTTGAACGCCCTGTTTGGCTAGGGCTTCGATGACTGCTTCAGTCTCCACAGAATCAAAGGCTTTCTGTAAATCAATGAACGTGAGACAGAGTGGCATCCTGAACTCCCTACAAACTTCAATGAGCTTGGTTACCGTGTGGATATGGTCGATTGTGCTGAATCCTTTTCGAAAGCCAGCTTGCTCGCATGGTTGCCCCTTCATCTAATGTTCTGCCAATCCTGTTCAGGATGACTCAAGTGAACAGCTTGTAGATGACAGACAACAGGCAGATGGGGCGATAGCTGCCAATGTCGTGAATGTCTCCCTTCTTGAACAGTAGAACTGTCCTGCTGGTTTTCCATTGGGAGGGCACCTTGCATTCAGACAGGTAGCGTGTGAAGAGCCGAGGCTAGTGTATTGATGAGTACTGATGGCAGATTCTTCAGGTGTTCGGTCTGACTTTGTCTGGGCCTGGTGCTGTTCCCTTCTTTACCGTCGAAATGGCATGTCGGATTTCAGAAGGGAGAACGTTGGAAACGACAAGTCCATCCTGTGGAATTTGGTATGTGGGCAGGTGGATGTGGCTATCCAAGAGATCTGAGTATAAGTCATGGATAATCTTCTCCATTGTCTTTCTGGGACGTGGGGCACAAGCCATGTGTCCTCCAGCTACGTGAGCAGCTGAAGGGCATGACCTGCTTGTCAAGGTGGAGAGCGACATCATGCTCAGCGATGCTCAGGGGTTACTCCTGGCTCTGCACTCAGAAATTACTCCTGGCAGTGCTTAGCCCAGCAAGCTACTAAGAGTATTCCGCCTGCACGGCAGAGCCTGGCAAGCTGTCTGATGTGTATTCAATATGCCAAAACCAGTAACAAAAATGTTCATCTTCCTGACCCTGAAAGAGCCCTTAATACGGCAGCACTAAGAAAAACGAACAAGGAGAACTGAATGTATACTGAGCAAATTACTTATCTCGAAAGCGTTTATGCTTTAAAATAAATTTCATAATTTATTTTATTCATAAGTTATAAAGAATATGCAAGCTGGAGCCTGATAACAGGCACCAATGGATGACTCAAAAAGGCACAGAATCCCCTATCAAGATGTTGGAAAATCCATGTGCTGCTACATATACAAAATAATTTAAATCAGAGACAGTGCAGGTTACCAGGATTGTCCCAAAACAAAGAGAAATCAATGTCTATTATGAGAACTCCAAATATTATTTTAAGTAATCCGGATTAAGAAAAACCTCAAAAGTTTCTAATTTCTCTACTGTATACTGAATTTATAGAAAATAAAATAAAAATAAAAAGAAATAAAAAAATAAAAGAAATTTAAAAAAGAGAAAAAGAGGGGCCAGAGCGATAGCCCAGCGGGTAGGGCATTTTCCTTGCGCCGGCTGGCCCATGCCGGCCAGGGTTCAATCCCCGGAATCCCATATGGTCCTCCGAGCACCACCAGGAGTAATTCCTGAGTGCAGAGCCACGAGTAACCCCTGAGCATTGCCGGGTGTGACTCAAAAAGAAAAAATAAATTAAAAAAAATTAAAAAAAATAAAAAAGAGAAAAAAGAAAAGAAAATTTTAATATAAATTGCATGTACTAACTGAACTTTTTCAGATAGTGAAAAAATTTAACAGTTAAATTTCTCAACATTTAATCATGTTTTAATTTTAATGATCTATTTTAGTATATTTTAAGACAATATTAAATTATTCCAGAACATAAGCAGTTAATCTAAAATTTTTCTCCCCAAAAGATATTTCTAACACCAAGATTCATTCATTTTTGTGCAATATATTGTATAAGTCATTTAACAATCTAACAAGCTCTTTCTACCTGAATGTAAAAAGAACTGTTAAAACATGTGCAACATTAAAACCCTTTCTACTATCCCTCAATAATTTTTCTCTAGCAAATATAAAACATAAAAAAAAATTACACAAGTGATGAACCCTGTCATCTAAATGGACAGTCAACCTGCACATAAAATATGATTAAATGATGGAGAAGCCTCAGTCAGAAAGTACTCTGACTTTTTTGTTTGTTTTCTGGGTCACACCAGGCAGCGCTGAGGTTATTCCTGGTAGTGCTCAGGAGGACTCTATAGGATGCCAGGGAGCAAACCCGGGTTGGCCTTGTGCAAGGCAAATGCCCTACATGCTATACTACCACACCGGCCCCTTCTCTGCACTTTTAAGATATACTGTAACTGAAGTTATAGTATAAATGCTATAATCCAAATTATAAGAATATAAATATGTAAATAGTAATTTAAAAGTCACCTGGCAGGGGCCGGAGGCGATAGCCCAGCGGTAGGGCGTTTGCCTTGCACCAGACCAGCCCATGCCGGCCACGGTTCCGTTCGATCCCGCGACATCCCATATGGTCCCCCCGAGCACTGCCAGGAGTAATTCCTGAGTGCAGAGCCAGGAGAAACCCCGAGCATTGCCGGGTGTAATCCAAAAAAGCAAAAAAAAAGGTCATATGGCAACCAGGATAAAAATATACATGGCATTTCCAAAAACCAATGGAGAAAGGAAATATGAACGCAGTAGGGTAATTCGTTAGGACTAGACACCAGATACAGTAACACTGTGGAGCGTATTACACGAATACGAAAGCAAGCGCAAGTTATAGATAGTCTCTGCTATCGTGAAATTCATAAAATGTGACAGAGAAACAAAGTGTTAGGGAGTAATCAGGAAATACATCTACACTCTGCTGAAAAGGACAAAGCAGCGCCTTTTCCTTATCCCAAATATTTACCATTATCCTTGCTACTGTTTTCTTCAATAGTCATTTGCTCAGCCAATTCAGACAACGATTCATCAATAGTCTGACTTCCTCGAAGTGTGAGGGATAATCTTCTCTTAAATTTTTTCATCCTATCAATTGAATGTGACTTGAAAAATCCTGGGGGAAAAAAAAAAGAAGAGAAAACCATAATTAAAACTATGACAGTTTTACAGCTCAAAACAAGTTATTATGTATTTACGGGCATATTCAAAATGACAATGTAATGAATTCTCCCTTCCATTAACAACCACAAAATCCTCCCCCTCCGAATAAGGATCCACTCAATGGGAGCTAGGGAAGCAGCTCTGTCACAGAAAACAAGCCTGGCCTCTGTAAGGCCCTGGGTTCATCACTGGCACTGATTGCTTCTATTTTTTATTATATCGTCATCAAAGAGTAGAATTTTACACTAAGGAAAAAAAGATTTCTATATATAATTTTAGAAGAATTGGGCATTTTCTTAAAAACCATTATGGGCTGGAGAGATGGTACCGCTGTTAGAGATCTCTGCCTGGCATGGTGGAGACCTAAGTTTGGATCCCAGCACAAGGCCACTGAGCACCACTGTATGGAAACCTGGAGGCCCCTAAGCACTAGCAGATGAAGTTCTGATAGCCCCCAGCACTGCCCAGCCCGAGTATCTGCACACCAGGGCTGACCCCTGAGCTCTCAGGAGCCCCTCGCCCCCCCGCCCCACTCTCTCCCCACAGCCAAAGCAATCATTTGAAAACATCAACATTATTTGGATGTAGAGATTCTATTATTAAAAACATCAATCATCTCACTGAATCCAGTCAATGAAATTTTTAGATGTAAATTGGGAAAACAGGTGAAGAGGTTGGGAGAAGGGAAAATAAAAAAATGTCGTTCCAATAGAATTTTCTTTAGGCTCTGATTAAGCTCATATATTGGATGTTTTGTTTTCCTGGTTAAGTCGTCAGATGTCTTTTTTCCATTAAGCACAGTGATACCAGTTTTAGGAGACAAGAAGGAAAGTCAAATAGATATCAAATGCCTACCCCAAACTAAATATTTTTTATACCTATTCTTTCATTAAGTTGTTCTAATAACTATATCATCTCATTTTTCATAAACAGGTTCAAAGAGGTTCCCTGACTAAAGTAATACAAATAATAAATAATAGAACTGGGACTTAAAATTAGAGTAATAATTTACTTTTGCCATGGATATGATTAATCTCACAATGGGATGCCAAAATGGAACTGACAGCTTCCTTTTTTTCTTAGTGGTATATAAAGCAACGTACAATTCACAGTGGAGGCTCTGATACAATCAAAATGATATGATACATGCTTGCTTCCCAAACCAATTTCTCAATAATCTACCCCAAAAGTTTTCTACTTTATTATTCCCAACTAAAACTTAGCACCAGATTACTAAGTATATTATAATCATTAACCCTTTCCAGAACAAGGGCTTATTGTTTCCCTATGCTAAATTAATATTTTATATGTATGCTAGACATATTTATATCCAGGTCAGGTTGTTTCTCTCAAAGCATGTTAATTCTTTTCTCATTCTAAGACTGTTCTTATTAGCTGAGTATGCTGAATAAATGAGCTCTGCCTATAATATTAGTTCTGAATGTTTTGCTTGCTCAAAGGCTGGGGATTTTGCAAATTTGTAAGTCATAGTACATTTTACAAACTTCATACTACAAACTTACATTTAAAAAAAAAACACAGGGGGCTGGAGCGATAGACCAGTGGGTAGGGCATTTGTCTTGCACGTGGCTGGCCCATGACGGCCTGGGTTTGATCCCCGGCATCCCATATGGTCCCCCGAGCACCGCCAGGAGTAATTCCTGAGTGCAGAGCCAGGAGTAACCCCTGAGTATCGCTGGGTGTGACCCAAAAAAGCAAAAAAATATAATGAATGAATGAATGAATGAATGAATGAATGAATGAATGAATAAATAAATAAATAAATAAATGAGTAAGTGAATGAATGAATGAATGAATGAATAAAGCCACCGGGCCGGGTATAGCTCAGGGACAGAGTACACATGTTGAACGTATAAGGCTCTGAGTTCATCCCCAACGGCAAAACAGATGTGAATGCTACACATCCACGAGGAAAATAAAGTCATGTGGTTTGTGGCAACATGCATGGAACCAGGAGGACAGACTCCTAGGAACTAATCTCTGAATTCTGGGAATATCCTGTCTGACAAACTTCTTTGTAAGTGTAAGATCTTGGACACATCACATAATACAAAAAAAAACTGAGAACTGAGTAGCAAGACAGTCCTGTGAATACTTCCATGCCTACCTAATTTAAACGCAACGAAACCCGGTTACCCAGACTCAGGTACACAGTTTGGCAAAATGCTGTACACGGCATCATAGAAGGTGGATAAAAGAATAAAGGACACACCACACAACACTATGATAGAAGAAGCAGCTTAAGAATGTGACTAGTTTCTCTTGAACCATATTTTTACATTCTTTCATTTGCCGACTTTAATCTGCAGCCTTTCACTGTACTAATAATCTTGAATTTAATGTCTTTTTTGATTTCTGTGTCCTTTGAGTCAATCATTGAGTTGCAGGATGGTCTTAAGAACTCCCAACTCACACTCTATTCAAGAAATATCCGTGCCCCAAACAGACACTTAGTTAACTTACAACCACCAATTTTTGCCACTCCATTTTCTCAGTCATATGTCACCACCCTTGTCATCCTGTACTGACAGCATCACTTCAGAATCCCGGACACCATTGTTTTACCTATTGTTTCATATTCATTCTTGCTTGGGGATCACCAGTGGTGGTTTTCAGAATTATATCGGGTGGTGCTCAGGGAACCAGATGTGGTACCAGGGATACAACAAGGCTGGCTGCTTATAAGGCAAGTGCTTTATCTGCTGTCCTATACCTAAAGCCCCTCATTTTCAGGAGATAAGTAAGAATAAAACAACAAACTATAATAGAAACAACGCCCATGCCTTAGATAACATATAAAAATAAAATGAAAGACTAGTTAAGTATTAAAACCTTGGGGTGAGGGTTGGGTTATATGTGGCAGTGCTCAGGGCTTAGTCCTAGCGCCAAGCTCAGGGATCACTCACTCCTGGTGACTGACCCCTGGTGGGCTCAGAGAACCAAATGGGGTGCAAGGGAATAAACCGAGATTGGCTACACAAACCTACTGGCTGAACGACTGCTCTGGCTCTTAGCGCCTAACCTTTTTTTTTTTTAATAGAAGTCACAATAATTAATAGAGTATCCCACCCGCACGGTAGAGCCTGGCAAGCTACCCGTGTCGTATTTGACAAGCCAAATACCAGTAACAATTATAGACCTCATTCCCATGACCTGATGGAATGGTTTGAGGCTCTTTATGTTCCTGGAGCGGGCAGATGCCCTTGGGCTATCTCGCATGTGACAGGACATATGGAGATGTTACTGGTGCCCACTTGAGCAAATCGATGATATACAGGAACACAGTGATCATAGTGATACACAATAATTAATAAAAATGAATGCTAAGGAATATCACTGTGACAGCAATAATTTCTTCTTAAAAACCCATACTGAAAGTAAGAGGAAAGAGAAAAATATTGTGCAAACAATAACCAGAGAAGAGCTAGAATGAATGTACTTCTGACAAACCAGTAAAAAAAGGACACTATAAATTGATCATTAACATGTAAGTTATATACATACCGAACAATAATCTGAAATTATATTAAGTAAAAAACAAGAAATCTGAAAGAAGAAACAGTTATAGAAGTGGAGATTTCAGTATCACATTTTCAATACCGGATAGAAGAACCAGACAAAATTTCAACAGAAGAGTTGAACAACACTATATATCTTTCATACTGTATCTGACACATACAGAATGTTTCACATAACAACGGGAGAATCAACATTCTTAAGAGGATATAGAACATTCTCCAGCACAGACATTAGAGTGATCAAAAAACAAGTCCTAAACAAATATTTTAAAGACTGAATCACAGGAATTGTTATTTTTTATCAATACAGACTGAGAATGGAAATCAGTTACAAACACCAAAAGAAAAATTCATAAATATGTGTAAACTAAACAGCATACTCAACCAACCAAAGGGTAAAAGAAAAAATGACAAGGAATGTTAAAAAACAAAAATAAAAACCACATTCGAAATGTACCGAATACAGCAAAAGTGTGCAAGAAGTTCACAGCTGTGAATCGTACAATTCTCTCCCACCCGAAAAAGAAACTCAAGCCAAAATGTTAACTGTGTGCTTCATGGAATTAGAAGAAAGAATTTAAAGAAGAGAGGAGAAAAGAAAGATTAGGGTATAAATAAACAAAATGAAGATTAGGAAAAAATAAAGTCAACAAAACCAAAATTTGGATCTTTTAATTAAACATTTAATGGCACTCTTAAGGGCATAAATTCTACAACCAGAAATCAAAGTGATAGGATATTACTGCCAACGAAAGGATTGTAAAAGTGAAAAACTATGCACTGATGGACTGCATAACCTAATGAATGAACTTACAGAAATACAAATAACCAAAGTAGACCTAAGAAAATATCAACAATCTAACTCCACAAAGAAATGCTCATAGTCAGATGGCTTCACCAGTATGAATTGCCCCAAATATTTGTAGGAGTGTCTCAGAAACTCACAGCCGGCATGTAGAGGGAAGCGAACATCCAAGGAAGACTAAGCTGTTGGGTACAAGAGGAGGATACCGCTTCACTGCCGGCCCTAATAGCACTGGGAAACTCTAGCTAGAGCAGCTGGGGGAGGCATCATGATTGACCGAAAAGGGAGAAGTAAAACTATCTCTACTCACAGATGGTCTGATCTGACAGTAAAAAATCCTAAATAATTCATCAACAGAAACATGTTTGGGCTACGGAAAGTCAGCAACATTATGGGATACAAAATACACACTAAAAAATCAATTGTATTTCTATACACTTGCAGTGATTACATAAAAAGATTAAGCAGCTTGAAAATAATAAAATGTTTAGAACTTTAACCAAGGAAGCACAACGTTTATACAGAAAACTACAAGAAAAAAACTGAGGGGCTATAATGCAAAAAAACTTTCTGTATTCATGGAATAGGAAACAGGGGCTAGAGAGACAGCACAGCGGGTAGGGCGTTTGCCTTGCACGCGGCCCACCTAGGTTAGATCCCGCATCCCATATGGTCCCCAAGCACCACCAGGAGTAATTCCTCAGTACAGAGCCAGGAGCAACCCCTAGCATCACCAGGTGTGACTCAAGAAGAAAAAAAACTATTAACTAAAGTATCTACAGATTTAATACAATTCCCATCAAAATCCCAACTTTTGAAACGAACAAAAATCATGTCTTAAAATTTCTATGGCATTCCAAGGAGCGTTTAATAAAGAAACAATCTTGAACAGAAAAAAAAGCTAAAGGTCTCTATTAAGGATCAGAGATAGCGTAACGGCTAATCACATCTTTGCATGCAGCAAGCCCAGGTTCAATCCCTGGTAACACATGGTCCTCCAACTGCCACCAGGCAAAACCCCTGAGCATTGCCAGGGGGCAGGGGGTACAACTTACAATGTTATAGCAAACAAATATTGTGAGTATTGGCGCAATCACACAGACTAGTGGACTAGAAATACGAGGTTAGAAATAAACCTTCAAATCTACGGTAACTGGTTTCTGACAAGGGTGCCATAACATTCAACAAGACTAGTAGTCTTTTCAACAAATGGTGCTCAGATATAATCATATGAAAAAAATTGATCTGGAAGCTAGTATACTAGTGCTATATACAACAACCAGCCCTAAACAGATTCAAAACCTAAATCAAAGAGCTAAACCCACAAAACTCTTACAAGGAAGCATAATCATACTAGACTTAATGATGAGAAATAATCATACTAGACTTAATGATGATTTCTTAATTTCACAGCACAAGCAAAGGGAATAAAAACAAAAACTTTTGTTCAACTGGGGACCAATTCAAAAGTAAATACAATCCACATAATGGGAGAAAAACATTTACAAATTATACATCTGATATGAGTTTAATATCTACAATACATAAAGAACACAATTGTTTTAATGGGCAAAGCAGCCGAGTTGCTATTGTACAAAAAAACAAGAAAAAAACACAAATGGCCAAGAAGTGGGGCCTGAAGCAATGGTACAGCAGGAAAGGACCTTGCCTTGCACGCAGCGGACCCAAGTTCAATCCCCAACACCCTATACGGCCCCCGGAGGCCCACCAAGAGTGCACTCTTGAGTGCAAAAGTCAGAAATAAGCCCTGAGCACCACTGGGTGTGACCCACAACCAAAAATGAATAAAACTGAAAAAATAAAAAATATGTAATAGCCAAGAAGTGGATGAAACAATAATCAGCATTATTTATCACTAGAGAAATACAAGTGAAAATTACAATGAGCTCCTACTTCATACCAAAAAAAAAAAAAAGGTTACTATAAGCAAAGTTGGTAAAGATAGGGGAAATTGTTAGGAACTCCTTAAAAGGAAATTAATGGCTAAGTTGATCACAGTAGGTGCAAAGAGATATGCTCTGAGGGCCAGAGGTGCCTTGTAAGCAGAAGTCTCTGTTTGACCCCTAGTACCAATCAGTCTTCACACTCCTGGAGTGACCCTGAGAACTGGGCCCAGAGTAGCCCCAAGAAATGCTCCTTCCCCAAGAGTTCTTTAATGGGTCAAAAAATGTTATTAAAATAACCACATGACCCAGCAATCTCATTCCTAAAGACGTAACAGTAACGTTTACGACAGGAACTCAGACATATGCACACTAATGTTAATGGTTGCATTAATCACAGCAAACAAAAGGTGAAAATAACCTTGGTGCCCATCAACAGATGATAGATTTGAAAAAATGTGGTCTATATACAAATCGAATAATACTATCCTGCCATAAGAAGTTTTGGCGCATGCCACAAGGATGAGCCATTAAGAGACTACAAATGGATATGTATTTCCTAATTCCAGTAGTAAGAAACACTGAGAATAGGAAAATTCATAGAAACTAGAAGAGAGGCTACGTGGAGGTAGTAAGAAGGAAATAACGTAGTTCCACGTCGCTTTACCTAAGATCAAGCATATGTTCTAAACATAGTGGAGAAATAGTTGTGCATTTGGAGTGGAATTAATGTCACTAAATTGTAAACTTAAAATATTTTTTTTCTTTTTTGGTCACATCTGGTGACGCTCAAAGGTTATTGCTTGGGGACCATATGGAATGCTGGGGATTGAGTCCGGTCGGCTGCATGCAAGGCAAATGTCCTACCTGCTGTACTATTGCTCTGGCCCCTTAAATTTTTTTTAAATGATAAATTCTATATTTCTTAACCACAATAGAACATAATTTTAACAACTGTGATAACAGTATTAATATCAGCTTTTATCAACACCAAATAAAACCAATTTCATTTTAGTAGAGTTTTATCAAGAGCACTGGCTCGACTCAATGAGAACAGTCGCTATACCAATTACTTTGGAAATAATGGAGTGAATATTAGGATTACTGCTTAGTTAGAATGTGAAAAATTGAAAAAGTGTATCTGGGTTCCCCATCTCTACAAAAAAGAACGTGGATACGGACCAGAAAATCGTAGTTTTTAAGTGTTCAGAACACTAGAAACATACATGGACTCTATTCTAGAGGAAGAAAAGCCCTTCCCAGGAATGAACCCACGGCAGGATCATGGCGGGAAGAGGAGCATCCTGCTTTAGAAAGGGCAATCTTTCCCAGCAGCGTCTGGAGCACACCCAGCAATGCTCAAGGCTTACCCTGACTCTGTCAGGAGAGTGTCTGTGTCACTGACTCCCAGGGGTCATTCCTGGGAATACTCAGGGAACCTCTGCAGTGCTGAGGATCAACAGGCAGAGCACACGCAGGAAAGAGCCTTACCCTCTGGGCGACCTCTCCACACTAGCTTTCCAGGAGTGCATGACGTCAGACTAATTAAATCCCGAAAACCCTCATCCCGAAAGCAGATCTGCTCTTTCTTAGAGAATCCTCCCTAGTCGGAGTTACTGCATCACAGGGGAGTCGCAGAGGAGGCTGCGGAATGCTGGGGACAGGGCAGCAAACAGGACAATGTCCCTGAAGCCACACAAGTTCACCCCGCTTAAGGCCAGGCCCACTACAGGAAGGAGGCTTCAGGGAGGAGAGCCCGGTCAATGCTGGCTCCTCAGGTAAGAAACAGGGATTAAAGAGAAAAGAAATATCCCAATTGCTCAAAATTCCAGCATCTAGGCTGTGAAAGTTTTAACTTGGCTGAGCTGTAAAGCATGACAACATTTCTCACTAGTGCTCAGATTGGAAGAAGCCTTGATGAGAAGAAAGTCCTGATTCTACATTCAAACATTTGCTTCTAGTAGTGAACAAAACGGAACTAAATCTCTAATAAGAGGATGGACCTGAATTCGGCTGCTCTCCTATCCTTTCAGTCTCTCCTCTTGAGCTGTGTCATGGAGATCCATTTCTGTAAACGGATGTAGCTAAGCATAACCTTTCAAGTGGCTGTTTGCTATTCGAATGTGCCACCCAGCAGAATTTTTTGTTACTTTTTTTGTCACATAGATTAAAAAAGACTTTATCCAAAGATTTATCCAAGGATGAGACTGAAGGAACTGATACAGGCCCAGGAGAGAGCTCCAAGGGATGCGGTGCGTGTTATGCCTGCAAGACGTCCTGGTTCACCACACCACACGGTCTCCTGGTACAGCCAAAACAATCAATATGCCTGAGCACTAAGTCAGGAGGAACCACAAAGAAAAAGAAAAGCAAAAGAGATGCTTCGTCAAAATCCCAAATGTTTGGCTTTTTCCCTATAAGTGCATGTAAAGAGAGAATGCCCTCGGTATGGTTTAAATTGAGGTGAGAATGCCCGTTATTAATAAGCAGACGAAGAGAAGAAATCAAAGTGTTCCAAAAAAGAATGAAGAGACAAAAAGTGACCATCTGGACCAATAAATTCATTTTATGATTAAGAAAACAGTTTAAAGAGGCTAAACGAGAAAAAAAGAGAAAAAAAGGTGATTTGATCAAATCTATGAAAGTTTATTTTTTTAGAGTCAGGTCTTAAAATTCTGCTTTAGTAATCCCTATTCAGTTCTTCCTCCTTAGTACCAAATATCCAGACAGTTAGAAAACAACTCTTTTCTCTCTAACTACAAAATAATTAAAACCCTGCATCAAGAAAAAAAATTGCATGTAACAACTGTGACTTTATATGGGGATCTTGAATGTTTTTAAAGAAACACCATCTATTATCAATAAAAGTATCACATGTATAGTATACCATTTATTTTCCAGGGGGTCATGTAAAAAATTCTCAGGTAAATGGGTACATGTGAAAAAACGTTGCAAAAGCCCTGCCCTAGACAGTAACACCTGACAGTCATGACCAAGACTCCGGAAGGGACAGCCTACAAAAAGAGAGCCAGAACCTGGTCCCTTCTTCCCTTGTTAAATTCTGCCCAGCATCATCACCTCTCTGCCCAGACTTGTTTGTTTCTGAGCCACATCTGGCTGAGTGCTTAAGGGCTACTTCCAGCTCGGCAGGGGCTCATGTGGTGCCGGGGATCAAACCCAGGCTTCCTGCATGCCAAGCTTATGCCCAGCCATGGAGCACTCTCAAGCCGGCCCAGGCTGACATTCTTTCAGACCTCATTTGAAACCATTCTGCTTCCATCTGCTCTACTCTAGTTGCGTAGCAACCAGAGCAGCCAGTCTCTCTGCACAGTACTTGCTCTTCCTCTGTTTGGAGTTTACTCCAGATGCTTGTGGCATATTTTTTTTCTTTTTGGGTTCAAAACAAACATCAGTTCCCTGGTCACCCTGAGTGAAAAGGTCAATTCTGAATCCAAGTTACACTCCATTCCTCTGACCTGTTTCAATTTCCTCTATTGCCTTACAGCTTGACATTCTAAATACTAGTTTTATTGCCATTTCCTTCCACTAACAGTCAATCTTCAGGAGCGAGGACAATGTTTTCTTCCCTACTGCATTTAGAACTATCCCGTGCAGTTCTAAACAAAGCCCGCCATTTACTAAAAAACTCATATAAGCTCCTGTCAAATTAAAGAAGGAGAGCAAATAACAGATCAGTCATCTTTTATAATCTAAGGTCATCCTCCCTATCTAAATATTAACTGACAACGTTTGAGATCACTATCTCATCCTGTTGTCTTCCCTTAGGTCTTCAACTTTGTTAATAAGTTACATTCATTTGACAAATACTCAACGACCATACTACATCTCAGGCAATATTGGAGATATGATATTGACAGCAAAAAAATAAATATGAACTCTGCCCACAAGGAACATGGCTGTGGGAAGGTTTACTATTTCCAGAGTGACTCAATGGGTCTGCAAATAAATTTATAACTTACAAAAGTCAACACATTCAACAAAGTAAATACTCCAATTATATTTTTTATTAAAATTATTTTTGGCAACGCATACTTAATTTGCATAGCTGATCTAAGTTGTAAAGACCAAGACATGGTTTACTGGATTGAGGAACCCCTGCGGGTACGTGAAATGGCATCCACACTCATTAGTTTCTGGATTTATTGGCAATAACTGTACAACAAAATCTAAACTAGCCACTGAGAGACCTGTAACAGGCTTGCTCATATTAATACATTCACTGGCATAAACCCTCCTTGCTTTCAGAGTATTTTTTCACTAAAATGCATTTTATTTTACTTAATCTTGTATTTTTGTATACAGTGTTGAGCAAAGTTAAATTCAAAATGAAAGTGTAGGTACTTGAATAATCATGAATACTCATCAATTGATTCACAGACTTTAAGTTCCAACAAAAAGGGCATTGTTTGAAACAGCTGTTCAGTTTCAGCGAATTCAGAGTCATCTATTAAAAATGTCATCTGATGCCTCTGATAATAATGGTCTTACTCAGAGCAGAACCAAGACAGCAATTGTAATCACTTGAGGTAGTGTCTCATTTTGATACACAAATGGCTACGTACAAAATGGAAAGGGACTTTGAAGAAACAGCAAGAAAATTAAATACAAAATAGCATATAAAGTATAATCTTTTTTTGATTTGTATTCCTCTGTAAAGATAAATTCTCTTAAATTTTCCCCACCTAACTGCACTTCACCAAATTCTGGAAAAGGAAAGCATTACACTGTAAAAATGAGATGTACATTGAAAGATATAAAGAGCTGGGTTTGGGGTTATTTTGTTTTCCTTTTCAGGGCCGCCCCAGCAGTGCTCGGGGCTTACTCCTGGCTCTGTGTCAGGGCTCACTACTGACAGCGCTCAGCGGACCCCAGAGGGTGCCCAGGGCCAAGGTCGGGTCAGCCACAGGCAAGGAAAGTCCCCAGCCGCTGTACTCTGCTCCCGCCCTTCACAAAGAGCTGTTTGAAAGACACTTGTTCTGATGATCTAATCCTGAAAATCTATCATTTCTACCAGCTAGCACTACATGAATACTCTACTTTTTTTTAATTCAGCCACTGTAATTCAAAAGCTAAAAGGCAATCAACTGGCATTCTGTATCTCAGTTAAGTGATGAGAACTCCTAAACTCCATTACTCAATGTATAACTGTAAGAAGGTTATAGTGACTTACAGATTATTCTGAGCTTTGTATTATGTTATTATCTCTTGGAAGCCCTG
The DNA here is from genome assembly GCA_021461705.1 of Cryptotis parvus. NCBI lineage: Eukaryota > Metazoa > Chordata > Mammalia > Eulipotyphla > Soricidae > Cryptotis > Cryptotis parvus. The sequence continues at coordinate 93,563 of JAJIBD010000966.1, read as the reverse complement.
GTCACCCTCTGGGTACTCCTATATCAAGCACATATTTAGAAGAACTAAAAAAAAATGTAACAAGAAGATTCAGTCTATATAAGCAAACACAGAGAAGTCAGACAACAATTAATAATGCAACACATTTGAAGGCTGATAATACAAAAGGTAATATGATGGATGCATCTAGGTTCTTTTCAGAACAGCATTCTTTCCTACAACACAGAAGGTGATGAAGATGGGCTGGTTAGAATGACGTATGTTTAATCTCACAAACAACTGAACTAAAACAACTAAACCAAAAAGGCCCAACCAAGCCTCAGATATGGGTAAACGACTTTGGAGAGTAATGTAATCCTTAATGGCATATTCACATTTGTTTGAAAACACTCAAGACCTGGGCCAGAGATAACTCAATTGGCGGGTGCGTGCTTTGCACCGAGAAGCCTGGATTTGATAACTGGCAGCAGATGGGTCTCCAAGCCTGGCTGGGAGCACCCCGCAGGCAAACAGCTGGAATGTTCCCCCTGGGGACACCTGCAGATGTGGCCCCAGAACCGAAAAAACAAACAAAATCCCCTCAATATCTGAGGAGCTTAACAACCTACATCACCTCTATAATTCTAGATACTTAAGGTAATAATAGCCTGCAAATATGCGAAACTGTAATTAAGCTGAATGCTATTTGAGTCTTCTCATGATTTGACTATATATACTATAGTAAGACCACTTACTTCAATACTTCAAATTTTGAAAGAATAATCCTTTCCGTACCCAAAAAAATAGGTAATGCATACATCTTAAAAAATTAGAAGCTTATAAAGGCATCTTCAAAGGTGAAACATCACTAGCAAAGCAACTAGAAGAAAAGATAAACATATGGGACTACATGAAACTAAAAAGCTTCTGCACCTCAAAAAGAAACAGTGACCAAGATACAAAGACAGTCCACAGAATGGGAAAGAATATTCACCCAATACCCATTTGATAAGGGGTTAATATCCAGGATATATCAGGCACTGGTAGAACTTTACAAGAAGAAAACAAACAACCCCATCAAAAAAATGGGAGAAGAAATGAACAGAAACTTCAACAAGAAAGAAATTCGAATGGCCAAAAAACATATGAAAAATTGCTCATCATCACTAATCATCAGAGAGATGCAAATCAAAACAACAATGAGATATCACTTTACACCACAGAGACTGGCACATATTCAAAAGAGCAAGAACAACCAAGTGCTGGCGTGGATGTGGGGAAAAGGGGACACTCATCCATTGTTGGTGGGAATGCCGGCTGGTACAGCCTTTCTGGAAAACAAGATGGACTTTCCTCCAAAGACTAGAAATTGAACTCCCCATTTGACCCAGCCATACCACTCCTGGGAATCTACTCTGGGAAGCCAAAAACACACAGCGGAAACACCATCCCTACTTTTATGTTCATAGCAGCATTATTCACAATAGCCAGAATCTGGAAACAACCAGAGTGCCCGAGAATCGATGACTGGATAAAGAAGCTTTGGTACATCTACACAATAGAATGCTATGCAGCTGTTAGGAAAAAGAAGTTATAAAATTTGCCTATAAATGGATGGACATGGAGAAGATTATGTTGAGTGAAATTAGCCAGAAGGAGAGAGACAGATACAGAATGAATGCATTTATTTGCATGACATAAATATATATGTACATATTATGATACCAATATCCAAGGTCAAGTGAAACATGACCTTGTAACAGGAGGTCTTGTCAAAGGTGGAAATTATCACAAATGTGTGGGAGTCAGAGGCTAGGTAAGACAGAAAATGGAACAGTGTGCTAACAATTGTCGAGAGTACTAATACCAACCTAGAACTGAGCATTAAATACAGGCAAAAGATACACATGACAACCCTTTAATGTATGTTCTGTAATCCATAGTCTGGAGGGGAAGGAAAAGAGAAAGAGAGAGAAAGGAAAGAAATAAAGAACCTGCCATGGAGGGGCTGGGGGAGGGGAGGGAACCGGGACGTTGGTGGTGGGAGATGGGCACTGGTGGAGGGATGGGTGCTGGAACACTGTATGACCAAAACCCAAATATGAACTTTTTTAATTGTATATCTTTGTAACTGTATATCTCACAGTGGTATAATAAAATGCTTTTAAAAAAATTAGAGCTTAAAACTGGAAATAAAATCTTGAAGATTGGAATCTTATATAAGACTGGAATCATCTATAAAAAAAAAAGTCCAACATTCACTTATTTGAAAATCATAACAGGAATTGATTAACAAGGGACAATGAAAGATACCAAATGCTAATATTTAGAATAAATGCTTTTTCATTACTTTTACAATATAAACAGCTTTTCCCTTTAAATAAAATGATTTTTAAGATGAACAGCTAACTTATTAATACACTGTTTTCAAACAAACAATACTTCGCCAAATCTAAAACATCAATTATAAAATATGCTGTTATCACATAAGTTACAGAGAAAAAAGTTATAAACTAAACTACAATTTCATGAGCTCATACTCATAAAGTCTACACTGAAAATGTAACGCGCTGTCAAAATAGCAATGTTCCTCACAAAGGTTCAATGCAGTCCCTATAAGGATACCCAAGTCATTTTTCAAAGAAATAGAGAAAACACTCCTGAAATTCATATGTACCAATAAACCCTTCACGAACAGCTATAGCAATCCTTGGGGAAAAGAAGTTGGGAGGCATCATGTTCTCAAACTACAAACCGTGCTACAAAGTGGTGGTAATTAAAACAGCATGGTTTTGGAATAAAAGACAGGCCTGCGGACCAATGAATAAAGTTGAATATCCTGACACAGACCCTCAAATAAATGGTCACTTAATCTTTGATAAAGGAACAAGAAATAACGAAATCGAACAAGGAAAGTCTCTTCAATAGTGGTACTGAGGAAACTGGGGAGCAACATGCAAAATGAAAAGGGGAAAGGGAAAGGGAAAAGGAAAGAGAAAGGGGAGGGGAGGGAGGGGAGGGGAGGGAGGAGGAGGAGGGGGAAGGGAAGGGAAGGGAAGGAAGGGAGGGGAGGGAGGGAGGAGGAGGGGAAGGGAAGGGAAGGGGAGGGAGGGAGGGAGGGGGGGAGGGGAGGGGGGGAGGGGAGGGGAGGGAGGGAGGGAGGGGGGGAGGGAGGGAAGGGAAGGGAAGGGAAGGGAAGGGAAGGAAGGGAAGGGAAGGGAAGGGAAGGGAAGGGAAGGGAAGGGAAGGGAAGGGGGAAGGGAAAGAGAAAAGGGAGCAGACCCGTTTCTAACGCCAGGCCCCAAAGTCAGATGAAAATTAAAGACCTCAGTATCAGACCTGAACCCATATGGTAAATGAAACATAGGCAGAACCCTCCATGACATTAAAGCCAAAGGCATTTTCAAAGATGAAACACCTATGAAGTGGAAGCAAAGAATCAAACAGCGACTAAGATACAAAGAGGGCCTATGGAGCGGGAAAAAATTATTGTCCCAACACTGATCTAATAAGGCTTAATATCCAAAATATATAAGGCACTGGTAGAATTTTACAAGAAAAACATCCAAATCCATCAAAATAATGGGAGGAGTGAACAGAAAATTCCCCAAATAAGAAATTCAAATGCCAAAAGGCACATGAAAAATGCTCTAAATTGATAATCATCAGGAAGATGCAAATAAAATCAATGATGAAGTATAATTTCACACTGCAGAAACGGGCCCATATCAAAAGAACAAGAACACCCAGTGCTAGCATGGATGCAGGGAGAAAGGGACTCTCATTCATTGTTGGTGGGAATGCTGAGTGGTCCAATCTTTTTTGGAAAACAGTACAGCATTTCTCAAAGCACTAGAAACTGAGCATCCATGCGACCCAGCAATACCATTTCTGGGACTATATCCCAAGGGCCCAAAAAAAACACTGCAGAAGAAACATATTTGTGTTTATTGCAACACTATTTACAACAGCCAAAATCTATAAATAACCTGAGTGCCCAAGAACAAGACAACTGGATAAAGAAACTCTGGTATGTCTACAAAACGGTATACTATACAGCCACTACAAAAAAATGAAGTGATGCAACTTGCCTGTAAATGGATGGCCATGGAGAATATAATGCTGAATGAAATGAGGTGGGGAGAGGGACAGAGAGAATGATTGCATTTGTGGGATCCAAAAAAAAACCTAGTATAAGACTAATTTCCTAGGACAGTGGAAACAAGGACCAAGAGGAATCGTCCATGGTTGGAAGCCTGCCTCAAATGCTGGGGGGCAGAGGGGCAACTGGGATATGGAAGGGACCCTATGATGACGAGAGCTGGAAATGATCACCCTGGATAAGAACTGTGTGTTGAAAGCAGGTAAAGGGACAAACATGGCAACCTCAGGGTACTTGCACTGAAACCGTAATGCCCAAAAAGAGAGAGAGAAAGAAGAAAAGTGCTTCCATAGAAGCGGGAAACGGGATGTTGGTAGTGGGAAATGGTACACTGATGGAGTGACACGTGTTGGAACACTGTAGACTGAAACCCCATCATGATCAGCTTTGTAACTGTGTCTCATGGTGATTCAGGAAGAGAAAACTGCATATACATAATGTGCTGTTCAGAGATCTTCTATATACTTATACGGAAAACAACTATTGTTATAATGACTCTCTAGATGGGATGTGTTTTGGTTTGTTAACATTCACCTTTCAGTTCCCATGCAGTTGTAATCGTTCTTTTTTTGGTGGTGGGGAGTCACACCCAACAATGCTCAGGGGTTACTCCTGGCTCTGTAGTTATAAATCCTCCTGGCAGTGCTTGGGGAACCATACGCAGAAGCAGAAACGGAACTGGGGTGGAGATCAAACTGGGATAAGCCACATGCAAGCTTAGTGGCGCCTTATACTCTCTCTGAGCTCACATTTAAATTGTATGAAGCCTTGACGCCAAAATTGGCAATTAACTAGCTCAGATGTGAGCAAACTTCATCTACAAATTTTCCAACAAATAATTTAGGCTTTGTGAACCTATCATACACAGATTATTAAAAATAATCTTTAAAAATAAAGTGAACCTTAGGTTATTGACCTGTTTTAATCAAATACTTTTCTTTTTCTTCAATTTTAGGAAGTAATCACTCAAATGAAGCCTCTACTATTTCTTCTATATTGTTTTGGGGCCACTGGTGGTTGGGGATCACAACTTGCCAGGATCAAACCCGGGAGTACAAAAAAAAATTAAAAAAACCAAACCCGAGTCTCCACCTTCAGAACGCAGAGAATGCACAGGTAGCCCTCTGAGCTATGTCCCTGGCGCTAGTACATTAGCAGAAATTCGGAGATAAAGCACAGAAACGGGGCAGAGAGGTAGAGCAGAGCAGGTAAGGCGCCGTGTTGCACGCAGCTGACCTGGGCTCGCTCCCCAGCTCCTCCCATGTGCCTCAGCACTTGCCAGGAGTAAATCCTGAGCACAGGTGTGTGTGGTCCCAAACAAACAAACCACAGAAACCATTTCTGTCTTGAAAGAAACTCACAATACCACTCATAATACTACATATGTTTGAAAAATATCCCCACATCACAAAAAAGCAAAAACAAGTTTTTTCTAGCGTCAGGAAGATGGTTCCTAGGAATGAGCACATGCTTTTGCATGAAGGAGCCCCAGGTACCAAACTCTAGCATCATACGGTCCCTCAAGCACCAGCAGGGTTAGCTCTGGACACTGCTGTGTCCCTGCCCCCCAAATCAGATGTTCTACAGATGATACTACAACAGTGTCGGGGATAAGGAGGTTGTAGTCTCCAATGCAACTAGAGGGCCACGTGTGTTTGTTAATGAAAATTTCCAAGGGCTGGAGTGAGTACAGTGGGTAAGTCGTTTGCCTTGCATGCAGTCGACCTGGGTTCATTGCCCGGCATTCCATATGGTCCCCAAGCACCGCCAGGAGTAATTCCTCAGTGCAGAGTCAGGAGTAACCCCTGAGCATCACTGAGTGTGACCCAAAAAGCAAAAAAGAAAAGAAAAGAAAAAGGAAGGAAGGAAGGAAGGAAGGAGGGAGGGAGGGAGGGAGGGAGGGAGGGAGGGAGGGAGGACCGGACGGACGGACGGACGGAAGGAAGGAAGGAAGGAAGGAAGGAAGGAAGGAAGGAAGGAAGGAAGGAAGGAAGGAAGGAAGGAAGGAAGGAAGGAAGGAAGGAAGGAAGGAAGGAAGGAAAAAGAAAATTTCCAGTGTAGTATAGAGTGATGTTTCTGAAGAGAGGGTAATAGGCAAATAAGTTTGGGAACGTTTGTTCTAGATTGCATCAAGGTACATTAACAGAGTCTCTGACATTTATAATTAGTAACTCATGTGCTATTCATCTCCATATATAAAGGAACAAAGACAAGTATAGAAATGATTCACAGACACACTGTACATCTAATCAAAATTCACATTACCCAAGGTTTTGAAGTACGTTATTAATTAGCATTATTATAATTAGAACCTCAGTACAGGGTTTTCAACTGGGGTTCATTAGAATTCTAGGAGTCCAAGACGTGCCCCTCACTCACAACAGTCACATTTTATAAAACAAGCATTGTTTTTGCACAAAGAGCTGAAACTGCAAACTGAAAGCACTCTGTGGAGTAATCAAGCAACTCCAGTAGCAGTTTCCCACCTGCCCTTTAATATCCGTGTAAACAGAATCAAATAGCGTCTATCCTCCTCCGTGTATGACCAATAAAGTGGAGTGTTGGAAGAACCAGACCTAGTGTCTGGGGGTGCCTGCAAGGCAAGCACTTTTCCGCTGTATTATCGTTCTGGCTCGGTTGTCAAATCTTAATTATTTAATACCAAATACACAAAGTATGTTCATTTTCATACTGGATTTTTTTTTCTTTTTTGCAGGGGAGGTCTGCTTGTAGTAGATGAGTGAAGTCACTGGGAAGAATCTATTAAACCCACAACTAAAACTATAGACTTAATGGCTTTCTGTTGTCAACTTTTGCCATGTGTTCTTTGAAATTGTATGATTACGTACACCATACACACGAATTAAATTGTTTATATTCAAACTAAACTGACCCTTTAATATGATCACTTTTTCTATCTAGAAATATTTGTTAGTCACCATCTTTCAAAGTCATCAGTCTTCTCTTGGTTAACATTTACAGTACATAATTTTTTTTACATCTTTCTATCAAGACTCTGTTTTTCCTTTGGAAGCAGAATGTCTATCAATGATAGTGACCTTGATAATGTATTTAATAAAAGCATTTAGTCAAACTGCACTGAATTATAGTTGAATTTAAGCTACCATCTATTTTTCCATTTGTCCCATTGTTGTATCAGTTTTTCCTCTCCATTCTTTTAGTTTAGTGTTTCTTTGAAATTCTTGTTTAGCATCATTCTTTCAGTGGCTGCTACAAAAGATATAAAACTATCTCTCTGTAAACTCTAACTCTATCTCAAATTCAAATTCTCCAAATCTCTTTCACCTTGTCTCAAACAATGAGATTTTTAAAATCCCATTAAGTTTTCTGATCTTTGTCATATAATTACTTCTACATAAGTTAAGTTAGGTTGTTTTAAAAATACAACGCTATGTTGCACACTATTAATAGTGTTGGTTTAAGCAGTCAACAGTCCTGCCTCTCATTTAGCCTTTCCAGTACTGGGCCATTCCTTCATGCTTTTGTCTAACAGTGTTTTTCTTAGACCTGGACTTTCTTACTATTTCCTACAGCACAGATATACCATGAATTTCTCAGTTATTTATCTAAAAATATTTATTTTAGGGGACAGAGTGATAGCACAGTGGGTAGGGCGTTTGCCTTGGAAGTGGCCGACGCAGGTCCTATCCCCAACATCCCATATGGTCCCTCAAGCAACGCCAGGAGTAATTCCTGAGTGAAGAGTCAGGACCCCTGAGCATTGCCGGGTGTGACCCAAAAAGAAAAATAAAATTTTTTTCATAATAACCCTCTCAAGAAAAGTATGACCAAGAAAGACCGCAATATTACAGAAAATCACCTCAATGTTTGGTATTCAACTTCACTCCTTAAAATATGGAAATTAAAAGTTTTTTTTCACAAATGAGCTTCGAATGCCTGAGAAAGTTAGGTGAGAAAATATTCTCTTTTGAGAGATGGTTGGGTATTTGGCATATTTTTTATCTCATTCATAGAAAAAAAAACAGACAATGTTAAGGACTTATGAGATCACGACAAGTAAGACAGAACAAGGTATAAGGGATGCTTTAAACCTGCTAAATGATCGCGTATAATAAAATCTATTTCAAACACGAAACCTCAGTCTCTTTAGCACATTTTTTCTAATTTAATAATTTTTGAATGTCTTTACAGTAGAAATATATACAGTAGTAATATATAAAGTAGAACTATACATTCTTAAAGACTAAAATTTAGTCTTAAGGACTTAAATTTAGTCTTAAAGACTTAAATCCTTAAAGATTTAAATTTATTCATAAATGCCATTCAACATTAAACAAAAATAAATTTTCTCCTCAAGGATATGTATTAATAGCCACAAAAATGATAACGCAGTTATCAACTGACCATTAACATAAAACTGCTAAGTACCTAGACCTACAGGGTTTACTTGCCATGTCCATTATTCTGACTCTTATACTAGCTCTGTAAGCTAAAATGTATCATTATTCACCACTCATTACACAAAAGAGAAAAGGAAAGCTCAAAACTTAAATGATTCACCAACTAATCATTAAGCTACGAGTAAATCTTGATAAAGCCAAAGTCAAACCTTCGGTTCTCTTTCTGCTGACCACCCCAAAAAATAAGTTGTTTCAGGTGCAGATGAATACTGAAACACAAATGATCCCTCCTTCTAATTTTTGTGAGATTAGGTAATATTCTTAAGAAACATAAGTCAAAGAATTTACTTTTTTTCCAAAAGTATCTTAATTTTGCAATATCAGCTTATTTGAAAATCAGAAAATTTTATTATACAATTAAAACTTACTTTCTAATTGACTTATTTACACTTTTAAAACTTGACTTATACAATGTAAATATTATAAACAACAGCCCTACTATAAAAATTCCTCCTTAGGCAAAATCACAAACTCAAATTCCAAATTCAATTCCAAATTCTGAAAATGCGTAACTCCCTGGATTACATTTTAATACTCTGACAAGAAGTTTCAGTCGGAGGAAGAAATAGCATCTAGTCGCCCTTGCGCTGCTAAGTCCAGCTACCCTACACCACCCAGAGCAACTTCTTTATAGGAGCCATGCAGCGACGCCTGGATCAGCAGTGCTGATACCTTGGTCACTATGCAATGCCGTTCGGATCCGTTGGTGGTGGGATGGGGACTCCAGGGGTCAAACTCAGGGTCTCGTGCATACTAGGCACATACTCTACCACTTGTCTTTTTGGGTCACACCAGGCAATGCTCAGGGTTACTCCTGGCTCTGCACTCGGGATTACTCCTGGCGGTGCTCTGGGGACCATATGGGATACCGGGATGGAACCTGTGTCAACAGCATGCAAGGCAAATGCCCTCCCCGCTGGACTATCGCACCGGTCCTTAACACTTGAATTATCTTCCCAGCACTGCATTTTTAAATCAAGTTACTAATTCTCGTTTTTGAGAGCACAATACTACCAAGTATTGGGCTACCCAACAGAGAAACACGCAACAACCAGTACTAAAAGTGCACCAAAGTCATTCCTTCTATATAGCGAGTTGTTTCTTTTAGCTTCCAGGAGCAGTACAAACCAGTCTTCCTTAATAGGTCAAGTGAAATCCCACGGAAAAAGCTCCCCTTCATTCTTAGGATATAAAATAAACCACACCCACAGACACAGAAAGACAGCACCATGGCTGGAGCACATTTTTCATGCAGGAACCCTGGGCCCAGCACAGAGCTGGGAGTCATTTCCAAGCACCTCCAGTTGTGACTCAAAATTCCGCCAAAAAATTAAGCAAAAATAGAACCACAACCACTACCTGATACATTTTAGTAGCCGTGTTCTAAATATCTGGGTTCTCTGTCTTTTGGTGGGAGGGAGGGAGTAAGATCTAATTTTTCCTTATGTTAGAAAGTAAACAAAATTTTCATATCTGTGAACTACCTAAACATATTTTTGCCTTATTTCATAGCTGTGTGTGTTTGTGTATGTATGTATGTATGTATGTATGTATGTATGTATGTATGTATGTATGTATGTATGTATGTATGTATGTGACAGGGGGTTGAGGAGGAGGCGTCTTCAAAGCAGCGCAAAGGAGTTTCAGGGGCCCCACCACGGATTTCAGGCAAAGAGGCAATGATTCAATCAAGGGCTACAACGTGCAATGCTCTGGGGACTATACAGACATACGCCCCAACCTCTGTACTATCTCCCTACGCCCCACTTCATGTTTTCAAAGATTTCTGCATTATTCTCTAATTCTTTAGCCCTTCAAGAATCAAGCAGAGAAGTCGTCAAGCATAGTGGTAATGCTGATCACATGAGAAAACTTACAAAGTAAAGCAGAAGTTCAATTATCTGGCTAATTCTTTTAACGAATATTTTGTTGTTCACACTGTGAACATCTGAAATTTCCTAGTATTAGTTTAAAGCAAGTATATGAATGGGAGAGAAGAACAGCTTTATGGCTCTAGCTTATGAATTGAAATTGCTCACATTTCTCAGACCATCTTATCCACAAAATATGAAATTATACAGTCATGTAAGTCTGAACAAACAGCAGAAACAAAGTTGAAATCTCTAGGAGGAAAAGTGTGATTAAAAGAAAAACCCACTGATATTGACGGAAAGACATATTTGGAGAATAAGGAGAGATCTAGATTTGTCAAATAAAATTAATGGTCTAAAAGCTTATTATCAGGCTGGAGCGATAGCATAGCGGGTAGGCCACTTTGCACGCGGCTGACCCGGGTTCGATCCTCAGCATCCCACATGGTCCTCGGAGCACTGCCAGGAGTGATTCCTGAGTTCAAAGCCAGGAGTAACTCCTGAACATTGCTGGTGTGACCCAAAAACCAAAAAAATAAGTGCGCACGTACATACATACATACATACAAATAATTTTTTTTCCTTTTTGGGTCACACCCAGCAATGCTCAGGGGTTACTCCTGGCTCTGCACTCAGGAATTACTCCTGGCGGTGCTCGGGGAACCATATGGGATGCTGGGGATCGAACCCAGGCCGGCACAGGCCAGCCGCGTGCAAGGCAAACGCCCTACCCGCTGGGCTATCGCTCCGGCCCCAAACAAATAAATTTATTATCAAGGCTGTAGGGATCTAGCTGAGTGTCAGAGAACATGGCTTGTGTGTGTGAGGCCCTGGGTTCTGATCCTAGCACCATGAAAAAAATAAAAGGTAAAATAAAGATGTACATATAAAAAAATGGTGAGTATAATACAGACACAAGAATTGTTACCCACTAATGGTCCTTTTAAGGAAAAGGTGAGTTTATAACATAGTCTCAGGTCTACTTCTTCTATAGAAATAGTCTAGAAAGTCTACGGCCATACCACGCTAAATGTGCCTGATCTCCTCTGACCTGGAAGCTAAGCAGGGTCAGGTCTGGTTAGGACTCGGATGGGAGAAATAGTCTAGAAAAAGGAACAGAGATGGGAGAGATTATTTCCCGATCGGATAAAAACAGTCAGATTGAGCACTGTTGCTGCTGTTTTCACTGCCAAAGGAAACCTACAAAGACCCTATTCTGAGTCCACCTGCTTCAAGTCAGGGGGTCACAATCTCTACATGTAGGTAGGCTCTTTCCCAAGCAACTTTGTGGTTAGAAGTTAGGAAGTGACTGCAACTGTCCCTCTTTCAAAGGTAGAAAGTGAGAAGTCATCCTGAGGTCCTATCTTCTAATGCGGCTCTTTATTTAAATTGTGTTGACTTGCTCTGCTCCAGGATGAGCGCAATTATGAGCAGATCAATGTGCTCTGCAGCAGATGGTCCTTGGCCGGCTGCTCCAGTACAGGCACAGCCAACAGACCAGCACTGGGGCCTCTCTGGGCACTGTATCTCCTAAGAGCCTTGATCACTTGATCACTTGAATCCCGTTATTCATCGATTTGCTAGAGCGGGCGCCAGTAACATTTCCATTGGACCCTATCACGTGCCAGTGTAGCCCAATGGCATCTAGTTGATTCAGGAAAATGAAGAGCCTCAAACCGTTCCTTCAGGGTCTTGACAAGGAAGTCTGACCATCTTGTAGGTGGGCAGTCAAGTGATCTTTTGACATCCCGTGGGATCCAGTCGGTAACGGCTCTAGTCCAGCGGTTGTCTCCAAATCGCATTACATGTCCAGCCCATCTGATTTTCGATGCCTTGGCAAACGAGACAGCATCCTGATTCTGGAATAGCGACGGAGGTCAGAACTCCGGATTCCTTCTCTCACTTGAGTGAGGCGTGATATTCCAAGCATAGCTCTTTCGATTCCTCTCTGGGAGACGCAAATAGCATTCTCATCCTGCTTTTGTAGGGCCCAGGTCTCTGAGCAGCAGGGAGAACAGTGGAGTCAAAGAGATGTGCCCGGAGTTGGAGGTTTCCTGAACCCCTAAGAGCCTAGTGCAGGCCAATCCCTGTTGCGACCAACTAAACTTAAGAGATATTTCAGCTCCCCAGATGGAAGATCACAGAAAGCAACTTCCTTTTCATTTCCCAAGTAAGCTGTAATGTTGAAGGGTGATCTGTGTTTCAGTCTACTATTAACCAGAAAATGAGATATTGGGGCAGCAGTGATAGTATTTGCAAGGCGCGGTTTGCAATGCACACAGTCCGCCTGGGTTTGATCCCTGGCACCCCAGATGGTCCCCCTAAACACTGCCAGGTGTGGTCCAAAAACAAAACAAGAAGAAAAAAGAAAAAAAAAGATATTTGAAACCTCTATATGAAACCATTATACTGGCTCATCAGTTTAACATGGAAGGATCAGCTGATTCCTCAAAAGGAAGCAGAGTTTTTTTTTTTAAGCTCTTGCGGTCACAGCTAGTGATGCTCAGGGGTTACTTCTGGCTCTGCACTCAGGAATTACTCCTGGCGGTGCTCGGGGAACATATGGGATGCTGGAGACTGAACCCGGATCAGCAGCGAACAAGGCAAACACCCTACCGCAGGTCTATCGCTCCAGCCCCCAGTTTCTTTTTAAAGGGGGTTAGGGTGGGGGCACTACAAACAAGGTTAGAAGATGGCTTAAAGAGTTGCCCAAAAAGGTAGATAACACACAGTCTTCTGAAGTAGCCAGAATACAAAACTTTGAGGCCACTGATGTAAATGGTAACTATGAAATCACAGCACTGTTCAACTACAGAATATACCCTTAACTTTGAAAAACTGCTTGAGTCCATTATTCATTTTCTTTGAAATTTAGAGTTACAGAAAAACATTTTAGTAGAAAATATACTCACTAAAAATAAGAACTGATTAATCAACTAATTCAGGATCAGTCCACTGTCACATTTTTAATTTTGGAAATCACAAAAAAAGAAACTTAAAATTTTGTATTATAAGGATGTTAATTGTGTTGTTGCTGTTTTGAAGCCACACCAAGTGGAACTCGGGACGGCTCCCAGTCCTGGGATCAGGGTCTCTCCTAGCATTGCTCGGGTACTATGCCGCCACAGACCAAGCCAGCCACCTGCATGCAGAGCAGACCCGCCTGCTGAGCTCCCCTGGCTCCAGGAGCTTAACCTGAAGCCTTCTACTGTGTTTACCAGTCTCTGGCTGCAAGACAAAGAATACGATGGGGTACCTTAAATAAACCAGATGCCAACACAGAATATACAACTTCTATCTCATTTCCTTAAAGTGAAGAATACTGAAAAACACTAGTAAAGCAATGAATAGCAAACCCCAATAGTTTTGCATGACCTCTCCAGACTCTTATTGGCTTTTAGACATCTAATGCCTCAAAAACTTTTAGAAACTAACCTTTATATTAAGTCTCCTTAGGCACCACACAGAAATAATACTACTTATGCACTTCATTGCTGTGGGTAAATTTTGACTAAATTATGTAATTACACCAACAAAGCTGGCCAAGACATGTAGGCAAAGGACACAAGGTCAAACTAAAGGACAGTCTAATGATCAGCTGGTTACCACTGTACACTCCAGGGCCATCAGTCTGACAGTCTCGCAGCAGGCAACAGAGAATAAGGCCACAGATTAACCAGAGCTTTACTGTCCTACCACTTGCCCTCCTAACTGCTGTACACAGAGATCTCTGTAAACCAGCAAGCATAGCGCCAGCCAATATATTTTAAACTATAACAACATACTTAAGTGTGTTATAGGTAGAAGATTTTAACTTTCCATTCTAAATGAAATACTGATGAACTATGATAATAAAATTTGTGTTTAGAGTAACATTTTTTTTTTTTTTGGCTTTTTGGGTTATACCCAGCGACACTCAGGGGTTACTCCTGGCTCTTCGCTCAGGGATTATTCCTGGCGAAGCTCGGGGGACCATGCCTGGGATCAAACCCGGTCGGCCGCGCAAGGCAAACACCCTGCCCACTGTGCTACCGCTCTGGTCCCTAAAATAACATTTTTAAACTGAAAGGTTAATTTTTGTTAACATTTTTGGGTCACACCCAGCAATTCCTAGGAGTTACTGGTAGATCTGCACTCAGGAATTACTCCTGGCGGTACTGGGGAACCATGTTGGATGCCAGGGATCGAACCAGGTCAGCAGCATGCAAGGCAAACGCCCTACCACTGTGCTATCACTCCAGCCCCAAAAGATTAATTATTTTTAAAGATAAAGGAAAGAATTGAAGAAGAAACTAACAGAAACTTCTTCAAAGAAGAAATTCAGATGGACAAAATGCAAGTGAAATAAATGCCCTACATATTAGGGAAATGCAAATCAAAATAATAATGAGGTATCATCTCACACCACGGAGACAAGCACACATTAAAAAAGAACAAGAACAACCAGCGCCAGCACAGACATGGGGAGATAGGGACTCTCGTTCATTTTTGGTGGGATGCTAACTGATCCAACTTTTTTGGGGAAAAATATGGACATTTCTCAAAAACTAGAAATTGAGCTTCCATATGACCAACAATACCACTTCTGGGAATATACCTGGAAGCCAAAATAGCACACTGCAGAAGTCACCTGCACTTCTATACTCACTGCAGCACTATTCACAATAGCCAGAACCTGGAAACAACGCAAGAGCCCAAACAGACGACTGGTTAAAGGAACTACGGTACATCTACACAGTGGAATACTACTCAGCCACCAGAAAAAATGAAGTCATGAAATCTGCTTATAAATGGATGGATTCATGCTGAGTCAGAAGGCAAGGGGAAAAAATGTTCACTTATTTGTGGGATATAAAAAAAGTATGATACTGAGTGATATTACTTTTTATTGTTTTTAGTTTCTATCTCACTTGCAATATGTAAAAACTTTTCCGTGTGGGCACCGTGTTGGTAAAAAAGCTTTTCCTGCATACTTCTACAATCTAATCCATGACCTCAACAGTTAGCCTAAGATCCTTATGTGAGACCTCTTAGGTTTTCATGTTCCTCGAGGCGCTGCAAGTGTGGCTGCAGTGGTGCCTGGCTGCATAGGCAGATGTCAGACAAGAAACTGGCTTGTCTACACCCAGGGCTCTGCCCCATGGGCCTTGGATGGTTGATGGTATAACACAGAAAAAAGACTGGACCCTGGGGATGAACCCAGAGCCTCAGCAGAGCCTGGCAAGCTACCCGTGGTGTATTTGATATGCCAAAAACAGTAACAATAGTGGACCTCATTCCCAAAAAATGGAGACTGATGTCCGCTCAGTTACTGATGCCTGCTTGAGCAAATTGATGAACAACGGGAAGACAAGTGACAACTGACTGACCCAAGGACAGTAGAGAATGGAGAGAAAGACTGGTCCATGGTTGGAAGCTTGCCACAAATATGTGGGAGCAGAGAGTAGTTAGGATAAAGGACCACTATGATAATATAGTTGGAAATTATTGTTCTGGACAAGAACTGAAAGTGCGAAAAGTAGGTAAAGGGATATACATGATAACATGATAACCTTTCAGTATCTGGATTGCAAACCATGATACCCAAAAGGGTAGAGGGAGGCATTGTAGGAGAGAGAGAGAGAGAGAGAGAGAGAGAGAGAGAGAGAGAGAAAGAAAAAGAAAAGTGCTTGCCATAGAGGCGGGGAGGAGACGGTAGGAGGGACAGGTGCTAAAATATTGTATAACTGAAACCCAATCATAAACAACTTTGTGTATCTTACAGTGAATCAATAAACAAATTAAGGAAGAACTGAACTCAGGAAACATCAGGTAACAATCAAGCCCATCTCTGTGAATTTTTTACTTTATTTAGTACTGTCAGGGCCGCAGAGCTAGCACAGGACTTAAGGCTTGCCTTGCATGCAGTTCGTCCCAGGCTGAATTCCAGCATTGCAAATATTCCCCAGGAACCTCCACAGGTCTCTCCTGAGTACAGAGCCAGACAATTCCTCAGCACCACCTTCACCACCCTCAAAAAGGGGTCAGAGTCCATTATGAGAAACTTTCCTAATGCCATTGTTGCAATGCGGGATCAACTACGATTGTTTATTTACAAATATTCAGAATTTTGGGCTCAGCATATAGCTCAGTTGTAAAGCATATCTCTTGTATGTAAGGCCTTAGGTTTGATCCTAGGCATTACCAAAAAAAAGTATATAAATATTTATTAGGTGATTTGACCAAATGCCTTCATGCCAGAAAAAGTAATTCATTTTAATCATACTCTGAAAAAAGAGTTATAGTAGGTTTTTTGTGTGACAGTGTGTTTTTTTTTTTTTAGATCACACCCAGCAATACTAAGGAATTATTCCTGGTGGTGCCTGGGGGACCATATGGGGTGCCGGGTACTGTTCCCGGTCAGGTGCATGTAAAGCAAGTGCCCTCTCGCTGTAAGGCGTCCAGCCCTTCTAGTTAAGACACTTGAGTACTCCCTATTCATTTATATGCTTATTTTCATAACAGCAGGCTAAGAATTTGATTAAAAATCTAAATAATTCAAAGTACAAACAATAGGGAAGAAAGCCCAATGAACTCCTGACTAAAAGACAGGGATCTGGGGATGGAGGTCGGTCCTTGCCTTGTATGTGGGAGTCCCTAATCTAAGTCCTTTGCATATGTGAGTCCCAACGTCTAGTGGGGGAAAAAAATAGAAGACAACAACAGTCGATCAGTTCGCTGTTACAGGCTTCAGGATATAACTCTAATGACTTTATTCAAATATTGGGGAGACAATTTTTATTAAATTATAGCAAAGAAAAAGTTCAATTTAGGGCTGGGGTGGGGGGTTCCAGTGCAAAGAAGCAGTCCAAATGTGTTACATGTGGTAACCCTGGGTTTGAACTCTGACCCCATATAGTCTCCAAGCACTGTCAGGATTGACCTTCAAGTACCAAGCCAGGAGTCACCAGTGTGGCCCAAAAAAAAAAAAACAACAACAACAAAAAATGGCTCAATTAAACACATTTTCAACAAAAAGAAGGATCTATAAAACACATTTTCAACTTTCAGGGAGAAACGGCTCTAAGGGTTGGACCATGTGCTTTGCATGAAGGATTGTCCCCAACTACATGGTCCCCACACAGGACTGGAGAGTTTCTCTGATCAAGTCAGGCATGCACACCGCACTACATGGTCCCCACACAGGACTGCAGGGTTATCACTGATCAAGTCAGGCATGCACACCCGCACTACATGGTCCCCACACAGGACAACCCCTGATCGAGTCAGGCATGCACACCCCTCTGAAAATCTTAAGAAAAAAAATGCATCAAGTACGAAATGCTTCTCAAAAATCCTTTTTATTTCCAACTGCTTCCTGAAATATATACTTTTGCCATGGAAGAAAAAACCTTTTCTCTCTGCCGCATGAATTTGATGCCTGAATCCAGAAATTTAGAGTTGGGCAGCTATAATGCTTCTCCTGGAGCTAGAATGTGCAGTGACCTTCTCTGTACAGATTTCACTGGGCATTCCTATCTTAGAGGCATCTCACTGACACCAAAGGACACAGTTTTCTATTCTTTATTCTTTCTGTAAGCAGAAATGCAATGACTTTTATTTCTTGTTTCAAAAAATCGTGTCTCAATAATCATTGCGTTGCAATCACTACCAATGCAGTATTTGTCAACAGAAAACCTAACATTCATTTCTTTTCTGTTTTAATCCAAAATTTACCAAAGACAACTTGAAAGATTCGTCCCACTAACAAGTATCAACATTAAAGTATGAATAGTCTTCTGTTTGGCAAGATAAACTTACAATTCAGAAGTTTATTTCCCTATACACTAGCAACCATATCTTTAAAGTTTTTTTTTTTTTTTTTTTTTTTTGGGTCACACCCGGCAATGCTCAGGGGTTACTCTTGGCTCTGCACTCAGGAACCACTCCTGGCGGTGCTCGGGGGACCATATGGGATGCCGGGATCGAACCCAGGCCAGCACAGGCCGGCGCGTGCAAGGCAAAGCCCTACCCGCTGGGCTATCACTCCGGCCCCTGCAACCATATCTTTAAAAAAGTGATTTAAGATGTACTGAAAATGACTAGTGATATCAATGTGCAATATTTCAGTGTGAGACTGAAGTTCAGGCATTTCTCTACAAATTAACTTCTCTAGCAACATTATATAACGAGATATGTATAATAAATTTAAGGGGAATGTATTTTGCGAAAATCATAAATGTGACTTTAGGTAAAATATAATTTAATTACTAAGAGATCTGGATTCCTATCAATTTTCTCTTCTTCCAGTCAGTAATATAATACTTTAAATAACAAGGAATGAAAATGTTGAAAATTAACCATTACATTATATAATTCTTGCAATTATTTTAAAATACATCTCTACTGATACTACAAGTTAATATTACCAAGAAAATGCTTTTTTCTCTTTATGTAATAGAAAAAGTAGTCACAGAGTACATGCAATTGGTTCCACTACTTTATATTCTTTTAAGCAACACATGAGCCTATAAAATAAATTATGGCAATTTGACATACCTAAAAAAAGTAATCACTCTTAGAGTCTAAGACTCACTCAAGATTACAGCAGCAAGTGAGTTAACTGCGACCCAAGTGGTGTTAAGTCTCTACATACATCCAGTCCGTGTTCTTAACTGCTCATTACCCAAAAATGGGCAACAAACAGATAAATATAAACTGGTTTGGTGCTAATAGTTCTTATTCTCTAGAAAACCGTACTGGGTTATGAATACCATCTTTCTACTTGCTTGCTTAAGTGTTTATACTATATCACTTTATCAGAAGATTGTTTTGCTGTGTTCAAAAATTCTATTGCCAGATGAAATAAAGTCCTTTGCCAAAGAATTTCACACAACCCTGGGTATATAGTATATAAAAGACTATCAAATGAAGCATTTACTGAGATTAAACCATAAAGAAATTTGTTATAAAAGATATGCCCAGGCCCCATTTAATTACTGACCCATATTGGTCAAAAAGCTTGTCCTAGACTAACTTGTAAACAAGAGTTGGGGGCTGGCAAGCTTATGAGCAGACAAGGTACTGCCCTTGCACACAGCGGAGGCAGAGTCAGATCCTGGCATCCAACCCCGGACGTGCCAGGAATGATACTAAGCAAAGAGCCAGGAGTAAGCATAGTCAGGTGTGGCCCCCAAAACCAAAACCTAAACATTTAAAATAAATAACTCACCCAATCTTACTCAGTAAGGTTTTTTGCAATCTTGATCCAAAAGTACAAAATGTATGTACAAAATTGCAACCTGTCTTAGTTAATGGATTTTGTAAACCACAGTAACAGATTTTATTAGTAGAATTTTTTTTAATTTTATACCACCATGATTTACGAAGCTGTTCACAACACTGTCTCTTGGGCATTCGATGTTCCAACACCAATCCCATGTAACCACCCCTCCACTAACGTCCCAGTTTACCACCACCACCCAAGCCTGCCCTGAGTGCCACAGGTACCCCTAACCTGGCCAGCAAACTCAGTTGTGACCCAAACCCGAAATAAATTGTTTTATTATCTGAGTAGCTCCTGTAAGTGGAATTACATGGATAGTTATTAATCAGTCTAACTAATCAAAATTAAATATCTGGACCTAGGTACTCCTTCCTGTGTTTCACTATTGCTTACCACACGGTTCATTCTCGACCTCAGAATCTGAAAAGTAGTATGCCCCCACATCTATTTAACACTCATAGTGAAATGGTAATTACACACAACTTTGGCACTAGTTGATGAGCGCTTTACAGTCTGCAGAAGTCCTCTTAGTTTAAGAAGAAATCAAGAATAAGATCATAACTGATTTATAGGAACTATATTTTTGTAAATTTTATTACACCACCATGAGATAGACAATTACAAAGCTGTTCATGATTGGAATTCAGTCATGCAGTGCTCCAACACCCATCCCTCCACCAATGCACCCTTCCTGACACCAATGATCCCAGATTCCCTTCCCCAGTCACATTTTTCATGCATATATAGTGTTCCTCTGAAGTTCCTGAGTCACAACCAACTCCCCATGGAATTTCCTAAGTGTTGAGGGTAATAATGGTATTTTTCCCTGTTAATGAAGGTAGCTTATGCGAAACACCCAAGGCTGGGGTGGTTGTCAAGAAAACCAAAAGGCAGAGGGTAAACATCCGGCTCCATTCTCCAGATTGGGGGGGAAGGGGTAAGGGGAAGAACAACTACAGGTGAAGTTCAACAGTCATGAGTAAATCAATCATGACTGTAATGAAGCTTCCCCTAAAACCTACCTTTGCCATGAGGATATCTATATACAGATATATATGAACCAAGTGTTCTAAACCCAGTACGTTTGGCTACATCTCCGAGATCACATATCACTGACACGCCTTTAATGTGTATATCTATGTGTGCTGTGCACTGTACACATAGACACACACGTTAAAGTCTAACAATGAAAGAGCTCTTTAATCTCAAGTACTTTTCTTCACACTCTATGCTTCCTTCTTAGGCAAACTCATCTAAGAGTATGTTTTCAAGAACATCTAAACAGCAACTCCCAATTCTGAATCTCGACCCTTTCCCTCTCTTTTCTAAACTCCAGGCTGGTAAATCCAATGTCTACTTAAACCTCTAAGTACCTTAATTGTTTGTTAGGCCTCATTTCTCAAAGAGGAAAAAACTTCACTCTCCAACTACTCACCAAAAGAATGTACTACCTTTGTAAGCGGACCTAACAATAAGACTTTTTATAAATGCATTTTCCAATTTATTGTGACTCTGAATGAACACTGAGAATTGAAACCATCTGTACCCACACTTTGCAGCCTAAATTAACATCACTATTAAAGTCTTCAACAAAGTGTCTTTACTATTCCAGGAAACTGTTGCCCAGGCAGATAAGAGTTCCAAATAATACATTGTTCATTTCAGGAACCGTCCCCAAACCAAAATTAAAAAAAAAAAACCCTCATATAAACCAACATCAGACTATTAAACTTTTCAATAAATAGCAATGATGGTTCACTTTCCAAACTCTGAAACTCTGCCTCAAAACCCTTGTTTCGCTGTTTATCAATCTTAAACTACTATCATGAGCATTACTAATTCTAATCGGACTCCTACATAAAATAACTGCCATTGACTCAGAATCCTCAACAAATACCGATTTTGTTCCCCTTCCTATTTTGCTACTTCCACCCAGTCACACATAACTCCTTCTCTGATGACTCTCCATAAATTATCACACTTGTTTATGATATTTTTGAGGAGTGAGCATATAGAACTACCAGTCTCCTTAATGTCTATTAAAATTCACACCAGCAATACCAATTTCATCACAGTGCAGAGTACAAAAGACTATAAGAAAACATTATCCTACATTATACAGCCTCTGCTGATACACTATGGGTCCCAAATTCTCGGTGAGTTAAAAAGAGCTCATTAAACCATTGCATTTAAATAAATTTAATATTAGAAAGAACATAAAACTAGGGAGAAGTTCGAAAGATGAAAGATAAATCACAGACAGGTCAACAATTTAAGTAGGATTCTGAGGAGAAATAAGATGGGGGGGAAAGTGAAGTGAATAATCTGCAACACTGAAGCATCTAAAGGAAAAAATAGATGGCGTTTAACAGTGAAAAGAAGCTTTGAAGAATTTTATTAGTGTATTATTATTTTCAAGTCATATTTAATAATTAAGATTATTAATTATTATGACCTGCTCCGTTTCCGACCTGGGCCGGTTCACCCCTCCTTAGGCAACCTGGTGGTCCTCTGCTCCTGGAGGGTCACCCACCATATTGATGCCGAACTTAGTGCTGACACCCAATGGGCATAGCGCACTACAGCCCAGAACTCCTGGACTCAGCGATCCTCCGGCCTCGGTGTCCCGAGAAGCTAGGACTACAGGAGCGATCTTAATATTTTTCTAGAAAGTTAAAACTACTAATAGACTAAAAACAACTGTATAGCCATTTACTGCAAATCACTGAAGGTACTTATTAGGCCAAGTGATGCTTATATTTTGAGTCATATTTGGCATTTAAAATTGCCTTGATAACTGGAAGAAATCAAAGGATTTAAATTTTAAAATCTAAATGTAAAAGAGAAAACCACAGGTACAGGAAGAAAATACGGACAGACAATCCTAGAAGTGGTAAAGGCTTCTCCAACTGTATTTTAAGACCCAGGAAAAAAAATAACAAAAGGGGAAAATACCGCAGAGATAAAAGTGAAAACTGATGGAAAACCACTCTGAGATTCATTTTGTAATAAGCAATATAATTAGTACCTGCTTAGGGAGCAGGCATAGGGCCGGAGGTGGGTGGAAAAGAGGGTTTCTGCTGGTGGTAAGGGCACACTGGTGGTGGGACTGGTGTTAGAATATCGGATACTTGGAACAACTGCACTAACAACTTTGAAAAATAAAATTAAATTAAAAATTGGTATAAAATCTAAGTATGTATTTTGCAACCTATAGCACAAACAACAGATGCCTTTCTAAATTAAAACTTCGTGGGGGCCAGAGCAGTAGGTAGTACAGAGGGTAGGGTGCTTCCCTTTGCATGCAGCAACCCGGGTTCGATCCCTGGCATCCCATGTGGTCCCCCAGCACCACCAGGAGACATTCCTGAGTTCAGTCAGGAGAAAAAAGCTAAGCATCGCCAGGAGTGACACAAAAAAGAAAAAAACGCTCTGAAGGCTGGGAAGGATGGGGCTGGAGAGACAGAATAATGAGTAGTAATGGGTAGGGTGTTTGCTTTGCACACGCCCGACCCTGGTTAGAACCCCACCATCCCTTATGGTCCCCAGCACTGCCAGGAGTAATTCCTTAGTACAGAACCAGGAGTAATCCTTGAGCACCACTGGGTGTGATCCCACAAAAGACAAACAAAATTTCTGAAGGAAATCAAGAAAAGGACAACAAACTAACAGAAATATCAACATGTGTTCAGAAGAGGGGGGGGTGGGGAACTCTTACAAATATGAAAAAATACTATTGAACAATTTCATAATAGGTAAAATAAAATATTCTGAGTTATACCAGTTCTCATCTATCAAACTGACAAATTTCCAAGAGTCTGACAAACATTTGCTAATGAGGCTATGGGAAAACAAGCCTCATAAAGTAAGTAGTCCAAACATGGCCAATGCATCTAACAGAAGTACAGACAAATATTTTAATGTTTTATTACTGTTTTAGATTTAAATAAAATAACAAACTGCGAATGGTATACACAGATCCTCTACACCATACACTTAATTTCTGCTATTAAGATCATACAGTAGTTTGGTACATTTGTCATAACTGGCCAAAAATAACAAAATAATTAACTAAAAGTCCATTCTTTAGATTCTGTAGGTTCTTATCTAATGCACTTACTACTATTCCAGCATCGAGCTGGGATACCACTTTATAATTGTCATGTCTGACTAGGCTCCTCTTGGTCTGACCAGTTTCTCAGACTGCCTCTACTTTATATGGCCTCGAGAGTTTTGAAGAACACCATACGTGTATTTTATAGAATACGCCTTAACTGGTGTCTGCACTGTGCTCCACACATATTTTGGTTGGAGGGAAGAAGGCTACAGAAGCGAAGTGCCATCTCGCCATACTCCAACATCACCTTGAGTCAGGACTCTTGGTATTAACTGGTTCAGGATGCCAAAAGAAGGGAACTTAGAGTAGGTGGCTTATAAACAACAGGAACATTTCTCACAGCTCTGGACACAAAGAGATGCCGGGTCTACATGCCTACAGATCTGGTGTCTAATGAAAGTCAACTGCTCGGTTCATAAACTGCTGTATCCTTGGCATGCCGTCACCACATGAAAAGTGCAAGATGGCTTGAAAGGTCTCTGACCCCACTGTCGGGGTCCAGCCTCATGAGTCTAACTCAAGGGCTCCACTTCTACATACATTAGGGATTAGGATTCAATATCAATTCTGGAGGTAGAAATTCAGACTGCAGGGGCCGGAGCGATGGCCCAGTGGGTACGGCGCTTGCCTTGCATGTGGTTGGCCCATGCTGGCCCGGGTTCGATCCCCGGCATCCCATATGGTCCCCCGAGCACTGCCAGGAGTAATTCCTGAGTGCAGATCCAGGAGTAACCCCTGAGCATCGCCGGGTGTGACCCAAAAAGCAAAAAAAAAAAAAAAAAAGGAAATTCAGACTGCAGTATTAATCCTATAATATCTATGTTCACAGTAAGTAAAGCTAATAAAATATACATATATTTTAAATGTACTAAAACATCTATATATGTATTACGGTATTAAACTTTGACTATACATCTGAATTACTATTTGCCAGATTTCACCCTTTTTTCATTTATATTTTTGTGTCTTTTTGGGGTCACACCCGTCAATGCTCAGTGGTTACTCCTGGCTTGGCACTCAGGAGTTACTCCTGGTGGTGCTCAAGGGACCATATGGGATACCAGGGCTCAAACCTCAGTCAGCCGCTGAACTATAGCTCCAGCCCTCCAGATTTTACCTTTATAAGTAACCCTTTCCCCCCATTTCCAAATCCTTAAGCGGAGATATTCGCTCCACCTCCGTGAGCACTGGGAGTTATCTACATTTATACACACTTCTCTGCCTCCCATCCCCTCCCACTGTGCTAAAACAGATTCAAGAATACTTTATAATTCAATTATAAACTTTGGGGGTTGGGCCACACATGGTGTGCTCAGCTTACTCCTGCTCTGTGCTCAGGGATCACTCCTGGCAGGGCTTGAGGACGACCTGGGGTGCCAGGAACGGCACCATCTCTCTGCCTCTCAAATCTTTTGCTGCTCCAACTGTTTTCTCTCAGACACTGGGAGCTCCTTCTGGCGGCTCTTGCCATGCCTCACTCACTGTTCCTAATTTGAGTTACTACTTCCTTCCTTCCCAGCACCGAGATGCTCCGGGTTCATCTGTGTATTCATTTCCGCCCCAATGCGGGCACTGATCTGGTTCCACTTAAGTGATCTCATAGACCAAGATGCGCTTAGGAATGCTCACTGTACGAGGGAATCGTTTCTCCCAGGCGCACTCAGTGGACCAAGCGAGAAAACACATACATGTAGAGGGCCTTTATTATCTGGCCCAGAGATCCTTGTTCTTCATAATCTAATCAAGTACAAAATGTAACATACATGTTAGTCATTTGGCATTGTAATAGCAGAAGATAGAAAACAATTCTAGTGAGTTTTTATATAACCACAAAGTGCCATTCTACTCAGCTATAAGGAATCTTTACCTAAATATAAAAAAAATGTCTAAAGGGACCAGAATAATAATATGGGTAGGGAATTTGCCTTCACACAGCTAAACAAGGTCCAATGCCTAACACCCCATATGGTTCCCATGGACCGCCAGGAGTAATTCCTGAGTACAAATCCAGGACTAACTCCTGAGTATTGCCAGGTATAGCTCCAACACCCTCCCATAAAATAAAATACAAATGTACTTATATTTGCAAAAGAAACAGTGAAATAGGAAAGCTACTACACTAAAAATAAAATTATCTACAAGTATTAAGGGAGAAAAAAATAAGGAAAGTAATGGAGGAAATAAAATTTCTAAATTTCTACATACTTTTGAATTTTTAATCATATCTATTCAAAGCGTAAGTTAATTTTTAAGAAGAGTTTAAAATGCCTACAGAAATGGAAAGATGTGAAATAATTAAATACTAAGATGGGAGCTGGGGGGATAAACATTCCCAGAGAGTAACTACAACGAAACATGAAGCTTCAGCTTAGACACAATTACCAAAAAATCTTTTCAAGCTTTAATAAAATATTAAATTTTATTAAAAAGTATTTTGAAAAACTATTTTAAAGTGAAGTTTAAAGCTTTAAAAGCATATTAAAGAATATTTCATTAATACAAAATACATATTACTAGCTGCCAAAGTTAGCTAAATCTCAAAAATATACATAACTGAAATATCAGAAAGTGAATACTATATGATCACTTACATTAGTACAGAGGCAAAGTTTAGCAAAGTGCAAAATCATTTAGAAGTACAATTAGTATGTGTGCAAGTTTTTTTTAGGCTGGGAACCCACACCCAGTGGTGCTCCAGGCTTACTGCTGATAAGGCCTGGGGGACCATATGGGTTGCCAGAGATGAAACCCAAGTTGGCCACGTACAAGTTAAGCACCTTCCCAACTGTACTATCTCTCTAGCCCCATATACATGCGTTCCTGAAGGGCACACTGATTGATACTCAGTGAAATCTTTTCAATCTATACCTAAGCTGGAGAGAAAGTACAGCAGTTAGTTAAGGTCCTTTCAACACATGGAATGTTGGTAGTAACCCCCACGCACTGCTGCGTGTGACCTAAACCCAACACCACCCTTTTATTTCTATATGCTCTAAATGTACTACTTTTGTGTCCGGAGCGATAGCCCAGCGAGTAGGGTGTTTGCCTTGTTGGCCGGCCCATGCCGCCCGGTTCGATCCCCAGCATCCCATATTGTCCCCGAGCACCGCCAGGAGTAATTCCTGAGTGCAGAGCCAAGAGAGTCCTGAGCATCGCCGGTGTGACCCAAAAAAAAAAATAAAAATAAAAAATAAATAAACATACTACTTTTATCTCTTATTTCTCCCAACAAATGATTAAAACAATTCCTAAAATACGTAAACATTGTAAGATTAAAGTATCAGCAAAGGCATATTAAAGTAAACTCTAAGTGCTTCCACGCAGACAAAATCTGTTTCATGAGTCCGAGGTAACACACCAGAAGAACACACAGAATACACACACCAGAAGGCCCACGCTGCACTCCCAGCATTCCCACAGCAGGAAAGCAACCCTTTGACCCCTCTGAACGTCACCATACGACAGACTGTCCAACACTCAGAAGTCACTCATCTGGAGTTAGCTCATGATACGCAACCTAAAAACGTTCAACACATAATTCTGCATATAAACAAACCCTACACTCCTTAATAGGTATATCTGCCTCTTTGACCACATCGCCATTAGCAATCTCTGTCTCTACTATATACTTAATAGTTTGGTGAAATACAACAACTATTTTTAAATAATGTAAAGGTCTTTTTTTGTATGTTTATTTTTTAATCCAAGGAAGTGCTTCCTTTTCCTTTTATCTACATGCAGTTACCTACTCCGAAAAATGAATTAATACCTTTGGTTAGGTCACTACACTCTTCTCCACAGGACAGCCATGAAGTCACCTATGATGATAATATGAACATATAAAATGATATTTTTGGGGGGGAGTAAGGTACTCTTTACACGGTACAATATGGGAAGCCACATGTAGGATTCAAGTATTATAATAAGACAAAGGTAGAAAGGAAAACGTAAACACATATTCTCACAGCTTTTACTGACCTCCAGTCACGACTTATCTAAGGAAAATAAAAATACACAAATAGTGACAAAAACACTCAGGTTCTTTTCATGTATCGAGATATAAGCTGAGATCATTAAAATATGCTGATGCTAGTATTAGATGGATCACCACCACAAATTCTTATTTAAAAAAAACCCTTCAGGGGCCGGAGCGATAGCCCAGCGGGTAGGGCGTTTGCCTTGCATGCGGCCGGCCCATGCCGGCCTGGGTTCGATCCCCGCATCCCATATGGTCCCCGAGCACAGCCAGGAGTAATTCCTGAGTGCAGAGCCAGGAGTAACTCCTGAGCATCGCCGGTGTGACCTAAAAAAGCAAAAAAAAAAAAAAAAAAAAAACCCTTCATATATAATAATTTTATAGAAAATAAAATAACCACAAAGTAAAAAAACAAAATTGTCAGGATGAAGTGAAGAGTAATATTTTAGCAATTTGAAGGAGGAAAGAAAATCCCCGCCCCCAAAATACATGTGAATACAAGAATATCTTTCAGAAAATTATCAAAAGCAAACATTTTAAAATTAGTATCATTAAGAATAGGTATGTTATATCAACAGTGGCATTGACAGAGTTAAAGGCATTACCGAAAAAAATGTTCACAGCCTTTGACTTGGAAATTCCATTGTGGATATTCTGCTTTGCCTGAGTTAGTATAAAGCAAGGTTGGAACAGGCTGTGTCACAGGCTAGTCTCTCACAGCACAATTAAAATAATCAAATTAAAATATTAATGAGGTTCCCGGGGAAGGCAGATGCTAGCCCTGGCCCAGCATCCCAACAGCGCCCGAGGAACCTCCATACCGAGAGGGCAGTCATTTTTCAACATCCAGACTCCACAGCTCGTCAGAGCTCCACCCAAGAGATAAGCTGATCTCAAGCCCTGCTCATCAGAGTCCCACCCTACAGCGAAGCCTATTTCAAGCCCAGGTATTCCTGATCCAGAGACTCACATACATGTGGCAGGGCTGCTACTGGCCTCCCTGTGTTCAGCTGATCATGAAGTGCCTGGGAGGGAAGGTGAGTTCTAGCCCTGGCCCACCATCCCAATAGAGCCTCACAAGAAGCCAGAGGAACCCCCGCACCATGAGGGCCGCCATTTTCAACATCTGGATTCCACAGATCGTCAGAGCTCCACTGAAGAGAAAAGTCGCTCTCTCTCCCCGTTGTGGTTCATGAGTAAATGCAAGATGAGCGCCTACTATTGAGAGTATACCATCTGCATGGCAGAGTCTGGCAAGCAACCCATATCATATTTGATATGCCAAAAACCAGTAACAATTATAGACCTCATTCCCATGACTGGAAGGAATGGTTTGAGGCTCTTTGTGTTCCTGGAGCGAGCAGATGCCCTTGGGCTACACTAGCACATGACAGGACATATAGAGATGTTACTGGTGTCTGCTCATGAACAGGAAGACAAGTGACACAAGTGAAAATAATAAAAATGAAAAGTAGAGTCAACCACTCTAAAATGCTTACACTTCTTTTGACAGATTGGTATAGTCACTGAAAACAACCGTCATAATAATTATTTGTACTAAAAAATAAAGCTTGTTATTTACCCCAAAATTTTATAAATATAAGTATTAAATTCAGTATTTAAAACGAGAAAGAAAAATTAAAGATGCTACAGGATTTACATCATAGTCTATTTGCAACATTATAGATTCTAATAGCTAAAGAATTTTGAAGAACCTAACTAATATTGGAACACGGTATGCCTGAAACCCAATCATGAGACACTTTGTAATTCACAGTGACTAAAATTCAAAACAAAAACAAAGAAACATAACCGAAAGCATACATATAGGAAACAGTAGTGCAATGGCATGAAAATGCTGAAATACCTCAAGGTCACCAGAATAAGAGCTATAATGCCCTTCTTAGTCTATTAAACGCAAACAAAAACTTAACCCCAGAGTCAAATGACGCTTTAAGAAGGACCGCTCTCAACCCACCAACTAGGCTTCTTAAAGAGAGCAGAAGCTTACACAACAGCCCATCAAGTTGCGTTGCTTCTATGTTCTCTCTATGAAAACCTCCTGCTTAGCACAGTTCAATTCAAATGGATGTGTGTATACACACACACACACACACACACACACACATACACACACACACACATATATATACTTCAATTTGAAAATGTTTAATGTGCTTAGTTTGTCTTGTAACAAAAAAAAAGAAAAATGCAGGACAAAAATCCATTTTAAGGCTAAAAAATGAAATAAGATTTTATACACAACCTTAAAAATGCCCCCAATGTGATAAAATTAGATTCAACTGAAAAAGGGAGGACAAAATAAGATGCCATGACATGAAATTTTCATTTTCCTTTCCTCTAAACAGCGTTTGGTTTTGGTTTTTTGGGGACACGGGGTCACTCCTGGCTCTGCTCCCAGTAATTGCTCTTGGCAGCGCTTGGTGCTCAGAGAACCAGGAAAGCCGGGGTTCAAACCTGGGCAGGCACACACAAGAACCCACTGTACTCCAGCTCCCTAAATTCAGTTTCTGTGTAAATGGCTCCTCCTTAACACGGCATTAAACTCTAGTGTTTTGGAAATTCCGGGAGCATCCAGACTTGACTGGACATTAAATGAAAGGACACAGCCCAGTGACAGAGCACTGTGTGACGCAATGTGCCATACGAAAGCTCAACCCCGAGACTCCAACACAGCTGTGCTGACAGAGTTTGAGATTTTACGCGGCAATCCCCATCTCTCGCTTTTCCTTTTCCTTCTGAAGTTCAGGTCAAGACCAATGACTTAAAACCTAGGATAGGGCGGAGCGATAGCCCAGCAGGTAGGGCTTTTGCCTTGCAAGCAGCTCACCTGGGTTCAATCCCCAGCATCCCATATAGTACCCTGAGTATCTCCAGGATTAATTCCTGAGCAAAGAGCCAGGAGTAACCCCTGAGCATCGCTGGGTGTGACCCCCCAAAAAAAACCTAGGATAAATAAAGTATACATTAAGAGCAAACATTCATGTAAATTTCATAACAAAGAATAAAATTCAATCAAAACCATTTTTTTTTTAATTTTGCTGGATAAGTTACACTACCTGTTACTATATTTTGATGTTAGAAGACCTTAGTCACACAGGGATGTTGTTAACAAGGGCACATACAAATACTGTCTAGCTTTTTAAATTGTAGGTTGTGACCCCATAAAAAAGCCATGCAGCTTTCTAAAACTTGATCATAAAATACACTTTCCCATGACTTATTTATTATTGGCAAATGTTTAATTTGTACACGTTTGATTTGTGGGGGAGAGTTTGGGGCATGCCCAGCTGTGCTCAGAGCTTTCTGCACGCTTTGTGCTGAGATCACTCCATGTTCGGGATCCAACTGGATAGGAAACGCGCGCAACGCCAGCTCCGTACACCCAGCACTATCTCTCAAGGCCTGGATACCTATCTCATATCACTATATAACCAAGATCAGGTCATAAGGGGTTGAGTGGCAAAAGTTTAAGAAGCCCTGGTCTACTGTTAATATGTCAAATGGTACCTGAGCCTGAAGGGAGGGAACAAACAGAAAATGGTTCCAAGAAAGACTTGACTGGCCCTTGGAAAAGCTTATCAGTATGCGCTTCAGGAGGATTAGACAACTTTATTCTGCTGGAGATTAGATAAGAGTGAAATAGTGAATATCCTCTGCCACTTGTCTCCATCACTAAATACGTAAGGGAAGCAACAGACAGTCATTACCAACACAAACAGGTCAGTTCTCAAGTCAGAGGGGAGTAGAAGGCCTACTATAGAAGGCCTGTATAGCTCAGTAAACTACAGCGAGCTTTATTCCATTGTCCTTCTGAATCACTTACACATTCACCAAAGAAAGGGATGGATTAACTAAATAATTCTATTAACATTGTCATAGTTCTTCCCAATACAGGGAATAATGAAAATAACTGCTGTGTGAGGGATCAGTAGAAGGCATTTTACGAAGTGCTTACTTTTCACTTAATTCTGACAATATACAGTAGGTTATCAATTTCCAGTTCTATAGAAGAAACTATCCCTAGAGTTTAAGTGAATAAATAGCTCACGAGCACAGGTTATCAGTTATTATTGATGTAGTTTTAATGAAAAAGAAAACATAACCAAATTCTATTATACAACAGGGTTGCAGTTTTTCCAAAAACTGTACCAAAAAATAAAAATGAATCAATTATAAACAAAATTGTTAATTAAAAATGAAGAAAAATGCATGCCATTTTTCACAAAGAGAAAAGAGGAAAGTAAGAGAAAGGAGGAAAACAGAAGAGTAGTTAAGAATATTTGGAGAAGGAAGCAAAATTCTATGCTCATACTCTTAAGGGCAAAAAAGTATTTCAAGATACAGTAATTTACCAGTCCTAACTGAACAGTGGAGGTAAGATAATGTAGGGAATGGGGGCCAGAGCGATAGTACAACAGGTAAGGCATCTGCCTTGCACACAGTTGACCCAGGTTCCAGCCCAGCATCATACGTGGTCCCCCTAGAGCACCGCCAGGAGTAATTCCTGAGTGCAGAGCCAGGATTACCCCCTGAGTGCGGCCGGTGGGACCCAAAAGAGAAAAAACAATGCAGGTAAGTAAATCAGGATCTAAAGGGAGGTCCAGGGATTAGCGCACCCTCAATTTGACCCCCTCCCCAGCACTACCTTGCTTCCCAGAACCACAGGGTATACCCTGCAAATCCCCAGGTATCCTGGGGCCCGGCTGGAGACATGCCCCCAGTAAGCAGCTCCTAGTTCTCTTGAGCACCATTTGCAAGCCCCCAGCTCCTCTCCCAC
The DNA here is from genome assembly GCA_021461705.1 of Cryptotis parvus. Taxonomy (NCBI): domain Eukaryota; kingdom Metazoa; phylum Chordata; class Mammalia; order Eulipotyphla; family Soricidae; genus Cryptotis; species Cryptotis parvus. The sequence continues at coordinate 60,971 of JAJIBD010000966.1, read as the reverse complement.
GTTAAATATATAAAAATTAACATTTAAAGACCAGCAAGTAGAAAAAAGAATGAAAAAAGCAACAAATCTCACAAATGTGAAAATTCATGATCAAATGTTCCATTTCAATCTTGATAAATATGATGCTATCAAGAACTAACTTTTAAAAAAAAATCCTGTTGTAATGGGCTTAAGAGATAGTACAGGGGTTAAGGCAATTGCCTTGCATGCCCAGTTCAATCCCCCAACATCACATACGGTCTCCTGAGCAGTGCCAGGAGTAATCCCTGAGCACAGAAACAGGAGTCACACCACTAGGTGTGAACCAAAAAACACAAACAAAAAATAAGGAAGATATAACTTAAAACTTGATTTAAAATCTTAATGTGGAACCAAAAGCACTTTATAGTTAACTGTAATAATCCCAGTTGAAGAAAAATGCATGATCAACTGTAAACGAAAACTCTTATGGTAAGAGAGGACATTAAACATATAGTTCTAGGGGCTGGAGCAATAGTACAGTGGGTAGGGCATTCCCTCCGCATCCCATATGGTACCCTGTGCACTGCCAGGAGTAATTTCTCAGTACAGAGCCAAGAGTAACCCCGAGCATCACCAGGTGTGACCTCAAAACCAAAACAAATAAATAGTTATAAATGTTATAATAGTTACAAGGCTAACTAGTACTACTACATAGCTGAATTTCATTAAGAATGAAATTTTACCAGTTAAACAAAATTTTATGAGTTTTGTCTTGTTTTGGGGCCACAGTTAGCTGTGCTCAGGATTTACTCCCGGCTCTGTGCTCAGGGCCACTCCTTGGCAGTGCGTGGGGCCATACGGGATACTGGGGGACCAAACACAGGTCACCTTGTGCAAGTGCCTAACCCACTGCACCGTCGCTCTAGTCCAGATTTGATGCTTAATACTGACCAATTTGTGTTTGGGCATTTACAATGTTTCATTTACACATAGGTATGAAAAGTTCATATTTCCAATGACCAAAAGAATTACAGTAAATGAAGGCTAGACCTTTCTCTCCAGGACTTTTCACTAACAATTTAGCACAGTACACGAAAGACCTGCAATTCCAATTCACTGCTTCTCCAATGGGTTTTTTGGCCTACAAGCTACTTTCAGAAAACTCATACAAATACTTCCCTTTTGTAACTACAATACTCAAAACTTTCAATGACTTTTTACTACCTACTATATCACAATTCTGGACTTTTATTTTTTTTTTTGGATCATTAATAACCTGACCCTAATTTATTAATTCGGTATAGTTCCTTCTAAATTAAACCACACATAATTTCAGGGGTGGGGGAACACTAAAGTTAATAAAGCATGGTCCCTCTGGGGCAGAAAGCTAATCAAAAGGGAGGAAAGAGGTATACAATAATTCATTATAATCCCCCGTGGTAGGCAGACGTGAGCGCTATAGCAGAGCCACCCTAACTGTGCCAGAAGAGATCAGACTTCCGAGGAAGTGACTGTCCCCACACCTGTATCATTACACCCGTTTCCCCCTCTCCTAGCACCTATCAGAGTAGAGAGTAAGCAGGCACTTCAAGTACGGATGTGATGAAGGAAGAAAAGGGAAAAGGAACGGGAGGAAGGAAGACAAGGGATGGAATAAAGAGACAGTCACATGAATAACAAGGATGATTAACTTAAATCAAAACGGGTGGCGGGGCCAAACTGGAGTCATTCAGATGAGGCATTCCAAAACTCTGACATAGGAAAGTGGCAACAGGAAATGATAAATGTAAAAGATATGTAGTGACTGAAATTAACAAGACTCTGTGTGACTGAGGAAGGGGAGCACGCAGAAAACTACTCCAGTTCTGGGCGTCAGTGACCAGACTGATGGGCGTCCACTGCATCTGGGAGTGAAGGCAAGGAAAAGGATGCCTGAGGCAAGACTGAAAGGCTCTGCCCTGGAAGTAGAAACTCAGAGCAAGAGCTGAGAATAGCCTAGGTGTGAAGAACAAAACACTCAATAGAAATGAGAATGCTAAGAGAATGTTAAACAAGAGAAGAGAGCCTCAGACTGGGCATTCCAGACCGACATTATGGGTATTTCACATTAGAATACTGCCCCCTGAAATCATAGTTTTATGGCACGTACAGTAATTGACACAAATGCTTCAACATAACTTGCTGATGACACCACCAAATTGGAAAAATAAGACATTACCAAAAAATAAAGCATTTTTTTTAAAGGAATTCAATCAAATCTACTCAAATCTGCTTTAAGAAAAACTGAGCAGAGGTGGGGAGGCGTACAGAGCCAGACCAGAAACAGGACAGTGGGAGAGAGGCACTGGGTACTCCGAGGGGGCAAGGTGCGGTGACTCCATCAAGACCGGCAATGCTAACATGCTATTCTGTAAACACGTCACCCTAACTACAACAATATAAACTTGGTATTTATTTTTAGCTAATATCAATGAGAAGCGTCATTCCCCAAGAATGGCACTAGAAACCAATAACTAAAAAAATTAATCTGGAGTTAGGCTAATCTTCCAAAGTTTTTTTTAAAAATAATACTATAAACAACATCGAGTTACAGGGACAGTGTTCCTAAATTTGGAAAGCAATAAGTTTGATATTGTTACCTAAAAACTTTTCACAAATACTAATCTCAATTTTATCAACTTTTATTATTGAACATTAAAACACTAAAAAAAAAATTAACACACTGTATCAATAGCAGAAAATACAGGATTTAAGAAGACTGATGTGAGTGTCTTCTCTAACTTAGAATTCACTGAAAGAAAAATTATTTTTGGGTCCTTCTCTGATTACATATAAATATTATTATAAAATGTGGAACACTCTTGAAAATATATACACTTAAAATTGTGTGAAAGGAAATAATATGTATTAAAAGTCAACATTGGGGCGGGAGCGATAGCCCAGCAGGTAGGGCGTTTGCCTTGCAGGCGGCGGCCTATGCTGGCCTGGGTTCGATCCCGGCATCCCCATATGGTCCCCGAGCTTGGCCAGGAGTAATTCCTGAGTGCAGAGCCAGGAGTAACCCCTGAGCATCGCCAGGTGTGACCCAAAAAGGAAAAAAAAAAGTAAACAGAACATTTTTTATGGTAGCCTAAGGAGTAACAGTGAATCTTTGTGTTTTCCAGTTCAATAGAATACATCAGAACAAGAAAATCATTACTTCTATTCTTTAAATCTAGAGTAAGATATGCATTAACAGTACTAACTTGTCCTTTTTTATACCATAAGGATGTTTTCAATCTAAAAATTTATTACCAAAAAACTGCACTATCTAGCCTATCTCCATTTTTCAGTGGTAGATAGCCACATGTGAATAAAAACAGGTCAAAATTTACTTAATTAAAATATGTGATAGTCAAACCAAAAACTGACTAGCAAAAATAGGTGTATACATGCAAACAGAAGATCTATCTCCTTTAAGACAAAATTCTTACCCAATACTGAAGAAAAGTATCGTATGAATCTGCACCATCCTTTTTTCCTGGCTTATATGCTCAAATACTGACAACTTGCAAAATAAAGCTAACAAGATTTGACTGTCTAAACTTTAATTATTATTTCAACGTATGTGTAAAAGGAGCCAATTTTAAGATACATAAAATACAGGACAACTCTATAAGCTGGATTTCACATATCCTTATTGGAATTTCTGCATTATAAGAATGCGACAATGCTGTAATTTTTACAAAGACTAGGGAATTGCAATAAACAATCAGCTTACAATGTCTCCTTCAGCACTACTACACAACTAGACGACTAAAGAGAAAATACCAGAACAAAATTTTTGTGTTCACAGATAATTTTTGCAAACAAATAGGGTCATTATCCTCTTCACTTTTAAATACCCTCAGTTGCCATTACAGCTTCCATTGTTTACAATTAAATGCCATTTTTGATTAGTATCATTTCACCAAAGGAGGAAAAGGAAGATATTGTTAAAGGAAACGAACCAAAACCATGAACAGTTCAATAAATCCCTATTATACAATCATTGTATGATTAATACAAATTTATTAAAATACAGCCAGCACTACAATTCTAGCATCAATCGGAATTTGAAACGATAAAATGTTTCTATTTTTGTAAAAGCAGAGAGATTATAGAACCCGATTAACGGTATACAAAACTACTTCCCAACACTGAATGTCTTTGATATAATTAACGTAAGAGTTTTGAACAATTCTTTCAATGTTATCTTTCCTTCAGGTAACCAAAGTACATTTGGTAGACAGTATTACCTAACACTGAAAGTTAGGGCCCAAGTCACAGGATGTGATTAATCACACATGTTATAGATGATTCCTTTGTTGATAAGACTTCAAATTAGTAATGTATCATGAAAATCTGAAAAATGTGTATTTTCAGTCACTCAGGAATTCCACCACTCAGAAACCTTTGTTAGCTTCTAAGATTTTTGGGGGTAAGACTCTAATTCCCTAAGTCCACACTAATAAACACTAATAGATATAAGGAGGTGGAGGATCAATATAGCTTCAATGTGGCCTTTTAATACTTTGTGCAAATCAATTCTAAAGACATAATCTGTTAATTTCATAAGATATCTGAATGTGTGTCATGTGCGAAGGGTGGGGAGTTCACATTCTGAGGCTCTCAACTGAAATCCCTACGGGCTCCTATGGCGTCATCCCTTTAATGACAGAAAAACAGCACCAGAGGAGCATCCTGAAGACAACAAACGGGCTTACTTTTACGACCTTCCCATTCACTCCAATGTTTTAAATTGTCCTTGCAAAAATAGTATAAATTCTATTTTTCTATTCATTTACACTCATTCAATTAAAAAACTCGGTTTTTCCTTCAAGCCCAGCATTCCATTGTCACTGTTTCTGGCCTATGAGGCAGCTTTACTAAATATAAAAGGAGAATACTTTATTCCGGGCCTATGAGACAATTTTACTAAATATAAAGGATATATCCCAGTATTCTTTCTCAGAGCATACCATAAAAATAACTTTACATCAACTCGCATTTTCAAGTCCTGTTCTTCCAAACACAACCACTCTGATAAAATAAGACAAAAAACGATGTACAGCTAGCTAGCAGCGAATTTTTTCGCCTTTAAAATGTGGCTGCACCTTTTATTCCTAGCTTCACGGATGCTTTCCCCGGCTGCAGGAATCTCAAATCCCATTCATTTCCTCTGCCCAAAGGAACACAAGGCAAATCCAAAACACAGGAACTCAGATTGGCGGCTTGGACCGACACGGGGCCCTTTCAAAAGAAACCCTTCAACAAAGGCTCCAAGGAAGAATCGGGAAAGTTTGAGGAGGAAAGAATTGTCTGTCTTCAAGTCAGGCATTTCCTGGTGAGTGACTTGGATGCCAGCAACACACTCCGCTGAGGCTCAAGCCTAAGTGCTCCTTCCCCTGGCCTGGGGGAAAATCCATCTCGCTGCGTAGACGCCGGCTAGGCTACACCGTGGACCCGCAACCAGCCCGCACGCGCGCGCCTTTCATGTCGCGGATTTCAGCAGGGATTTTCAGCTCAATGCCTTTGCCATTTTTGCAGAAGAAAAAAGCTGATTGTTACTGGCCATGTGACATTATAAGATCCCAGAAAGGAAAGGGTGGGAGGAAGAGAGGGGAGTTCAAGGCAGTTCAGGGTCAGAAGCGGCTCAGGCATCCTGTCATTAGCAAACATTCCCCAAGCCGAAGGCAAAAAAATAAAAATATAGAGAGATAAATATAGATTATATATATATATACATATATATACATATATATAGTTACCCGAGAAAGGAGGGGGCGCAAAGCAGGCGGGGACCGGAGGGGGAAGCCAGAGCCTGCGGGGGAGGCGAGCGCCCCGCCGAGTTGGGGCGCAAAAGCCCCGGAGGGGTGCGGGTGGGGCGGCCCAGATGCTGAGAACAGCAACTGCGGCGGGGGCTCCCCCTGCCCCCGCCCTGAGCTCCCGGGGTTCCTGCCTTCCCTGCGCCTCCCTAGTCATTCCACACTGGGAGCGCGACCCGCCGCGGGGGACGAGCTTTGTCTCGGCCGGTCCCCACGCGCGGGCTCAGCTCCGGCCGCCGCTCCCGGGCGCACCCACCCGCAACCCACACGCGCACACCCGCGCACACCCGCAACCCACACGCGCACACCCGAAACCCACCCCGCGCACCCCGCAACCCACCCGCGCACACCCGCAACCCACCCGCGCACACCCGCAACCCACCCGCGCACACCCGCAACCCACCCGCGCACACCCGCAACCCACCCGCGCACACCCGCAACCCACCCGCGCACACCAGCAACCCACCCGCGCACACCCGCAACCCACCTGCGCACACCCGCGCACACCCTGCAACCCACCCGCGCACACCCTGCAACCCACCCCGCGCACACCCGCAACCCACCCCGCGCACCCCTGCACACCGCGCACACCCACGCGCACCCGCGCACACCCGCGCACACCCGCACACCCCCGGCGTTTCCTAGGAGCTGGGATCGCCGCCTCCGCGCCCACCCCCCGCCGACCTGCGCCCCTTCCTTCCCCCTCTCCGGGCCGCTCCACCCCCGCCCAAGGGGGACCTTTGTGTCTCAGGGGGGACTTTCGCTCTCTTCCCCGCGCCGAGACCCGGGCGGCTGCAAGCCCCCGCGGTGGCAGCCCGAGAGACACCCACCCTCCACCTCCCCGGCCCCCCACGCACCCAGCAAGGGCTGTGGCCACCCGGGGTCCCGCCTCCGGACCTGAGGGGGTGGCCTCAACCGCCCCCATCCCCCTCCAGCCCCGCCGCGCTTCCCTCTCGCAACTTCCCGGCCCGGCCCGCGCCCACCGCCGCCACCACCCGCCGCCCAAGCCCGGGGTCGGGCGGACCGCTGCGGGGAGAAGCCCCGCCGATCGCCCGCCGCCAACTCACCAGCCGAGTGCGGGGGCCGCGTCCCGAGGCGAGGCGGCGAGGCGGCCCAGGCGGCCGGGGAAAGCGGCGACCGGATGCAGGTCCAGGTCCGAGCGGCCCCGCCGAGCCGAGCCGAGGCCGAGCCGAGCCGAGCCGAGCCGAGCCGAGCCGAGCCGGGCCGGGCCGAGGCACAGGCCGCCGCCGCCGCTCGTCGAGGGGTCCTGAGGGCTCCGCGCGGGGCCGCGAGTCTTCCGTCACGCGTTGCCAAGCCCCCGGTCAACATGGCTCCCGGCCGCCGAGGCGCGCGGGCGGCCCTCTAGTCCCCTCCGAGGAGCCGGCGCCTGCCTGCGGGCGGGCAGGGAGGCGCCTCACGCCGGGCGCGGGCTCCCGCTCGTCTCCCCGGGCCGGAGCCGCAGCCGGGGCGGACGGAGCGCGCAGGCGGCCGCGGCGCTCGCTGAATGCGCGTCGCTCTCCGCTCGGCCGCTGCGGACCGACGCCTCCCGCCAGCTCCCCTGCGCAGAGCGAGCGAGCGAGCCGCAGAAAGACTTGTATTGAAACGATCCAACCAGCGGCGGCGAAGAAAGGCGAGCAGCCGCGGAGAGCTTCCCCACCCCAGCCGGAGCGAGCAGCCGGGGACAGCGCGACCCCCTGCCGGCGGCGGCGGGGCGGGGGCGGGGCCAGCGCGCCGGGGCGGGTCCTAGGGGGCGGGGGCGGGGTATCCCCGGGAAACCCCCGGCCCCGGGGATGTTGCGGGGTGGTCTGCATGCATCTTGGCTGTCCCGGCGCTTAGGGGCTGCGGGAACCAGCTAAGGAGCGACCCATGAGAGCCTTCTGGAACGAACAGTTTAGCAGTGACTTTATAGAGAAGGAATGATCTGAATAATGCAGCCCCCTTCATCTTCCTACCAACCGAACAAACACTCTTGCTTCAATTCCTCCAGTAATTATGTCATTAAGCGATCAGTGTCGCGTTCTGTACTATTTTTCTAGAGAGCTGATGCGAAGGATGCACACTCAAGCATGTTGATTACTGCAACGTTTCGCCTAAATTTATGGCGTTTTGGGGGGCTTGGAGGGAGCCAGGAAGCTGCATTTATTCATTCAAACTATAAGAAATTTAGCATTTTATTCTTGGCAATGTATTAGGTTCCTCAAAGGACTAGGAGTCTACCTGGGAGATGAAAGAAGATATGCAATAAGCAATTGTAACATTTATTTTTTTTTTAAGCTGAGGTTTGTGAGAAAGAAAGTACAAGGTGCTGTGTGCAGAGAAAGCTGCTCTTGCTTGACATTGTTGAGTTTTGTTTTCTTGGAAGAAGAGGGCTGGCAAGAGCTTGGCTCAGTTTCTGTGAGTGTTTTTCCTTTCGCCTTTCCCAGAGGCAAAAAGCTAGTTTAGGAATGAACCCCAGAGTGAAAGTGGAGACAAACCAAGTAATACTGACCCACTTTCTCCCCCATTAATGAGAATAAAAGCATAAAATAAAAACAAACATAAACCCCTAGAGAGAGATGATGAGAGGATTGGAAAGAAAAGAATGGGGGACCGGATGTAAGCAACCTAAACAAGAAAAATATTTAAACCACATAAAAGGCCTGGTGACCTGACATACAATTTTTTCTAATTTTAATGCTCAGAAGTACTTAATTAATTCTAATGCAACTTCAAATCACGTTATGTCCTAAAGATTTCTCACAAATTATCTTCTTAGATTCCTGGGTGAAGTCTTGGCCCCTGAAAATAATGCTTGCTAATTTATTTCGTTAAGCACACTTAAAAGTACTTTTCATGATATCCAACACTGAGATGTTTTAATCAGACTTCTTCCGAGCCTCCGAAATTACCAGGATCCATAAATTAGCAGTGTTTCTGCTTATACATATTTAACACTTAGATACAATACAAAGAGCAAAGTTTTCCCTTATAACAAGCATGCTTTCCAATACAAGCATGGTTACTGATGAGGCCAGAGGAAGAATGTCTGACTGTCTTGCATGAGAACACCAGTTTGCTCCCCGGGCCGGGTCTCCCCATGAGTGCTCTCCCAGCAAGCCCAGCCGGTACACTCCAGTTGAGCACTGCGTCAGAGCAGCCAGGTGCGGCCAAGAGCGCGACTACACTCAGCACTACAATGACAATGCTTCTTAGAGTCGCTCAAATCTAAAAATGCATAACATGGCGGGAAGCAGTATAGGTGCTCAGACGTCTTTAAAACCTGAGAGAAAAGATGTTTATGTAAAGTCTGTGTATATGCCCAGAATTGTAAACACAATTGCCTTATTTAACAAATAATGGTTTCCAAAAAATAATAATTGTTTCCTGTGTGATCTCTTAGTAAACATTAAAAACCATAATGGGTCGACAAAAAAGATCATGAGTGCCATGTCAATAATTCCCCCTCCATTAAAAATAAAAGATTATTCTAATTCATTCACTTAAAGCTACTGCAGAGCACCCTTTTCAATTCCTACGTCTTTTATTACCATAATAAAATGTCACAGATCTTAGAGGTGAATTTTACTGAACTATTTATTGTTTTCCTCAAAAGGTATTTATTGATATATACTGATAATGCAAGATATGCCAGCACCTGTTCTCAGCATTGAAGATTTAGATATGAACAAGACCGACAGGGCATTTGTGGAACTGTATTCTAATCGTAGAAGCAAGTAATAAATATGTAAATCACATGTAAATCACCCAAGGAGTTAAATTGAGTAACATAATTGCGAAGCGTAATGATGAAAGTGATGTAGTAATGGAAAAAAGTGGGGAGGAAGGGCAGGAGCTTAGGAAGTGGAGTCAGGAGAAGCCCGATGCTTCTTGCTTCTTATTCTTTGATCAAAGAAAGGTCACATAAAAAGAAGAAAAATGGGGGCCAAAGTGATTGTACAGCAGATAGGGGTTTTGCCTTGAATGTGGCTAACAAGGGTTTAATCCCTGTACCATATCTGGTCCCCTGATGCTTCCAAGAGTGACCCCCTGATCATAAAGCCAGGAATAAGCCCTGGGCACCACCAGGTGTGGCAAAAAAATAGATAAATAAAACAGTGGCCATAAAGTGAAGAAATAGCTGGTGCATCACAACATTCTGTATAAACCTGGAGAACATTACATCAAGTTAAATGAATCAAAATCAAAAAGGCAAATACAGCCTGACTCCACGTCTATGGATTATCCTAATTAGCCAAACTGAGAAACAGGTAATAAGGAAGCAATTGTTTGGGATGAAGGCAGGAGAAATATGGAGTCACAATTCAGTGAGGCTTAGACATACAAGATGAGTAGGCTGTAGGGTTCTGCCTACTAGGATGTAAGGTTAATACTGCACAGTAGATTTAAGAAGTTATTAAGGTCTCATGCAATCTGGTATTGTCCAGTAAAAAAGAAAAAAGTGACCACAAAAACAGTGTCTGTGTATATTTATTTAAATTTTATTTCTAAATTTTATCAAAATTTACAATCATTAATTTTTTGTCCCATTAGTTGACTCATTTCTAGGTTGTAACAGAGACTTAAAGTTCTAGGGCCTAAAGAAAGACTTTTTAAGTTCTAGGGCCTCATTCTTTCAGAGGAAAAGAGCTGCGTGGAATGCCTTCAAGAGCATTGAAGGAATAACTGGAAGGAAGGACAAAGAACCTGGCACATCTCTTTGACACTATCGTTCTCCCGCATTAACATATGCCTCAGAGACCTGGGCCCTACAAAAAAAAGCAGGATGAGAATGCTTTTTGGGGTCTCCCAAAGAGGAATTGAAAGAGCTATGCTTGGAATACCACGCGCTCACTCAAGTGAAAGAAGGAATCCGGAGTTCGGACCTCCGTCGAAGATCCAGAGTCAGGGACATTGTCTCATTTGCCAAGGCATTGAAAATCAGATGGGCTGGACATGTAATGCGATTTGGAGACTACCGGACTAGAGCCGTTACCGGCTGGATCCCACGGGATGTCAAAAGATCACGTGGCCTCCCACCTACAAGATGGTTAGACTTCTTCAAGACCCTGAACAAACGGTTTGAGGCTCTTCGTATTCCTGGAGCAAGCAGATGCCATTGAGCTACACTGGCACGTGACAGGGACAAATGGAAACATTACTGGTGCCCACTTGAGCAAATCAACGAATAACGGGATATCAAGTGATCAAGGGCCTAAAACCCAGAGCTTCACACATGGAAAGTAAACACTCTGCCACTGAGCCATATCTACAATTCCATAGATACATATTTTTAACCTTACATTTTCCTATATATTTAACCTTATTTGTTAATAAATTTGTTAAAGTTAAAGAACACAGGTAGTAACTTTATATATCACTGTATCACTGTCTTCCCGTTCATCATCGATTTGCTCGAGTGGGCACCAGTAACATCTCCATATGACCTGTCTCATGCAAGTAGAGCCCAAGGGCACCTGCTTGCTCCAGGAACATAAAGAGCCTCAAACCATTCCATCAGGTCATGGGAATGAGGTCTATAATTGTTACTGGGTTTTGGCATATCAAATACAACACGGGTAGCTTGCCAGGCTCTGCCGTGCGGGTAGCAAACTCTTGTAGTCATCTCTAAATCCAGCATTTATTGATGAACTGCAGGGCCACAAGTGGGCTGTGATAGGCTGGTCTGATGGGTGGAGTTCTGAAGAGAGGGACGTCCTGATGTGGAAAATGGAGGCCCTTATGGAGTGGGGGTTGTCTGGCTTGTTGTGAGGCTCTGCTGGGGTGGCGGGCTAGGGCTAGATAGTTGAAATGAGTAGGAATCCTTTTTTGTTAAAATATTTTTTTGTTTGTTTCTTTTGGGGCCGTACTCAGTGATACTCAGAGCTTACTCTAGGTTCTGTACTCAGGGATCACACCTGGCAGGGTTTTGTGTAGGGACCTGTATGGTGCCAGGATTGAACCCAGGTTGGCAGTCTGCAAGGCAAGTGTTCTGTTATACTTTATATATAATGCCTTCAATATATGAAGCTCTGAGTTTTATCCCTGGCACTTAAATAAAAATGAAGCAAGTGAAATTATAAAATTCCTTAGGGCATTTCTGTCTGCTGCTACTCAGTAGTACTTGACTGGGAGAAGGAATGAAGGAGCAGCTCAAGATCAAATCCACGTGGAGGTGACTTACACTTTGTCTCCCTTTCAGAAATTCATAACACATAGATACACATTAAAAGATCAAAAGTAATACTCTCTCCCCCTTAAAGCAACGTATCCCAAAATGCTTCTGACCAGGAGTTTATCACAGGACATAAGTTACAAAGTTACTGAGGGAAAAGTGTTAATGAGAACAATTTTCTAAACAGTTCTGTAATAGATGTTGTGCACATCTATTTAGTCTTGGGGAGAGAGGCCCTTGGAGGCTAGGAATTTGAAGGTCATTGAACTTTGAACAGAAAGAGTAGAAGCGGAAGGAGCTAGAAAATTTTTGCTGTGATTCACACTTTGACAGCCTGGGAAACAAATGTTAAACAAACCCAGGCAAGATATGGAAAACAGACACTTGAACTGGTTTTGAATTGTTCTACATCAATGCTTCTCAAAAGACCATTCCTGGAAAAAACAATAGCAATATGTCACCCAGAAATTTCTTAGAAATGAGATTTCTCAGGTCCCACCTAAAACTGTGGGATGGAAACAAGCAGTTTTATCCAACCCTCTGGGTTTCTGTTACATAACAAAGTTTGAAGCTGGTTCTCTATTATATACAACATCAGTGCATAGTTTTATCCACTTTCAAAGCAATTATCTACAAGTCTAAATATCTGGGTCAATTCTAATTATAAATAATTGTTCAAAATTCTCAAAAACATTAGTTAACTTTTTGGAGACTCTTTGTATCTGGCTCTGTCCCCTATTTTACTAGGCAGAACCATATAATTTTTCCCCCAACAAGAATGAGGCAATCAAGCAGTCAACTATCTTCCCTTTAATATTACTTGAGCAAAATAATTTTACATTTTGTAAAAATGAAGCTACAGATGAGAAAAGAGCATTTTTAAAAAGTTCTTTTAAAAATCTGTTTTGAAAACAAAGCAGTTATCTTCAACCTCATGTTTATTCTTTTTAATATTATGTACCTCCCCAAGACTTGAAAAATAGCTTTATAACAGTGTGTCTGATACTGTTGTCGGTCATCACTTCAAATATTAACTAGAACGATTTCACAGAGCCACGTGAATTTAAAATTATCATCAGAATCTCTCCTTAGACACACGAATTACTTATTTTGGAAGGGAAATTTCTTCCCTGTTTTATCTTTGCAATACTGGAGTTAATACTAAATTGTTGATAACATCCGAGACATTTTGTGAAGTCCAAGGAGTACTATAAAAAAGCTTTCAGGAAAGTGATGTCATGGGTCCTTACAGGGGAAATGAATCCAGGAGATATATTCAGTTTTGGCAGTTAATGAGAAGATGGTTTTAAAACAAATTGTTTTAAATGTTGATTTAAATCTTTGTTTTTAAAATGAAGTTGTTCTCCAGTTGCTGACAAAATGTTTCAGGAACGTTAGTCTCCGTGTTTCCAATAAGATTCCTGAAGGCTCTGTTAAAAAGGCTAGGAAAGGATTTTTCTTTCTTTTTTCTTTTTAAAAAACCTTGTGATATTAACTCTTAAGTAGATTGATGTTCTGTCAAAAAGAATGGAAGGAAGGAAGGAAAGAAGGAAGGAAGGAAAGAAGGAAGGAAGGAAGGAAGGAGGAAGGAAGGACGGAAGGAAGGAAGGAAGAAAGAAAGAAAGAAAGGAAGGAAGGAAGGAAGGAAGGAAGGAAGGAAGGAAGGAAGGGAGAAAGAGAGAGAGAGAAAGAAAGAAAGAGAGAAAGAAAGAGAGAGAAAGAAAGAAAGAAAAAGAAAGAAAGAAAGAAAGAAAGAAAGAAAGAAAGAAAGAAAGAAAAGAAAGAAAGAAAGAAAGAAAGAAAGAAAGAAAGAAAGAAAGAAAAAGAAGAAGGAAGGAAGGAAGGAAGGAAGGAAGGAAGGAAGGAAGGAAGAAAGAAAGAAAAAGAAAGAAAGAAAGAAAGAAAAGAAAGAAAGAAAGAAAGAAAGAAAGAAAGAAAAAGAAAGAAAAAGAAAGAAAGAAAGAAAGAAAGAAAGAAAGAAAGAAGAAGGAAGGAAGGAAGGAAGGAAGGAAGGAAGGAAGGAAGGAAGGAAGAAGGAAGGAGGAAGGAAGGAAGGAAGGAAGGAAGGAAGGAAGGAAGGAAGGAAGGAAGAAAGAAGAAAGAAAGAAAGAAAGAAAGAAAGAAAGAAAGAAAGAAAGAAAGAAAGAAAGAAAGAAAGAAAGAAAGAAAGAAAGAAAGAAAGAAAGAAAGAAAGAAAGAAAGAAGAAAGAAAGAAAGAAAGAAGAAAGAAGAAAGAAAGAAAGAAAGAAAGAAAGAAAGAAGAAAGAAGAAAGAAGGAAGGAAGGAAGAAAGAAAGAAAGAAAGAAAGAAAGAAAGAAAGAAAGAAAGAAAGAAAGAAAGAAAGAAAGAAAGAAAGAAAGAAAGAAAGAAAGAAAGAAAGAAAGAAAGAAAGAAAGAAAGAAAGAAAGAAAGAAAGAAAGAAAGAAAGAAAGAAAGAAAGAAAGAAAGAAAGAAAGAAAGAAAGAAATAGAAAGAGAGAAAGGAAGTAAGAAAGGGAGAAAGGAGGGGCCGGAGCGATAGCCCAGCCAGTGGGTAGGGTGTTTGCTGCACCGGCCGGCCTGCCGGCCTGGGTTTGATCCCCGGCATCCCATATGGTCCCCGAGCACCGCCAGGAGTAATTCCTGAGTGCAGAGCCAGGAGTAACCCCTGAGCATCGCCGGTGTGACCCAAAAAGCAAAAAAAAAGAAAGGGAGAAAGGAAGAGAGAAAGGAAGGAAGGAAGGAAGGAAGGAAAGAAGGAAGGAAGAAAGGGAAGGAAAAAATGGAAGAAAGGGAAGGAAGACAGGAAAGAAGACAGAAAAAGCAGAGGTTGGTTTTAACAAAAAAAAAATATATTTAAACTTAGTTGAGCTTCCTGAAAAATTTTAAAGTTTAACCAATTCCACCCTTAAAGCAAATTATGGGAAAATGGAGACCGGAAGGAAAGGTTTTTCCCACTAGAGCTTATCGAGGAGGAGGATGTGGCAATTAGTCATTTTCCCAAGGGCCTCTTGGAATGATCATTGGCCTTTCTCATCCTTTCAAAGGATGAGAGGTGGGAGTCGCAGTCTAGGCTTTGGAATTTTGCTCTAGTGATTTGCTGGTAGGGGAGTTACTCAGACAGATTAGTCCATGTAATCAACATCTTGAGCTATCAGTTCAGAAGGGCGGTTTTTTCAGTTTTTAGCTTTGCCAAGTCAACATGACCCAGAAATCATTTTAGAGATGAGAAAAGTAGAGTTGAGAAGTGTAGAAGGGACTAAAGCAAATACTTGGTATTTGATATTGGAAAATGAGAATAAGTATTTGTAAATAATGTAAAATTCTATGAGCAAGTAGAGAGCAGGGGCAGAGAGAAGACCTGATTCTCAGAAATGTAATTTTATTTCTGCAATAAGGAAGCCACAAACGTTGACAGGATTAAACTTTATGTAATAGAAACGAACAGTGTTCAAGTCCTGAAACAAGATTGTACTGGAATTGAACTTTGCAGTCAGTTAAATATGATGGAAGTCCTAGCATTGTGAGAATTCAGTTTTGGTAGATTACTTCACTAACAATTTCCCCATATGTAAAATACAAATAATAGCGTTACAGTTAGATTGTGTGGATTAAATGAGATCATAAGTATTGTGCAATTGTATCACATCTTTTCCTCCTTTATAAGTGAGGTGAACAGCAACTCAGATAAGTATCTCTCTCTCTGTCACAGACACACACACAAATACATACACACACACACACATACATTCACTTTTGTTATTTCATAACTGAAAAACCCAGGGAAGATAGTGTAGACTTTAGGGGGCAACTTAGCCAACAACCCACACAGTGCCATAAGACCTGGTTTCTCTTTTCTTTTTGCTTCTGCTTTTGGCAACTGTGGCTTCTCCGGCCATAATGTCAAGAGATGACTCCCATATCTGTAGCTATGCATTTTCTGGTTTAAATCTTGCAGAAAGAAGAGTGCAGCATCCCAGAAGCACATACATTAGCTCTAAGGAACCCGATTTGAATTACTGAGTAATTCTTGAGTCCAAAGCAGCTGAAGGGTTGATTCCAGCCTGAACTTACTCTACCCTCACTTAAACTCACTCCTCCTGCCTGTGCTGGACGTACAGGAAGAACACTTACCCCACCCCCTGTGCAACATAATGAGAGAACCCAGAAGTAGAGTAGCAGATACAGGACTTCCACTTAATTAGGATGCAAAAAAATCAGGGATAATTGGGTTTTATCATCAGCTGGATCCAGAAGTCGGCTGGATTGCTCCATCTGGCTTCCAGTCTGGGTGCCAGCCTCATTCTCTTACATTCCATTTCTTTTACTTTGTTTTCACTTTCCTGTTTCTGTTTTTTAGGTTTTTTTTTTTGGGGGCTACAGCCTGGTTGTGCTCAGACCTTACTCCTGTCTCTGTGGTCAGGATCACCCCTCGTTGGGGATGGGGTGAATGAGTAAGGGGCGAGAATAGAGGGACCATGTGTCGGCTTACTCTGGATCTGCAGCATGCAAGGCAGTTGCTCAACCCTTTGTATTATATCTTCTTTTCAAGGTCACTGGTAGCTCTGGGAGCATATTCTTATAGTTCCAAATCCAAGAGGGAATGGAAGATCACTCGGAAAAAACTCTAGTAATGAACTGTGATGGAACAATATTGGGTCAGAGACATTCCCAGTGCTCTAATCAAAAGGCTTCATCATTCAACCACACTAAGAGAAAGCACAGAAGAGCGCTATTAACAGAAATTAAGACGGAAGAGATATATGTGGGAGTCTTCCATAACCACAGGTTAAATGCCAACTTCTGGATAAATGCCAAGATACATAACCAGAAATTGCACATCAGAGAAAGTAATTTTGGTTAGAGGGACAGGGTGAACCTAGAGGAAGGAAATGTAGATTAGTCAATGAATAGACCAGTATAAGTACAGTATTCTTAGTCAGTGTGGGATACTATTCATTAGTAAAAAAGAAATAAAGCATCGTTATATGAAACAACCTGATGAATTCTCAAATAATTATGTTGAATTAAAGAAGCCAGGAGAAAAAGAGTACACACTATATGGCTCCATTGTTGTAAAATTATAGGCAATGCAAGCTAATCTATACTAACAAAAAGCTTATCAGTGATGGCCTAAGTCTGGGGGGTGGGGGAAGGGAAAGATTAAAAAAGTGAGTAAGGACAAGGAAGGAATGAAAATATATCCCTTTTGATGAGGGGAGGTGGAAAGGAATCTGGGGACATTGGTGGTGGGAAATGTGCACTGGTGAAGAGATGGGTGTTGAGACATATGTCTGACACCTAATCATGAAAAACCTTGTAACTGAATATCTCACTGTGCTTCAATTAAAAAAATTTTAATGAAAAATATTCATTTTTGTTCCTGTGGTAATGGCTTCATGGGTGTAGAAGGAAACAAAACTATATCGAACTGTACACTAGGAATATGCATACTTTCTTGTAGATTAATCCCACCTATATAGTACTGCTAAAAAGAGAATGTCATCCTGAAAGTGGTTCTGTTTAGTGGCATGGGAACTATTATCTGACTGCCTGCACAAGACCCAATTTTCAGCAATGTTATAAAAATAGGCTTTCTGTACGTCTATCTGTATACATTTCACCCCACTTAACGCATAGCTGCTTTCTAGCCTCAGGGGCAAAAAAGAGGCTTATAAAAGCTACAAATACGATTATATCTTCCTTGATAGTCTTTTCTCCATGGTAGCAGTGGGCTACCGAGAGTGAGCAGTGCCTGAAAACCACTTAGGCAATAGTGACTTGGGAAATCCAGAACATTCTTCTACTACATATTGTACTATACAATAAATATCGGCTCCTTTCTCCTCTCCAATGTGAAAATCACTTGTATTACTTGTCTTCCCATTGATCATTGATTCCTCTAACAAGTAACGTCTTCATTCATTGGGAATGAGGTCCATTATTGTTACTGATTTTGGCATATCGAATACACCACGGGTAGCTTGCAAGGCTCTCCCATGGCTCTGGGTTCATCCCAGGGGGCCCAGTCTTTTTCTATGTCAGACCATCAACCATCCAGGACCCACGGGTCAGAGCCCTGAGTGCATACAAGCCTGTCTCCCTGTCTGCCACCTGCCCATGCAGCCCGGCACCGCAGCCATACCTGCAATACTTCAAGGGTCAGGTGGACAGGTGAAAATAACCCCACAAATTTGAAATACTGTGCATGCCATTTTTATTTTGTATAAATATTTCCTGAGATACTCTTTTTTTTTTTGGCATTTTGGGTCACACCCATCTATGTTCAGGGGTTACTCCTCGCTCTACATTCAGGATTTACTCCCGGAGGTGCTCTGGGGACCATATGGGATGCCGAATGGAACCCTGGTCGACTGCATGCAAGGCAAACGCCCCTAACCGCTGTGCTATCGCTCAGACCCCACCTGAGATACTCTTGAAATGTAGATTATCCAGGCAGTAAAGGTGCTTTTCCTACAGGCAGAGAAGTACGTCATTGATGAAGCACACTATTTCTCCTGGGCACCCTGGTACCACAGGCCATTAGTTAGAATTGCTTTTCAGAACTCATAATAATTACTTGTCTTCAAATTTTACTTTGATAGAAAGGCATTAGATGTACTAAATATTTCATT
This sequence comes from Cryptotis parvus, assembly GCA_021461705.1. Classification (NCBI taxonomy): domain Eukaryota; kingdom Metazoa; phylum Chordata; class Mammalia; order Eulipotyphla; family Soricidae; genus Cryptotis; species Cryptotis parvus. Next base: position 42,400 of record JAJIBD010000966.1, on the reverse strand, counting down.
ATTACTTTTAGTACTCCTACAGATCACTATCTTCCCATTCATCATCTATTTGCTAGAGCGGGCACCATTAATATCTCCATATGTCCTGTCTCATGCTAGTAAAACCCAAGGACATCTGCTTGCTCCAGGAACATAAAGAGCCTCAAACCATTATATTAGGTCAAGGAATGACCTAATATAAATGTTACTGGTATCTGGCATATCAAATACGACATGAGCAGCTTGCCAGGCTTGCCATGCGGGTGGCATACTCTTGTTTTTTTTTAAATTTTTTATTTTTACAATTACAAAGATATACAATTAAAAAGTTTATATTTGGGTTTTGGTCATACAGTGTTCCAGCACCCATCCCGCCACCGGTGCCCATCTCCCACCACCAACGTCCCCGGTTCCCTCTCCCTCCCCCAGCCCTGCTCCATGGCAGGTTCTTTATTTCTTTCCCTTTCTCTCTCTTTCTCTTTTCCTTCCTTTCCAGACTATGGATTACAGAACATACATTAAAGGGTTGTCATGTGTATCGGTTTGCCTCTATTTAATGCTCAGTTCTAGGTTGGCATTAGTACCCTCGACAATTGTTAGCACACTGTTCCATTTTCTGTCTTACCTAGCCTCTGACTCCCACATGTTTGTGATAATTTCCACCTTTGACAAGACCTCCTGATATATGTTTCACTTGACCTTGGATATTGGTATCTTAATATGTACATATATATTTATGTTATGCAGATAAATGCAGTCATTCTGTATCTGTCTCTCTCCTTCTGGCTAATTTCGCTCAACATAATCTTCTCCATGTCCATTCATTTATAGGCAAATTTTATAACTTCATTTTTCCTAATAGTTGCATAGTATTCCATTGTGTAGATGTACCAAAGCTTCTTTATCCAGTCATCGATTTTCGGGCACTCTGGTTGCTTCCAGATTCTGGCTATTGTGAATAATGCTGCTATGAACATAAAAGTAGGGATGGTGTTTCCGCTGCGTATTTTTGGTTTCCCAGAGTAGATTCCCAGGAGTGGTATGGCTGGGTCAAATGGGAGTTCAATTTCTAGTCTTTGGAGGAATGTCCATATTGTTTTCCAGAAAGGCTGTACCAGCCGGCATTCCCACCAACAATGGATGAGTGTCCCCTTTTCCCCACATCCACGCCAGCACTTGTTGTTCTTGCTCTTTTGAATATGTGCCAGTCTCTGTGGTGTAAAGTGGTATCTCATTGTTGTTTTGATTTGCATCTCTCTGATGATTAGTGATGATGAGCATTTTTTCATATGTTTTTTGGCCATTTGAATTTCTTCCTTGCTGAAGTTTCTGTTCATTTCTTCTCCCCATTTTTTGATGGGGTTGTTTGTTTTCTTCTTGTAAAGTTCTACCAGTACCTGATATATCCTGGATATTAACCCCTTATCAAATGGGTATTGGGTGAATATTCTTTCCCATTCTGTGGATTGCTTTTGTATCTTAGTCACTGTTTCTTTTGAGGTGCAGAAGCTTTTTAGTCTCAGGTAGTCCCATATGTTTATCTTTTCTTCTAGTTGCTTTGTTAGTGATGTTTCACCTTTGAAGATGCCTTTAGCTTCAATGTCGTGGAGGGTTTTTCCTATATTTTCTTCAATGTACTTTATGGATTCAAGTCTGATATTCAGATCTCTAATCCATTTTGATCTGATTTTTGTGCATGGTGTTAGACACAGGTCCAAATTCATTTTTTACATGTCGCTGCCCAGTTTTCCCAACACCACTTGTTGAAGAGGCTTTCCTTACTCCATTTTGGACTCATTGCACCTTTATCAAAGATTAAATGATCATATGTTTGAGGTTGGGTGTCAGGATACTCAATTCTATTCCATAGGTCCACAGGTCTGTTTTTATTCCAATACCATGCTGTTTTAATTACTACTGCCTTGTAGTACAGTTTGAAGTTGGGAAAGGTGATGCCTCCCATCTTCTTTTTCCCGAGGATTGCTTTAGCTATCCTTGGGGGTTTATTGTTCCATACAAATTTCAGGAGTAGTTGGTCAATTTCTTTGAAGAATATCACGGGTATCTTTATAGGGACTGCATTGAATCTGTACAGAGCTCTAGGGAGTATTACCATTTTGACAATGTTGATTCTCCCCATCCATGAGCAGGGAATATGTTTCCATTTCCTTGTGTCCTCTTTTATCTCTTGGAGCAGTGTCTTGTAGTTTTCTTTGTACAGGTCCTTTACACACTTGGGTAGGTTGATTCCTAGGTATTTGATTTTCTGTGGCACAATTGTGAATGGAGGCATACTCTTGTAGTCACCTCTAAGTAAAGCATTTCTTGATGAACCGCGGGGCCGCTTGTGGCTGCATGAGCTGGGCTGTGATAGTCTGGTCTGCTGGGTAGAGCTATGATGAGAGAGAATTCCGGATGTGGAAAATGGCTGCCCCCATGGAGTGGGGTCATCTGGCTTGTTGTGAGGCTCTGCTGGGGTGGCAGGCCAGGGCTAGAACCCGCCATGCCTCCCGGGTGCCTCATGAGTGGGCTGGCCCAGGTAGTTCTGCTGCTTATCTTTTGTTATTCAAAAGATAAGGTTTTCATAATAAACATTTTAGTAATGAGTCTGTTTCCTTGAAAAAAGATGTTTCATTTGTTTAGTACAATAATTTCAAATAGTTCACTTATTAGGACAATATGTATCTTTCTGTATCTCTCCTTCATTCTTTCTCTACCCTCTTTGTACTATTAGGCATGATAGACTAAACCAGCTCTAGTCCTTTCTATTTTTTTTTATTTTGGTTTGGAGCTACGCTATGTGATGCTTGGGGCTACGCCAGCTAGTTGCTGTGGATGGTCTATGGGGTCCCATTTGTGCTAGGAATCAGATTTAAGTTTCTAGCACGTAAAATATGCTCTCCAGCACTTCGAGTCATCTCCTGACCCTCTAAACCTTTTTTTTCTTTTTTTTTTTTTTTGCTTTTTTTATTGGGGGCGGGCAGTCACAACCAGTGATGCTCAGGGGTTACTCTTGGCTCTTCGCTCAGGGATCACTCCTGGCGGTGCTCAGGGGACCATATGGGATGGCGGGATCGAACCCGGTCAGCCTCATGCAAAGCAAAAGCCCTACCCGCTGTGCTATCACTCTGGCCTCCCCATCTAATCGTTTTAAGTCTTCCATAAATGTTCACAAAATTTTTTAGTCTGATGCTATGGGAAGATTAGACAATTTGAAATGAAGCTGGATTTGGATCTTACTTCCACAAAATATTGTAGTGATCGTTGGTCTTCCTTGATCTCAGTTTATGTGTAAAATGGGCATATCTCTGAACGGTTCATGAGGACTTAACAAGCAGAAATATGCAAGTGATATTTGGCACTTAGCAAGCAGTGAATAAATATTAGTGTTCTTCCTTCCACTCCTGTGCACCATGACTATAAAAGTCATGGAAAAATACTTTGATGAAAGTGCATCTAGGAAAGCAGAGATCTATATTTATAATGCTCAAGAAAACTAATCTGTCACCTAACAAGAGAACTTCAATATTTAGGAAAATAGTAAAATTACTTTTGCTGGAATATTAGCAACACCTTTAGAATATTAGATGTGTATGTCCAAGTATATTATTCATGATAAATACTAATTAATATTCTAAACAGGAAGGGCTAGTAATAGCTAGTATGAATTAAATATTAGTAGTCTGTGATAGAGAATTTTTTTCTGTAATGAGTATGAAACCCATGAGCAAAGATTATTATTTATCTACATTTTTACCTTGCATTTACAGTAAAATAATAAATCTCAATTATTTAAATTAGAGATATCTAAGCAGTATTAGAGTTGAGAGCTAGAAGGAGTCATCCAACTCTTCATTTATTTTATTTATCATTTTATTCTAGTGTTCTCTAACCAACTCATGTCTAGTGTTTATAATGAACAACATACTACAAACTACAGAAAGTAATGTCTTGTCTTCTGGAACTCAGATTTTATCAGGGAAAAAGAAACTGGCCATAATTCAGGGAGGAAAGTCGGTTAAAAATTAGAAGTTCAATAATATGCTGTTTAGGGAGAAGACTTCTGGCAGGAAGAAGAGGAGGAAGGAAGAAATTAAGGAAGGTTACACAGCTTACGAAAGACAAACCAAGTATTTATTGGTGACTAATTAGGGAATCTAGCACTGCGTGCTATAGAGAATGCAGAAGCACCTTAAGAGATAATTCGAATTTCATGTAACTCACAAGAAGATAGATAAAATATCCTAGCACTCAGAGGCTTGCAAGGCAGGAAATCTATCTACACTCCTATAATTTTTTGATCTGTTGATTTCCAATAACAATTGATCAATGACAGCAATTATGTGCTTTTGTTATATTCTTTCACATGCCAATTGTTTGAGAGCTTGTCACTTATAAATAACAACCCAATACTAAAATAGTAAACCCTTACACAGAGGGACAAAGGACAGGTACCTCTTTATATAAGTGGTTTGAAATAAAGATAATTAAAAAAAAATCAGGATATTTGGAAATAACCTTTAAGCCTTTACTAAATTTTACAAGAGTTATGAATTCTGACTGCGTGAAAATATTCTGAAGACTGAGAACTTTAATTAGTTACCCCAAAAACTCTTGTTTTTTTGTGTTTTAATTAATGGCATAGAGTTAGTACTGCAGATTCACGTATAATTAGGATTTAGTGTTTATACATGGCAGGATACAGATGAAGGTTAAACTCATTAAAGGGTTAACTTTTAATTCGCAATAGATATGTACTGAAGAAATCTTTTGCAAATTCATTGTTAAATAATCTACAGAAATACTTTTAGCTTTTATGGTTAAATGAAATCTGTGTCATGTGAAGTAATCTTTCTTAGGATCAATTTCTAATTTCCCTATTTAACATATCCTCACAGCCCAAGTTTGGCCCCAAAGTTTGTGGCTTTCTTCACTTGAAAATATTGTTCTTTTATGTCCGGTTCATGTCCTTTGCTCTCTGACAAACTGAAGATCTCAGCTCTTTTTTCTGTAGGGCAGGTACTTCCAATCAGAGGTAGGCATGTCTGTGTGGTTCACACAAAGTGACACGCAAGCCAACAAGACCACCAGGATCAAATCACACTGCAGTTGAGTCTGAGGAAGAGGGCTCTGTTTCATTTAAATTGATTGAATATTGAATATGGAAGTAGTTAGAAAGCCACTTGCTCTTTGACCTTGATTTTCTTTTTTTTATATATATATATATATATTTTTTTTTTTTTTGCTTTTTGGGTCACACCCGGCAATGCTCAGGGGTTTCTCCTGGCTCTGCACTCAGGAATTACTCCTGGCGGTGCTCGGGGACCATGTGGGATGCCCGGGATCGAACCCAGGCCGGCATGAGCCGGCCGCGGGCAAGGCAAACGCCTCTACCCGCTGGGCTATCGCTCCGGCCCCATATCTATAGGTTGAGACATTACTTTCAACGCTGCAGTGATTTTTAAGGACTGGGGTTCAGATCTCAGAGTTCCCAGAACAATATTGCTTATTGATGTTCATGGTTACTGTGTTGTCATTTATTGCTCAGATTCTAGAAGTGACTTAATTCAAGTGGTTATCTTCAAAGTTGCAGATTGGAACTACAGACCATGGGCCCAAATCTCAACTCTGGATAATAAGTTAAGAAAAAAAAATTATTTTTAAGATAGTTTTTTGTTGGTTTTTTTGAGCCACACAGTGTGCTCAGAATTTATTCAGGAATCACTTCTGGTGATGTATAAAGTGCCAAGGATTGAAACCAGGTTGGTTGTGTACAAGGCAATTATTTTATATTGCTCAAATTATATATATTTTATTTGTATATTTTTATTATACCACTGTGATCTCAATTACAAAGATTTTCATGCTTGGGTGTCAGTCATACAGTGTTCCAGCCCACCACCAAATTATCTCCTTTTAAGATAATTTTACCCTGGGCTGGAGATATAGTACAGGATGTAAAGCACTTGCCTTGCATGCAGCCAATCCAAGTTCAATCCCGGTACTAAGTATGGTTGCCCAAGAAACTTCAGGAGTGACCTCTGAGCACAGAGCCTAGGGTAAGCCCTGAGCACTGTCAGGTATGGCTACAAAATAAAAACAAAACAGGTAAAAATTTTTTAAATTTTTTATTATATCACTGTGAGATATACAATTACAAAGATATACAATTAAAAAAGTTCATATTTGGGTTTTGGTCATACAGTGTTCCAGCACCCATCCCACCACCAGTGCCCATCTCCCACCACCAATGTCCCCGGTTCCCTCCCCTCCCCCTGCCCGCCTCCATGGCAGGTTCTTTATTTCTTTCCCCTTTCTCTCTCTCTTTCTTTTCCTTCCCTTCCAGACTATGGATTACAGAACATACATTAAAGGGTTGTCATGTGTATCTTTTTGCCTGTATTTAATGCTCAGTTCTAGGTTGGTATTAGTACCCTTGACAATTGTTAACACACTAAAACAGGTACATTTTTTATTATTGGGTTTACATGAGTTTAGAACACGACATATGTATCAAGTGACAATTTCTCACCCCAACAACTGTACCTGCCACACCACAGCCAAAACCAAATTTCTGGCTACTTGCGCCAGTCCTGTCTCTTCCCACAGGTTACCACCTCTCTAGTGTCAGAATATAAGTGTTTTATAAAATTTGATTTCATTTTTCTCAATATTCTGGATTTTAAAAAAATGTTTTAAACAATGTTTTGCATTCAAAATAATTCAAATTACAAAATAATATTTATTAAACTTAAAATTGTGTCTTATATATGATAATAAAATTGTCTTCAATTCATTTTTCCGATTTTTAATTTTTAAGTAAGGAGTTCATAAAGCAGAAGCCCTGAAAATCATCATAGAAGAAATAATAAAGTCACAAAATCACAAAGTCACTGCAGTTCTCACTCACTTCTAGCATAAACTATTTACAATAGTCTGAATATTTATGTTCTCCTTACACCTGATGTAGTGGTGTTGGAAGCAGGTTCTTTGATAAAGAAGGACCTGAGAATGGAGCCCTCATTAATAATATTGATTCTCTTATGAATGAGACCCTGCAGTCTTCCTTCACTCCTGCCTTGTGAAGACACAGCAAGAGGATTGCTGTCCACGAGCAAAAGGAGAACTCTTGATCAACACTGAAGGTGCTGGCAAAATCCTTGATCCTGGACTTCTTGGCCACCAGAGCTGTGAGAAAGTTCTTTCATGCTGTTAGAGCCTCTCAACATGACCGTGACTGTGTTACAGAGTTGAGACAATGGCAAAATGACCCAGCAGGAAAAGCCTGAGTTTGGATTTAGAGAATAGAGACACACCCAGGTGAGAGCTTGTGTTGGTTATTTAAGATGCTTGAGTCTGCTGCTAGTGGCTTTGAAACTGGGACATCTGTCATTAAAGAAGAAAAACAGGCAGGAACAAGAGGGGGGTAGGTGGCAGGTGGATTTTCCAAGCAACTGGCAATCAGCACAGGTCTAGACAGGTAGAAAGTTAAGAATGGGGATGTCTGCGCCAACACATTTGCAGACAAAGCCTTCATTTTTCATGATTGTTGTTTTTCCCTCATTGGTCAGTTGATTTTTTAGTGTATCTTGGTTCCAGAGAACTTTATAACGTGCCTGAGAGAGGTCCTACTGGAGATATAAGATGGCTGCATAGCATAGAGACCTTAACCACATGAAAGCTGGGCTCAAATTCCACTTCTCACTGTCATTAACTGTGGCATGGGTAAATAGTTCATGTTGTGAAGTTTTCACTTCATTATCTACAGTGAAGTGACTGTGGTAGATTCATAATACTCACTATTTATCAGAGGTATCATACAGCCCTTTAGATTTGATGGAAGATAAGGGCCATTTTCTCACCAAAATGCACATTAATAGACCCTCATGTCACTTAATTTTATTGCATTAAAAATCTATTTACGTCACACTAAAAATGTCCTACAGAATGCTTTCCTTTGAGTACTTTTTTATTCACACAAATGAAGCAATTATAAATAAATCCGAGTGTACAAACACAAAGGAATAAAATTAAAATTCTTGCTCCAAAGCATACTTAAATGAGATGGTTGCCATTGTTTGACTTGAAGGGAGAAAATTATGGAACATTATTTAAATGACAATATTTGTCATTTGCATTGCTCTATCAATTTTCACTTTTAATTTTTGATGGTAGCAAGTGAAAGATAATCTCAATTAGCAAATTAGGTTGTAGCGCATGAGTAGTTCTATGTCAACACACAGATTTCTCAAGAACTTTTCAATTATTTTTGGAGGGATGGTGGTGCGCCACACCCAGTGGTGTTTGGGATTTATTTATTTCTGACTCTGCTTTCAGGGATCACTCTTGATGGTGCTCCAGGTACTGTATGGGGTTCCATGGAAAAACTAGACCAAAAGGATGTATCTGCGAGCTCATGCGGTGCTAACAAATCCTCAGGATCTTATGCTGAAGAGCCTTACCATATTTACTGATCAAATAAACCAATCCCAAATAACCTTTTCTTTATGGAGTTATCTTAGGACTAAATTCCAATGAACAGCTTAATCTTCTGTTCTCATTCCTTGACAAAGCTTTTCTTTAATCCCAAATGAATCAAAGCTCTAGATCTGGAGAAATTGGTGACTTCTGCAGCAACAGTCAAAAGTTCTTCAGGATTGTTCATGAGGACTTTGAAGCCTATGCAAGGTGATGCAGAAAGCTGTGACTCACGATGACAGGTTGAGCTTCTTTCTTCATCAAAGCAGAAAAACCAGAAGTGTTGCCAAACACTACTAGGGCACCATAGTTCCAAAATTTTGTTTGCAATAGTTTATACTTGATGAAATAACACTTTGTCGTGTCAAATAATCCAGGGCATTCGAGGTATCCATAAAGGACCAACAAAATGAAATTCTTTACATTTTTTCAACATATATTTAGCAGATAAACATCACCAAATGACTGGCACTCCCCCTCTTCTGAAGATGGCATAATTGCAATTCCTCTATGTTCTGATTCAAAATAACAGATGGAATGTCAGGAAATCCACAGTGAAGTATGTTATTTGACAAAGGCACTGGTTCCATGATATTTCCTTATTCCAAACCATAATTTTCTTCCCACCATTTAAAAGCATAAGGCTTGGTCTGGCTATGCCTGTTTAGCAATGCAGTTTAAAGTCCTTAAACAAGTAGTGTGGGGATAAATGTAAGCTTTTGGAAAATTCCAGTCTTTCTAATTTGAGTCTTCCCCAAATAAAACACACAAATAATAATAAAGCCATCTTCTTGTCTCATATATTTTCAGTGTAAGAGATATCACTATTTTCTTTCAGCTTTCTTTTTTTTTTTTTTGCTTTTTGGGTCATACCCGGCAATGCTCAGGGGCTACTCCTGGCTCTGCACTCAGGAATTACTTCCTGGCGGCGCTCGGGGACCATATGGGATGCCGGGATCGAACCCAGGCTGGCATGAGCCGGCTGCGTGCAAGGCAAACGCCTCTACCCGCTGGGCTATCCCTCCAGCCCCTTCTTTCAGCTTTCTAACTACTAGCTGCCAGGAGCGAGAATCACGGCTCCGCAGTGGGAACTCTGGCTTCCATATTCCATAACAAGAGAGAAATACATAGGAAATCAAAGGACGGCCTGATTGCAAGCACTCTTTCTCTTTCAAATTCAGCTGCAGGTATTATAAACTGACATCAGTAAATACAATGTCAGGAATAATTTTAATTTTTAATGGGTTAGAATTGCAAAAGAGTTACTATTTCTTTCCTTTCAATTTCTAAGTACTCCATTTGTAAGTACTTAGAATAGAAGTTACACATTAAAATAAAAGATAATGTTGGGAAAGTGAGAGCTGCAGAAGCCAAAAAGATTATATACTACTCAGATATGAGAGAAGATTCTTTCAGAATATAATAATTTGTTAGCTATCACTAACTGGGACAGTTGTTTTAGATCTTCTTAATAACCCCATGAGGGAGGTATTATTATTGACCTCATTTTACAGATGAGGAATTTGAAATTCAGAAAGGATAAGCGGAGTTACCAAGCAACTCTGTATAATAAAGTTAGTGACTTAGGCAAAATTTGAATCTAACTCTCCAAATATTCCAAAGCTGATGTACTAATTACTATGCAACTTTGAAGGAAACAGAGAGGTAGTGGAGAAAATAAGTATTAATAGGGAAAGGAGAATTCCTAACCGAGGGTTATGCAAGGGGTATTTGTAAGTGGGGAAATTAAAGAAATATGAATAAAATTATCTCTGGAAAAGTACCATAGCAAGACCAAATCCAGCTCTAAATTTCTGTATTCTCAAAGAGGTTTTTTTCATATTTTATTTTATTTTAATTTAATTTAATTTTATTACACCGCTTTTATTTTTTTTTTTTTTTTTTTGCTTTTTTGGGTCACACCTGGCAATGCTCAGGGGCTACTCTTGGCTCTGCACTCAGGAATCACTCCTGGCGGTGCTCAGGGGACCATATGGGATGCCGGAGATCGAACCCAGGCCGGCACAGCCGGGCCGCTGCAAGGCAAATGCCCTACCCGCTGGGCTATCGCTTCGCGCCCTATTACACCACTTTTAAACATACAATTGCAAGATGCTCGTGCTTGAGTTTTGATTCTACAGTGTTCCAACACCCATCCCTCCACCCGAACCCATCTCCCATCACCAATGTCCCCACCCTCTCCCCCCCCCTCCCACACCCCAACTACTTGGCAGGTTCTGTATATCTTTTCTCTCCTCTCTATCTCTCCCTCCCACCTACCTTTCCTGCACATCGTAGAATGCAGTACATTAAAGAACATAACTGTTTCCACTAGTTTGATGGACCACGTGGCTGCAAGCAGCCATGCGACTTAGGGGCCTCATGGTCAGCATCCGGACAGTGAAAATGGTGGCTAATGTGGTGGGTGAGTTTCATCCAGCTGCTTCTGGGACCCCCAGAGGTGATGGGCCAACACCCAAAACCCATCTGTCCACCTGGGGCCTCATGGTCAGCTGAGCTAGGGAGAGACAAGTTCCAGTTTCCCCAGCTGCATCTGAGGCTCTGCATGCTATGGCTGGTCGCCCCAGGGCAGCTCCTGGGTGGGGCTACCGGCTCAGACAAAATGGAGAGGGGAAGGGGCGACCCCAAATGGAGAGGGGAAGGGGCGACCCCCAAATGGAGAGGGAAGGGGCGACCCCAGCTTCTCAAAGAGGTTTTGGGTTATAGTTTGGGTGCCTAGAGGTTGGTGGGGGGAGGAGATAAGGTGGGGATGAGGTGGGGAACACCTGGCTGTTCTCAAAGATTTCTCCTGGCTTTCTGCTTGCTTCTGGCTGGCTTTGTGCTCAGGGATCACTCCTGGAGGGGTTAAGAGGACTATGTACTATGGTACCTGGGATTAAATCAGGGTTGACAGCAAGCAAAGCAAATGCTTTCCCCTGTATTATCTCTGGTCCCCAATAATGAATCTTAAGGAATGAAGTTCCTCATGCTGCTTAAAAGTACCCGGCATAGACCATGAGGCTCCTGGGAGGAAAGATGGGTTTTGGCAGTGAGCCCATCACCTCTGGTGAGGCCTTGGAAGCAGCCAATGAGACTTGTCCATCACAATAGCCGCCATTTTCGCTGTCTGGACTCCACAGCACATCAGAGCCAGCCTAGAGAGATGCTAATCTCAGGCCAGATTAACAGAGTAGCCAAATTCAAGCCCCAGGTCGGGGCTTTCAGAGGTGGAGTCACTGAGCATTCGTGAGATGGAGCTGGGGCCACCCCTTCCCACACACTGTCTTGTCCCCGAGGTCTGGTGGCCTGCCCAGGAACTGCCTCAGGGCGACTGGCCACAGCATGCAGAGACTCAGACACAAGGAGGAGAGCTGCCATCCGGCTCTTCCCTAGCTCAGCTGACCACGAGGCTCCCCAAGTCAGCCGCATAGTCCATCAAACTAGTGGAACCAATCATGTCCTACTACAATCCACAATGTGTAAGAAAGGGAAGCGAGAAGGAGAGAGACAGAGAGAGAGGAGATACAGAACCCGCCATGGAGACAGGCTGGGGAAGGGGGAGGGAGGTGGGGACATTGTTGATGGGAGATGGGCACGCTGTGGAGGGATGGGTGTTGGAACACTGTGGAACCAAAACTCAAACATGAGCATCTTGTAGTTGTCTATCTAAAGGTGGTGTAATAGAATAATTTTAAAAAAAAGTACCCAGCATAAACTGAAAACCCTCTTTCAAGTCAAAGGAGTTTGGGGGAGATTTAAGACATTTCCCCTAGGAGTTAATAATACCACTCGCTTCTCTGAATTCCTTGCTTCATTCGCCTTTGTGTCTTCCCTGCCTGGCACTGTCTGGCAGTGTCTAGCAGTTAGCGGATCCCCCATAAACGCTCTGTTGACAGATAAAATGATGAGAGAGATTTGAAAGAATCACCCAAGTAACACCCAACAACTGGTTGGAGGCATGCGACAGGAGAAATATTTAGACAAAAAGGGTGGGTTACTCCCCCCCATTTCCATCCCAACAAAATTATAGAGTTGGACAATGGGCAGAACGTCTTGCAATTCCTGCCTGGCAAAGCTTTGTTTCAACAAGCATGTGCCTGAATTGTGCAGGCCCTTAGGAGTCTGACTCACGCCCGCTTTTTAGTTCCTTATGTCTCTGGAGCCTTTTGGCAACCATCTTATGCCATCATTTCTTATCTTTAGAAAGCATATTTTTTCCACTGCCCTTGGCCATACTAAAATTTGTTCATTTGATTCCTGACCACTTTGATAAAATATTGCAGTGTGTGTGTGTGTGTGTGTGTGTGTGTGTGTGTGTGTTTCTACCAGTCCCTTTTTAAAATGAAAATGAGAAGCTGAATTGTCTTCAGTTGCAAACAGTGCTGTCCCCATAATCTTCTAAGTGGTGAACTTGTGAATATTCCACCTTTGTCCCTGATTATTTCTAGTAATCCAGGTTTTGCCACTTTTAAATCACACATTGCCCTAGTAAGGTAATTCTGTGGGGGTTTTCTTTCTTTCTTCTTCTTTTCCTGGGGAAACACCTGTTCTTCCTGCAAATAAAAAGCTACTGGTCGCACTAAATGAGCAAAGAGTACACCGGGAGGATTTCCTTTTGTGGCTTTGTTCCTGAAACAGTTTCTTCTACTGAGTTTTTCCTTCTCTTTGAAGGGAAATGAACACTGGCAACCCCGCCCCGTGTCCCCCACAGTTCTTAATACATTAATAACACCATTTTCTAAAGAGTGCTGATGTAAACTCTTGTCATGAGTAAAAAGTGATAACCTTAAATAATATCCTGAAAGATAGCTTTTGCCTTGGGACTATACTCCAACAATTCTCTCTCTGTAAATTGTTTCTGTAAAAATGAAAAAGCAATTTCATCTGACAGAGAATGCAGTTACTTAAGTGTTAAACATATGAAATTCTCCTGATAAGCTTCATGTAAGGGTTTGACAGACCTGTTCTCCAATTCCCTACTGGGAACCAATTTCATATTAAACCATGGCAAATGTTATCTATGAAATGTTACTGCAGTGCAGCTGAGAACTCTCTCTTCCTACTCCAAAATTTACTGCTATGTACTTGGCATCTCTTGAACATCAAAGTTTGAAAGATTCTTTATTCAAAAGCAATGATGAAATTTTCAAATAAAAATAAAATTTCATATATCCCAAATTTAACTGTATAATAGAACTGCATATAAAATATTTTGCCATGGAGGCACATTTCCCTATAGAAAATACTCAGAGGATTAGTAGGCACTTGGTATAGAAAATGATGATCACCAAATACAACAATATGGGAGCTAGGTCATCGGTGTCTGCTGCATTTTATTTTTTATTTCAAGTCAAACAATTTTATATATTCTTGTGTATTTGTAAGTATATGCATATAATTTTCTCCTCTTTCCTGAAATTACTCTAGGCTTATAATACCCCACATGATAAGAGGCTAAAAAATAGCCTAGTAGAGAATTCAGGTTGCTTGGATTTAATCTTATTTTTTTTCTTTTTGGGTCACACCCGCAATGCTCAGGGGTTACTCCTGGCTCTTTGCTCAGGAATTACTCCTGGCGGTGCTCAGGGGACCATATGGGATGCTGGGGATCGAACCCTGGCCAGCACAGGCCAGCTGGCGTGCAAGGCAAATGCCCTACCCGCTGGGCTATCGCCCGGCCCCATGCTTGGATTTAATCTTATACTTACTATCTGCTATTATTTGAGCCTCCATTTAAAAACTCTCAGGACTTGAGGGTGTCTTCTGAGAAGTCTGCTGAAAGTCGAATGGATGCTCCTTTGTACACAATTTCCTTCTTTGATCTTGCTGCCTGAAGAATTCTTGTCTCTGTCTATGGCATCCATTACTTTGACTAGGATGTGTCTTGGGGTCTTTCTATTGGGGTCTCTTCTTGCTGGTACTGCCGAGTGCCGACTGGTCCAGCCCTTTTGGAAAACAATATGGGCATTCCTCCGAAAGCTAGATATTGAGCTCCCATTTGATCCAGCAATAGCACTCCTGGGAATATACCCTAGAGACCGAAAAACACATAGCAGAAACACTATCTGTACTTCTTTATTCATCTCTGCGCTATTCACTATAGCTAGAATCTGGAAACAACCTAAATGCCCGAGAACAGAGGACTGGCTAAAGAAACTGTGGTTCATCTACACTATGGAATACTATGCGGCTGTCAGAAAGGATGAAATTATGAAATTTACCTGCAAATGGATGGACATGGAGTCTATCATGCTGAGTGAAATTAGTCAGAAGGAAAAGGACAGATATAGAATGACTGCATTCATTAATACGACATAAATAGATACCAGTGTTTTACTAAATGTGGGAAATGGTAATGGCAGATTAAAACTCACCACTGAATATACACAAAGAGACTTAAATGATAAACTCTAAATATCTGCAGGGCTAGCCATAATGTGTAAAATAAGAGGGAGAGAGATGCAGAGACAGATAGAGAGATAGAGAGAGAAAGAGAGGAAACTGGGGTACCTGCTATTAAGGCGGGTGGGGGACGGGAGGGGGAGCGGTACATTGGTGGTGGAAATGGGGCACTGGTGGAGGGATGGGTGCTGGAATACTGTATTACCAAGAACCAATCATGAACACCTTTGTAATTGTGTGTTTCACGGTGGTATAATAAAAAAATTAAAAAAAAATAAAAAAATAAAATGTTTTCTCAATAATTATGAATTTTTTCTAGTTTTACATAATTAAATTGCATTTTAATTCTGTTCTAATGAGATAAATACACTATTGTTCCTTTTGGCATTTTACTCACTTTCTGTCTTAGGTTGCATATTATGTATTTAAATAAAAAGTAGTGTTCTAAAGAATAAAAAAAAATAAAAAAATAAAAACTCTCAGGAGAGATGTGAAGGCTAAATGAGGTAATTCATGTAAAGCACTTGGCCAAGCCCCTGGAAAAATGTGATAGTAATTATAAGGAGAAAACCAGAATCTGGGTAAAAGAAAATACAAATACAATCACATAGATATGCATGTTATTTTCATCATTCAAATTAAATAGTCAAAATGATTTGAACTTTCTAGCTTTCACAATAGAAAAGTAAAACAATCCATTATACAAATCTTGCATTCTGAGGGAAGAAGTAATACTATTAAGAAGTAAAACATTTTTTCCAGCACTGAATTTTAAAAGAGACTCACAGAGGATAATTTGACTAATATACTGAATTAAGCTTTCAACAACATTTTAAAGCTAATACTGTAATCAATTTAATATAGCTGTTATAGCAACTTTGGTGAAAACCCCAAATAAACAATTAAAGTACAGTTCAATCAAAAATTATATAATGAACCAAGCAACAGGACCCCAATTGTAGTCTTTGGAATTAAAAAATTAATTACTGAGCATCTAATTTTATAAGCTACTATCTAAGGGCATTAAAAGAAAATATAGAAAAAATTTGACTCAATTCTTGCCCTCAGTAATGTATTATTTATTTTTAGGCACTGCCAGAGTGGCTGTGGTGACTCCCAGAACCTTTTGGGCCTGAGAGAGCCACATAACTGGGCCTCAGTTAATCATTGAACTGCCTGGCCACTTGGCTGATAATCTCTTGACGTAGCCCCTGGGTCCCCTGTGCACTGCTTGGGAACACCTCTCTGGAAAAAAAAAATAAGAATTTAGAAGATAAGGGAGTGGCCGGAGTGATTGCACAGCGGGAGGGGGTTTGCCTTGCATGAGGTCGACCTGGGTTCTATCCTCCACATCTCATATGGTCCAGGAGTAATTCCTGAGTGCAGCGGCAGGAGTAACCCCTGAGCATTGCTGGGGGTGAACCAAAATGCAAAAAAAAAAAAAAAGGAAGAAGAAGAAGAGAAGGAAATAAGAATAAGAAAACTGTAAGCATGAACTATGATTAAGTGAAACGACTATAAACCCCAAAGGAAAGTTTAAAATACTACGTATATAGAACATGTGGTAGCATGCTTGCCTGGCATGTGACCAACCTGTGTTTGATCCCCGGCACAACATTTCCTGAGAAGTGCCAGAAGTACCACTGGGTGTGGTCCAAAAAACAAGCAAATAAAAATGTTATGGATGTTCAGAAGAAGGAAATGTTTGTCCCTCAAACACATCAGATTCTGCTTCACCTCTTGGTTTTTACACACTTGTCTAGTAGGTCTAGAATGTTCTCTTCACTCTTTCATTAGGTTTTAGCTTATGTTTCCATCTCCTTGTAGAAGTCTTCCATGACCACCCAAGTGGAGCTGTATCTTGTTTCTATAATTGTCTCTCAGATCCTAGTTAGTAATTTTTTTTCCTTTTATATCACACCACCAATGCTCAGGGGTTACCCTGGCTCTGCACTCAGGAATTACTCCAGGCTATGCCTAGGGGCCATATGGGATGCGGGGATTGAACCCGGGTTGACTGTGTGCAAGGCAAACGCCCTATCCTCTGTGCTACCACTCAGGTCCCTTGCTGTTGTTTATCTTAATAGCACTGATTACAATTTGTGAGTAGTCCACTTGTTTGTTAATTCATTTCATTTTTACTTATCTTCTTATATAGAATATAAGATTCCTGAAAGATTATGCCAGTCTGTCTTCTCTTCCAAATAATCCTCAGTGCCTGGGACACATAGCAGGTATTCAAAATATATCTATTTATGATTCAGTGAGTAAACAAAAAAATCACATTGGGTTTCCAGGAAAAGGACAGGGTTCATGAGAGAAAGGGATCCTCCTTGTTTCTCCTTTCCATCTCAGCATTTCCAAATTGGCATAGTTGGTCTGAGTCTTATAATCACTATGGTTGCATGCTTTTTCCTCTAAAATATCATTTAATTGATGGTTTGTCTTATAATCATCAGTTGCACTTGGAAATGGAAATAGAGTAATTCAGTTTTACTGGACCATAGATTATGTGTATGAGAGCTAAGAACATTCTGTTGTAGGCATATAACAAGGCCAAGGGAGTGAATTTACAGCATGCTTAATTTATTGACAATAGGAAGAACTTTGTATTAAATTTGTAGCACAACATTGTCTCTAAAACAAGTTGTAAATCTTGAAATTTTTGTTTAACCACAAAAGTAACACTTCTCTGTACATAGCCTAGTGAAAGATGATTTCTCTTCCTGTCAGTCTATGAACTTCTTGAGGGTAGACCCTATCTTCAACAACTACATCTTCTTGGTAGGTAATAGAAACTCTCAACATTTAGGGAATGTGAACTAATGTTGAAGGAACAACAAGTAGTATTTTGCCATTTTTTTTTAAAAATAAGAAAAACAATATAAAGGATAGCAGAGACAAGAGTTAAAGCTAAATAGAGTTAATCTAGGAGAAGACAAAAGAGAAGAGAACTATTAAGCCACTGCTTGGAAGCAAGAGAAGATCTCAAGCAGTGCACCTGGGAAATAGGGACAGCCAAGTCCTCTTAAGCATCATGTAGAAGACAGTGAAATATGTGTGGGAACCAGCACATAAAGGAGAAGGAAGTGCACTGAGTGAGGGAAGGGAGAGGAAGCTATGAAACCAGAGAGAGCCTGAGTCTGTCATGACTCACTTTTTACTGGAAGTTTGTTGGGAGCCAGAAAAGCTACATGGATGTTTATGTGTGGAAACTGAAGTCATCCCGAATCTGGGCAGGGTCTTCCTTGCACTTACTAACCAGCATCTCCATGATACTGAACACAAGCAAATATTTCAGCTTCCCTGTATGGACCTATCAACAGCATCTGACTCTGTTGACTTAACTTTTAAAAAACGTGCTAACGTATAGATAATACCCCAGTTTACCATCTGAGCCCCCTTTAAGTATTCAAGCCAATTAATATTGTACTATCATCACTCTCTGTCCATGGAACTCTTTTAAACTTATAAAAGGGAAACTCTATACCCATGAAACCATCGGTCGGCATTTCCCCTCACCACAGCCCAAGATAATCACCATTCTACTGTCTGCTTTCAGTTTCTCTAAGTCTCACTATTCTAGGTACTTCATGTAAGTGGGATCACACAGTGTTGTTTTGTTTTATTTTTATCCTTTTGCAAAGTGTCTTATTTTATTTAGCATAGTGTCCTCAAGGGTCATTGAAATTATTGGCTGCACCAGAGTTTCCTTTTTATAGGGTTGAATTATAAAACAACCACCATGGGTTGTTTCCCATTTAAATCTTTCCTCTGATAATAATGCTAAACGTTTGCTTTGGGGGCATTGTCAGAGATCTTCTTTTAAGACCACTAATGATGATACTTCCTCAGTTAATAAAGAGGTGGGAATGACCAAAGCTAGACCAAGTAGATACAGAATCCTGAGAGTTTGAATCCTGAGCAGCAGGAATCAAGACAAAAAACTATGACTTTCTGCTTGCTATCTTACTCCTTATTTAAGCCTGTGAAGATTCTTGACTTTACTGAGCCTGGTTGTCAAGCTGGGCTTTCCAGACTACCAGTGTACAGAATGGAAAGTTCCTTTTCTTGGCCTACCTTAGCTAGTTTCCTTTACTTCTGCTCAGCATTTTATCTTGAATGCTTACAAGTACCAGGCACTATTATAAAGGTGTTGTGTGAATGACGTTCTTTGATCTTCACAACAACCTTACAGTTATTGTTCTCTTTGACCGATGAAAATAAGTCTTAGCAAAATTAAAGCAACTTGTTGAACTTTTACACTGCTAACAAGAAATGGAACTGAGATGCAGACTCAGGTAATATGGCTCTAACTGCTAATCTGTAGGGAGGATTGTTTCAGGAGAACTAATTACACGACCTTTTGATAAGAAAGTGGAGGGAAGGAGACCCTGGAGGCTGGATGTAAGAGTGGAGACATAAGGCAAATTGCTCTCTGTAGTAATTGAAGTTGGGGGCTTGTTCCTTGACATTTGCAATAAGTAGCTTTGGAAAGCCTGAGACTCAAGGAAGACTACAAGTCTCATGAGAATGGATTTTTACACTAGCAACAGTTTTAAGACAGAGAGGCCAAAGCACCCATTAGAATCCTTTTTGTCATAAAGAATGCCAGAAAAATTGAACTCAAAATGACTGTAAATAATGCTACTGCTATTCTGAGAAGTCAAATGGTAGGAATTATGGAGATTAAACATTTGGGTAGGTCAAAAATAAAACCCAGATTTTTTCCATTATTCATTTTTGCATTCTTTGTTCTCTTTTTGAACAATCCCTTCATGGTAATGAGATGTCCATAACCATTCTGCATATCACCATTAGACAGTATAACGCTCAGAGTAAAAGGTTTCTCCTTGGGGCTGGAGCGATAGCACAGTGGGTAGGGCATTTGCCTTGCATGCGGCAGATCCCTGGGCATTGCATATGGTCCCCCGAGCACCTCCAGGTGTAATTCCTGAGTGCAGAGCCAGGAATAACCCCTGAGTGTTGCCCGTGTGACCCAAAAAACAAATAAAACAAAAACAAAAACAAAAACAAAGGTTTCTCCTTGTGTATCTATTTGAGGAGGAAGGAGTCTT
Organism: Cryptotis parvus; assembly: GCA_021461705.1. Lineage (NCBI taxonomy): Eukaryota > Metazoa > Chordata > Mammalia > Eulipotyphla > Soricidae > Cryptotis > Cryptotis parvus. The sequence continues at coordinate 22,463 of JAJIBD010000966.1, read as the reverse complement.
TTCTTGAAACAACTTTCCTATCTTATTGGCCAGGGTTGCATCACAGGTTCCCACCCCATCCTTGCAGAATTGCTAAAAATCAAGATGCTGAGCTCAGGGGTGAGACTTGAAGAGAGTGAATTCTTAAACAAAAGCAAACTTCGTGGAGAGGAAGAAGAAATGACTCTGAAATGATGACCAACAGAATCTAATATATATGGTACAGACATTATTGGCGGATGACGAACTTTAGGAATAATAATGATGAGTTTGAAAAATAGGTTTGTCGTAGTTATTGGCTTTGGATAGTGTCTTCCTAAATCAGTTGAATGATAATGTATATAAGAATACTGTAAATAGTAAATGAAATAACCCATGTAAAATGCTAGGGACATCATCTAGCATATAGTAAATGCTCAATAATTAGTAATTATTTTATTTATCCTGTATCACACTGTATCACACTGTCTTCCCGCTCATCATCGATTTGCTCGAGCGGGCACCAGTAACATCTCCATATGACCTGTCTCATGCAAGTAGAGCCCAAGGGCACCTGCTTGCTCCAGGAACATAAAGAGCCTCAAACCATCCCATCAATCATGGGAATGAGGTCTATAATTGTTACTGGTATCTGGCATATCAAATACGACATGGGTAGCTTGCCAGGCTCTGCCGTGGGTAGCATACTCTTGTAGTCATCTAAAAATCCAGCATTTATTGATGAACCGTGTGGCTGCTTGCAGCCGTGCGAGCCAGGCTGTGATAGACTGGTCTGCTGGGTGGAGTTCTGACGAGGGGGAAGTCCGGGTGTGGAAAATGGAGGCCCTCATGGAGTGGGGGAGTCGCCTGGTTTGTTGTGAGGCTCTGCTGGGGTGGCGGGCCAGGGCTAGAACCTGCCATCCTCCAGGTGTCTCATGAGTGACTGGGTACAGGGAGAGCCAGTAGCAGCTCTGCCCCCATGTCTGTCTCATGGTGTGGGACATCCACATTACCCACCTCTGAATAAAGCATTTATTGATGAACTGCACGGCCGCTAGTGGCCGCGCGAGCTGGGCTGTGATAGTCTGGTCTGCTGGGTGGAGTTGTGATGAGAGGGAAGTCCGGATGTGGAAGATGGCGGCCCCATGGAGTCGGGGGGGTCATCTGGCTTGTTGTGAGGCTCTGCTGGGGTGGCAGGCCAGGGCTAGAACCCGCCATACCTCCCGGGCGCCTCATGAGCGGCTGGGCACAGGGAGAGCAAGTAGCAGCTCTGCCCCATGTCTGAGAGTCTCTGGTTCAGCATACCTGGGCCGGATTGGAAAAAAACTGCTGCAGGGTGGGTGTGGATGATCCAGGCTGTGATAGTCTGGTCTGCTGGGTGGAGTTGTGAAGCTTTATTCAGAGGTGATGCTTTATTCAGAGGTGACTACAAGAGTATGCCACCCGCATGGCAAGCCTGGCAAGCTGCTCGTGGTCGTATTTGATATGCCAAATACCAGTAACAATTATGTTAGGTTATTCCCATGATCTAATATAAGGGTTTGAGGCTCTTTATGTTCCTGGAGTGAGCAGATGCCCTTTGGCTCTACTAGCATGAGACAGGACATATGGAGATGTTACTGGAGCCCACTCCAGCAAATTGATGATGAACGGGAAGATAGTGATAGTGATAGTGAAGCTTAAATGAGACAAGAGATAATTCTATAATAAGAGAAAAGTAAGAACGAAATTGTAAAAGATAAGAAAGTTCTACTGGTGTTACTGTTTAAAGTGTAAAATGAAAATGTTATGAATCAGGAACCTAGTTACTGAGAAAATAAATAAGCCTTATTAGGAAATAAAGTTTTGTTTCAGAAATTAAAAAAAAATCTTGAAATTATAAAGGTGGAGCAAGCTAAAATAATTATTTTAAATAATAACTACAGCAAACCTACAGTTTTTTATTCACTAAAACTTATAAATAATTTTCTAATGACTATATCACATTATCATCATGTATAATTATAGACCTCATTCCCATGACCTGATGGAATGGTATGAGGCTCTTTATGTTCCTGGAGCAAGAAGATGCCCTTGGGCTCTACTAGCATGAGACAGAATATATGGAGATGTTACTGGTGCCCACTCGAGCAAATCAATGATGAACGGGAAGACAGTGACAGTGACTTCTAATATTATACAAACAATAGTTGAATAGTATAAAAATGCTAATAAAGATAAAATTTTAAAAACAATGTTGTTCCACCCAAATGTATATGTTCACCCAAATGGTCTGTGGATAGTGCCATATCATGCAATCAACAGCAACACTTTTTCCTGAGATATATAAAACAAAGTAAAGAATAAAATAAAAGCATAAGTATGGGGGGCCCGAGAAATGGTGCATGCTCTGCATGTAGGGAAGCCCTGGTTCTATCTCTAGAACCACATGATTCCGCAGCACAAATCAAATTCACTTCACTTGTATCACTTGTCTTTCCGTTGTTCATGGATTTGCTCGAGAAGGCACCAGTAGCTTCTCCATACCTCCTGTTGCAAGCTAGCGCATCCAGGGGCATCTGCTTGCTCCAGGGAACAGGAAAAGCCTCAAACCATTCTGTCAGGTCATGGGAATGAGGTCGATAATTGTTTCTGTTTTTTTTTTTGGCATATCAAATAAAACACGGGTAGCTTGCCACGCTCTGCGGTGTAGGTGGTATACTCTCAGTAGAAGGCTCTCATCTGGACCATTTACTGATGAAACTCAATGGGGAAAGATCAGGTTTTCTTAAATAAGAAAACCTTATTTAATTAAGAAAATGAACAAACAAAAGACATAAACCACTGCTCTGACACCTATGTGAGATAGTTGTGACTTAAAGTGAGGAGGGAGCGTGACGGCCTGGAGGATAATTCTCTCTCTCCTCTCTCTCTCTCTCTCTCTCTCTCTCTCTCTCTCTCCAGAGTGAACAAAGCCGTGTGGTCCTGGCCATGGAACTCGCCCTCCCACACATGCGTTTAGCCTGTTGAGCTTCCGTTAGCCCAGTGGAACTGCTCTCAAGGAACCACAATGTAGTCCGAGATGTTGGATAGTGATAAGATGAGGAAACGTTAAACTAAAGCTAAGAAGGAGGACTATTACATTGAGGCCCCATAAAGCGTTTCAGTGTGGATGAAACCTGATTGGTGGTTAGTGTGTCTGCATCTGGGATGCAGGGAGAGCGATTCTCCACCAAGTTAGGAGACCAATTAGGACACATGAAAGCAACATGAGGCAACGTGCATCTGTGCTGCGGTGTTGCGGAGAAAGAAAGGCGCATGTCAGAGCTGCCTGTTCTGCACGAGCTCTGGCTGTCAGTAGCCCTAGCCTAGCGAAGCATGCTGAGAGAGGCACACTGAGGCACCCACAGCCCTCACCAGTCCCACCCAGTCCCGGGTCTCTTTCCCAGCCTTCAGCCTGGACCCTCTGTTGCTGTTTCATCTGACCCTTTGGGTTTCACCCAGCTCTACTACCCTGGTTACTATTTTGATTCCAACCATGTAAGCTTACTTAGCTACAAGAGACAGACAACCAAACAAATTGAGGCCTAACACCATAAATAGACCATTTGTGACTTATTTAAGAAAACTGCCTTAGGCCTGCTTTGGTAATTCAGCATCTCATGAAGGCAGGTCCGACCCTGCCTCCTCAGTGAGCCAGCAACGACTTCCCTAATGATAGTTGGAGGCCGCAAAACTCCAGGACACACCTTAACACGTAGGCATTGGAGTCGGAAGCAAGGAAAGTCATGAAAAAGGGTTTTCTCTTCCTTTTTATTTTCACATGCAATAAAATCTTTCCCACGAGCCTTTAATAATCAATTTGACTTCTCCATGTTGGGCCAATCAGGATCAGGGCCTCATTCGTGGCACAGTCGCTGAGGTAGAAACACGGGCTCACCATGCTTGGCTTAAGCCCATCTGGCTCTGTGTACTTTGATTTTTTTTTAATCAAAATTGAGGCATATTGGGGCCAGAGCTATAGTACAGTGGGAAGGGCGTTTGCCTTTGCACAAGTCAGACTAGAGTTCAATTCCCGGCATCCCATGTGGTCCTCAGAGGTCCACAAGAGTAATTTCTGAGTGCAGAGCGAGGAGTAGCCCCCTGAGAATCCCCAGGTGTGACCCAAAATGGAAAAAAAAAAGATGTATTAGCAGGAACCAAAGGGTGTGACTTGTGGCTGACACTCATGATGTCCGGCTTGGACAATGAGTTCAGAATGCTGTCTGCTTGTCTAATCGTTTCCTGAAAGCTCTTGGAACTCCAGCCTTGGTATAACCATCCCCATCTCCCCTAATATTCCGTGTGGAAGTTCTGAGTCTGATTTCTCTTGAGTCTTTAAGCAAGCAGGATGCATGTGGTCGCCATTAGAAACAAACAGATTGGACCTTGTGGTTGACTGCACCTAAAAGTGGAGAAAGACACTGCATTATTAGTGAGGGCAACTGACCCCAGTTCCTACTTTTTACCTTATATGCAAACGTTTGAGAATACAGCTCTTTTGTTTTTTAATCCGTGGAGTCTGCAAGTTGTTAGACTTTTAAAGGGGTGGATAATATAAACATGAAAGATTAGAGAACAGTTTGAGGAGGAGTTGAAAGAAGAATAGAAGGTGCCAATGTGTCTGCAGATGACAGAGTTTTTGTAAGCCTCTCTCTTATTATCATCCCTTTTCTGTGGCTCATTTCACATTAAAATTTTGCTCAGTGTTTTGGCATGGATAAAGCTTGGCAACATATCTCTGAAAAAATAATTATCATGTATATTTTTTCCTAGTTAAAGTCAAGCAGATTTTTTTTTAATGGTTACAGCTCTGGAGCATTCATTAGCAAAATCTGCTGGGCGTTTAGAAAGAGGGTATCATTAGAGTTCTGTAATATAGCTGATTTCACTCCACTGCCCACACTTTGCATCTCCCTTTATTTTTATATTTTTTAAATTCATTTATTTTTTGCCTTTTGGGTCACACCCTGCAATGCTCAGGGGTTACTCCTGGCTCTTTGCTCAGGAGTTACTCCTGGCGGTGCTCGGGGGACCATATGGAATGCTGGGGATCAAACCCAGGTCAGCCGCATGCGAGGCAAATGCCCTCCCCTGCTGTGCTATCACCAAGCCCCTGCATCTCCCTTTTATTGTTTTTTATTTTAACAGTTCTAATGAACATAAATATAAACCAGGAGTAAATTTCCCTTTTCTATTGAGAAGTTTTTATTTTATCCCAAGCTGCCCTGTTCTTGCATGCATACATTTCCACCTTCATACCTTGGGTTTTAATTTGGAATTGAGAGGAGTAAGAGGCCTCCTAATGAGCAAGGCCAACTCTGACCTAGTGAGCTGCTGCTCCTTCCTCCCTAAAATAAGTCACTAATACATCATCCCTAGTCATGTTTATGCTGGGCTTTTCCTTTGTGCCAAATAAAGTTTATTGGAAAATTTGAGGTCAATTAAAAAAAACTAAGAAAGAAAAAGCTTTTGATTAAAGCCCTCATCTCTCATGGTCATTGTCCATCTTTCATCCTCAGCTATGTCAACACACACACACACACACACACACAGACACATGCTCCCTGGCTACTCTGTGGTCATCATTCACAGAAAAAATATCTCAGCTCTGTATCTTAACTTAGTCACTACCTACGCATAGAGGAGCTAGTCCTTTTGCCTGGTTCTTTGGGGGGATAATTTTTGGGCCTCTACAGGGTGGTACTCAGGTGCTGCTCCCAGTTTTGTGCCTGAGGGACCACGTGACAATGGGGATTGAATTCTGGGCCTCCAGCATGCAAAGTCTGTGCTTCAGTGTTAGTGTTATCTCCCTATCCCTGATTGTTCTGCTTTATTTTTTTTCAAATTTTGTACAAAAGTCATCTCAGTTTGAAACTTTCTAAGCCATTCTGCCATCATATTACCTGGCCTGTGTACTCATAGCTGTTTGCTAATAGCTTTACTTTAATGCTTATAATGGCTCAATCCCTGCTTGTCTCAGCCCTGAGCATAGCAGTAGCTATGTGGAGTCAAACTCACAACTAAAACATCTCCTTAGAAGTGGGCACTGCTCTGATACCCCCTAGAAATGCCAGCTGCAGGGCCCTCAGCTGTCAGACTGAGACTTGGTGTGTCAACATCAGCCCATATCAGCCAGATGAATTCTGTTTTTCTGGGCATTGTTGTTCTTAGGACATCTGAATGTTGGTTTTTTTTTTTTTTGGCCTGATTTCCTTCTTTGTTTATTGCTAGGCAGTGAACTAACTGAGTTGAAGAGAAGACCTTGAGACTCGGAGGTGATGTAAATTACAGTCTTAAGAAGTAACAGTGAGAGTTGTGTTAAGTCCTCAGTACAATTTTCTTTGAGTCATGGTGCACGGAGTTTTAAAAATAGAGGCTCCAGAGATGTTCCCTTGGTGAAGACATCTTGAAAAACAAACAGTTCACAGAAAAGGGGAAAAAATGATCTCTTCAAGATCTGAAGTTGTGTTTAAACTCACACAGAATAAAAGAAGTACAATTGACATAGATGCTGGGATACCATTTTTCAGTAACCCAAAGGAAAAAAAATCTGTGTGGTTAAGGTTATGTAATAATAAACACTCTTATGCACAAATACTTTTTGGCATACAAATATCATTTCTTGCTGCTGAAGAGAGTGTAGTGTGGGTAGGCTGACCCAACTTCTATCCGAGGTGCTCCAGATGGCCCCCTGAGCATGTCCAGGAGTAATTCCTGAGTGCAGAGCCAGGAATAACCTCTGAGCATCGCTGACTATGGCCCTCAAACAAAACAAGCAAAAAGCTCCCCTAACAAGAACATGACTATCATTTCTAGAAATTTGGCCTGTAGATATACATGCTGGTGTGCAAAACAATTTACATATAATGTTATTTCTGCATTATTTGTAATAGACCAAAGTAAAACCTTAAAGTTTCATTAATAGGGCTGGAGTGATAGCCCAGCGGGTAGGGTGTTTGCCTTGCACTCCGGCCGGCCCATGCAGGCCCAGGGTTTGATCCCGGCATCCCATATGTTCCCCGAGCACCGCCAGGAGTAATTCCTGAGTGCAGAGCCAGGAGAAATCCCTGAGCATTGCCGGGTGTGATCCAAAAAAGAAAAAAAAAAAGTTTCATTAATAGTAGAATAAATATACAAATGGGGTGCAAAACCATGGATTGTATCAATATTAAAATAAATATGTAAATTGTAGTCATAAACTATGACTGTGTCTACATACTATGTAGTCACAAATATTGTGGAAGCTTTAATATACTGATTGAAATACTTTCTAGGACACATTTCTTGTAGAGATCAAAGTGCAAAGGGCATGCGGGATCATAAACACATGTGTAGGACAAAGATCTTCATTGTCTACTTCTTTGCGGCTTCATATTTTGGAACCACCTGACCATATTCCTATTGTAGGAAACAAAATCCAAAAAAAGAATACCGCATCTGTAGAACATTTGCCTTTTCTCTAACACTGAACGTGGGTCTTGGGCATTTGGCAGGTATTAGGATTTGGTAGAATCAGAACCTGAGTTACAAGCCTTTATATCTATCATTTCAGAGGAGGTGCAGTCCTTATGAACTAAAAGTAAAGAGGAAAAGGGAGTGAACACAAGGTGTGCTATTGTGTTGACTACAGCTTCTCCACAAGACACAATGAATTGATTGGTATCTATAGGTGGTGCAGGAAACCAGAACAATCCACGGATTGAATGAAGGACCATTGAATCACTGGGTTCCTCTTGTCTCTTATCTCTAAGATTCTACCCAGAGTATCATTAATTCCCTTTTCCCTTCTGCGATTTCTAATCACCTGGCAACCTCTGATGCAAGCTGAGGGGATCTACAGTAGCCAATGCACACATAGAGTGTGGTCCCTCCTCATCTGTTGACCCTGTGCGCAGGCTCTACTCTGGCATCTATGGCTGTGAGGTGGAGACATGTTAAATGAGTGAAGTTTGGGAGCAGGGCCTAGAGACCACTGACTGATGTGATGTTGTGCCTAGACACTGGAATATAGAACAAGAAACGTGTGTGTTGGTTTTTGCCCCCAGCTCTTGGCACAGATCTCCTAAAATGCTCATAAATTTTTAAGGGGTAAAAGTGCTAGGAGCATCTTTTGTTCTAATATTTGGCCTTTGACCTTGATTTTTGACAGATGGCTTCTGTAATTCTTGGAACTTCCTGGGTGATAGAGGCTTCTTTTTGTTCTAATGAGGTCATTTTGGCTGAGCTTCCAGATGGCTCCTGGAATCTGCCTGCTCACTGACAAGACCAAGACATAATTCAAAATTTGGGATTTTTGATTTTTCCCCCTTTCATTTTCTTGAGAAGAGAGAAGGACGAAAAGTGGCGTTAATGATCTATCCTGTCTATGTCAAAAAACCTCTGTAAAAATCCCAGTGGCAAGAGAGCTTCCAGGTTGGTGAAGATGTGGACATGTTGGGAGTGACGTGCTAGGAAAAGGCATGGAAGCCTGTGCCCTTTCTCACCTACCTTACTCTGCACATTTCTCCTTCTTCATCTTCTCTTCCATGTCCTCATTCTGCTTCTCCTCTTTCACTCCCTCCTCCTCTTTCCTTTCGTTTTCCTTTTCATCCTCCTTTTTCTGTTGTTTGGGCCAAACTTGGTAGAACTCAGGAATTCCTTCAAGCTAAGAGCTGGAGGTTATTCCCTAAGTTGAGAGGGAGGTCATGCAGTGCCCCAGATAGAACCCAGGGCTTCCGCATGTAAACATGTGTTCCAGCCCTTTGGGCCATGCCTCAGGCCCTTGCTGGGCGCTTCTTCCATAGGATGGTCCTAGATGGTACTCTTTACCGGCTAGCTTTTTAAACTGTGAAGTCATAGGGGATTATGAACTAACTTGGGGATCGCTTAAAAATAAGTTTCATTAATGTTTGTTGCCAGTAAACATTTGATGTGTACATTTATTCTATATACCTAAATGCCTGGAGTTGGGTAAAATTATCCCCTGGCGAAAAGGGGTACAGTGCAACAATTTTTAGGATCACCAACTTATCATATCCCTTAAGAAACTGGCAAACAGGGGCCGGAGCGATAGCCCAGCGGATAGGGCGTTTGCCTTGCACGCAGCCGGCCCAGCCGGCCTGGGTTCGAATCCCGGCATCCCATATGGTTCCCCGAGCACCGCCAGGAGTAATTCCTGAGTGCAGAGCCAGGAGTAACCCCTGAGCATCGCCGGTGTGACCCAAAAAAGCAAAAAAAAAAAAAAAAAAAAAAAGAAAAACTGGCAAACAAAAGTGCTTTTCTGAGGGGCCGGAGCGATAGTTCAGTGGGTAGAGCATTTGCCTTGCACGCCCGGCCTGGGTTTGATCCCCGGCATCCCATATGGTCCCTGAGCACCGCCAGGAGTAATTCCTGAGTGCAGAGCCAGGAATAATCCCTGAGCATCGCGGTGTGAACCAAAAAGCAAAAAAAAAAAAAGGAAAAAATTGCTTTAACAAATTAATGTAACTCACGGTGAGGGGTCTCTGGAACTTCTCTTTAATATAAGTTTGTGAGAAAGAAGAACAGGACAATGTGGACCTGACAATTACCATTCCTCAGTTTGACCCCTCAAACTGTTGGACTTTTCTGTTGGTATGTGGCCAGTCAGAAACCCAGGTAACTGCCTGAGTGGTGACTGGTTTCTGAGGTAGGGAAGGGCAGTGTTGTAAGCTTGAAGTCCTTATCTGTGAGCTGTGAAACTGTCTCCTATTAGAGCTGAGTTAACTTCCACACTGTTTGGTGACTGGAAGTGAGAGATGCAAATCTGTATGAAAGTGATGGAGATACACTGAGAAGAAATATGCTGTAGGAAACAAACAGAATTTTCCCTCCCTAGGAGGTAAGACAGATTTTTCTTTCTAGGGACACTAGCAGGTTCAATTCAGTTGGTGCTTAACAGAGTTTGTCTTTTAAGTATTGAAGAAATTGATAACTTTATGTTTAGAACTAACTTGAGCAACTGGTAGGGCAATTTCCCATATAACTAAAATCCAGGCTTAGCTACAGGTTATCCCACCAGCAACTCCTCCTCCACATAGTGATCCATTTGTTAGAATGGATCAATCTACATCATCAATAAACAAACTCAACAAACTCAGGAGAGCTTTTTGTCTTTGTTTTGTTTGATTAATATATTGGTTGATGATTGATTATAATAGTCAAGGAATTTTGAATTAATCCTTGAGCTATAAATTCGAGAATCTGTAAGACTCTAACCTATTTAAATGGGCCCAGATCAGTGACTATCTTATGCTGCGTTAGAATATTCTAGTCCACTTAGGTTTACACATGATTGTGTTTGTTCCTCTTAATATCATGTACTTTTGATAAATAATCTTAAAATATGTATTGCTAAATGAAATAGAAAACGTTATTCTAGATGGTGTATAGGTATATAGAGGAATTGCATTTAAAATCTTCCTGTAATTATTATGAAAGCAAACAAATTTAAACAGGAGAGCAAGAATTATGAACTAATACTACAGAACAAGCCAGCACAAAACATGCTCCTTCAGTGAAATGAATAATGACCAATAAACACTATATATAAAGTTTATGCAATTTCTCTGTACCTGGAGTCATGAGGAAAGACTCGATGGAGAAGCAGTAATTTGGACTGGACTTGAATTACAGATGAGACTTGGAGAGAGTAGACATGATGAGGTCATTTTGGATGACAGCCTGACCTAAGAGCTTTATTTATTCAATTTTTTTTCTTAGAATAGTGGGGGTGACTTGAAACTGAAAAGGTAAGTTAGAACTATATAATACAAAAAATCTTCAAATTACCCATTCTGAAAAATAAAATGTTATCCTGGAGCCAATGGGAAGTCATTAGAATTTTTGATAGGAGCAATCTCATACCTTACTAAGGATATCCGGGGAACAGTTTCTAAAAAATATCTCCAACACATCCCCATCTTTGACTAAATCAGAAAACCTCCTGTCCTTTTCCACTTAATGGAGATATCAGCTGTAAGCTGCATAATGTTTGAAGGAGCTAATTTCTATGGAAACTGATCTTGGATATTTCTGGTACTTGGTAGATCATTAAGGGGCTTCTTATAAAGAAATTTTCTTTCAGTTTAGTTTTTGTTAGGGTTTCTCCAGTTGGTACTCAGGGCTTACTCTTGGCTTTGTGCTTAGGGATCACTCCTGCAGGCTCAGGAGATCAGATGGAGTGCCCAGGAAAAAACCTAAATACCCTACCAGCTGTATTATCCCTCTGTCTGTTAAAGAAAGCATTTTAACTACTGACTGTCTCACACAGCATAAAATTGTAAAGGTCTGGACAGAAACAGAGTTAATAGTCTCAGTGTAGATTAGGTCAGGTCGGTAGAACACTGAATCATTGACCACTGAATGGAAGGCGTTTATCACCAGCATCTAAAATTGAAGGCCAGAGCCTATAACATCACATCCTCTCCTTTCTGCTATCAGTGCGATGCAACAGGAAACTGGACGAAGGTGCTAGTCAGTTTCCCTTCTGTTTTGACCTGGCTAGTTTCCTTTTGCTCTCGGCTTATTGTAAAAGAAAATCATGAAATACCACTCAGTTTCCTCCAGTTGGATCAAGCCTTACAATAGGGAAGGAAAAGCAAATTTCTAAGATTAGTCAGTTTCCCTTTGTAACTATGAAGGTTCTGGGTGCCTCCGGCTTACCCTTTCTTTTGACACGGCTCTCTTACAACTCAACTTTTTATCATTGGCAAGAACTTGTGGCAAAGTGAGCAATGTACATTTCACAATTCTTATAGGAAATCTTAGGCTAATTCGTGGGAGACCTGATCATAAAGAAGAGCTTATTTGATAAGCTTTTGACTGTCTGACTTCTTTCATACTCTTTAGTTCAAAAAAGACTTTAAAATATACTATAATTCTGATACATCCTGTAGCCAAATTCTTTTGCTCCCTCTCAGAACAATTAAGAAGGCACTGTGCCGTTTCTGTGGAAAAACATTTATGTAAATTTAACAAAGGAATTGATATAGTTTAATGAAAGGAAAGGGATTGACTATATACTCCAATGAGCAAGAAGTTAAGTCTGGTGTTTTAGGAGGAAACCTGAATTTGGCTGGGCATGAGAAGCAATGATCTGCTTTAATAAAAAAGCAACTAAATAGTCTGGCATCCAAAGAATGTGACTGGCTTACTTTGTAGAAATAATTCAATGTGGAAATGGAAATTACCATTTCAAATATCTTCTCAGAAAATTTAACAGTGTGGCTGAACAATGCCGCATGGGGGTTCGCGTTGGAAAGAGTATATTACTTTTGCAGATGGAGAAATCTTCCTGACCATATTCTACTTCCGGTTATTTTAACTTACCTGCTTTTAATTTTCTTTTGAAAATATCTCTCATTTCTGCATCTGTAGTAATTATTAAAATATTTGTCTATCTCATAATTTTTAATATTTATATTGTGGAAATTCTAGCAAAATCATATATGGTATGATTTAGCTAGAATTTTGTATGTGCTAAAATTAATTACGTAATAAAAAAACAAAAATGTAATTGTATGGAGCTTTGAAACAGGAAGAATTGATAAACAGACTTTTAGGAATAAATAAGGTAAGAAGAATTCCAGGTTTAACTCTAGGAGCATTTGCAGCACCCACTGTAATCAGCATCTGACAGTAGCAGATTTGCGGGGGCTGTGGCATTCCATTGCTTTTTCTCCAGGAACTAATTATCTGTTACTTTACAGGCTTGCTAAAATGTTGCGGAGCTCTTAAAAACAACTTGGTTGATCAACCAGGAGTAGCATTATTAAACTAACAAATAAGGCACTGAAAATCTTTGCAGGGACTGCACAGACGCTTTATTCAACATACCTTTTCACTGCTGGGGTGGGGTCTGAGGGAACCTCCTAGACTGCAGGGCCGCATCCTGCCAATTCTCTGTGACCAGGTTGGCAGTTGAATGCAAAGGTCAGTGGATCAAGGGCTGCTCAGACCTGAAATTCTGGGAACCACCAGAGCTCCTCCCATGATTCTTGGGTACCTGTAGAACGACACTTGGTGGAAATTAGGAGACCATGCGGTACCAGGGATCGAACCAGGGTTGATTGTGTTCAACACATGTGCCTTAACCGCATATTATCTTTCTGCTCTCTTTTTTTTTTCCTTTTTTAAGCTAAAACAAATCTGAAGAACTGAAATATATCCAGAAGTTTTTGCTTAATCAGCTCAAATAAGCTAAATTGTTTTAATAATGTCAGTCATAAGCCCCATCATGTTCCCTTATGAATGATGCGATCTGGGTGAACTTGGAGGGAAATAGGATGTGAAATTGATGTAGGCAAGATTTCAGCGGATCTTGTATCCAGCCAGTTAAAAAATATTTTGTATTTTCAAAGTGATCCATCCGTATTTCACGATAAATACTTCAATGGAATTACAACTGTGATAATGTCTTAGATGGTCTTTGGCCCTGAAGCCCTGCTCACCTTCCTCTGGTGTTGACATCAAGGGTGTTGGTTGATAAATAGCCTGCAGGCTCTAAAGGTCTCAGAGCTGTCTCTCAATAAGCGAAGCCTGCAACAGGCCTTACTTATGACATACCTTTTATTTTTATTTTGGGCTCTGAACTTCTTTTTTTATTATTTTATTTTTTTATTATACCACCGTGCAATGTACAATTAAAAAGATGTTCATGATTGGGTTTCAGTCATACGTTTTTCCAGCTCCTGTACCTCATCAGTGCCCCATTCCCACTACCAATATCCCCAAGTTCCCTCTCCCCTCTTCCAGCCTGCCTCTATAGCACCCTATAGCAGGCGCTATTTCTCTTCTCTCTCTCTCTCTTTCTTTCTCTCTCCCGCACATTGTGGCTTGCCTACAGACATTTAGGAATTATCATGTAACTTTGTGTATGTTTAATGTTCAGGTCTAGTGTGGCACTAACATTTCCCATAATGAGTAGAGCACTATAAAATATAGTAGATATTTCATAAATATAATATAAAACTATATTATATATTATATATAATATATATTATACATAATATATTATATATTTATATTATATAAATATAATATAAATATAATACAGAGATAATATAAAACTATAGCAGACCAGACTATCACAGCCCAGCTCGCGTGGCTACTAACGGCCGCGCAGTTCATCAATAATTGCTTTATTTAGAAGTGACTACAAGAGTATGCCACCCGCACGGCAAGCCTGGCAAGCTGCTTGTGTCGTATTTGATATGCCAAATACCAGTAACTTTTATATTAGGTCATTCCCATGACCTAATATAATGGTTTGAGACTCTTTATGTTCCTGGAGCAAGCAGATGCCTTTGGGTTCTACTAGCATGAGACAGGACATATGGAGATATTACTGGTGCCCGCTCTAGCAAATAGATGATTAATGGGAAGATAGTGATAGTGATAGTGACTATAAAATATTTTTATATACCACTAATGAATGCAGTCATTCTATGTCTGTCCTTTACTTTCTAACTAATACTCAGCATGATAGTCTTCATTGTGTAGATGTACCACAGTTTCTTTAGCCAGTCTTCTGTTCTTGGGCATTTGGGTTGTTTTCAGATTCTGACTATTTGACATACCTTTTTTCAAAGGAAGTTGCCATCCCCTGGTAATGATCATGGAATAATATGGTGCTGGGAATTGAACTCTAGCCTCCTGCCCACAGTATCTGTGCTCAGTTCACCAAGCACTCTCTCCAGTGCAAAAGGCTTATGATTTAATCTTAACAGTTAAAAGCTACTTATATGATTATGAACAAAAAGAGGAATCTCTCTGGATTTAAATTCCTCTTATAAAGGGTATATATATATAAGGGTATACATATATATATATATATATATATATGTTAATGTGGGGGATTTTAACAAGCAGTCCTAAAACGTTCTTCCAATTGGAGCGCTCATGGTAAAAGGACAAATCTTCAGAGTTTAGAGCTCTTTAATGGTACCAATTATTTATTCAGAAGCATTAATTATAGTTTTTTTCTTGTTCCTTAAAATAATTTTTTACATTATACATAAAGTATATGTAACAGGATTTGTATAATGTATATGTGACTAGATCTCTTACGGCACCAAGTTTTAATATATTAACTCATTTCTTATTTTTTGATAGCTAGTTTTAATATACTATTATTCATTTTGAGTTAAGTTATTAAATTAATATAGATTTAATTAATATTAATGTTATTCACAGGAGACAAAATTTACTATATTCTGGAAGACATACTTACCCCTCATCATAAATAAATTATAGCAATATATTATAGTAATCTTATAGAATGTGGAGAAGATATTTGGGGACAGCTAAAGTCTTCAATGACCTCTAACAGTAAAATGTAACCATCATTTTAACTGCACAATGTAACTAATTGGTTTACCTGTATATGTGACCAGTCTATCAAAGTAAATACCGTTAATGATGTCAAATGGTCTAGTATAATATTCAAGAATATAGTCTCTGGATTCACTTAGTCACAGCAGTAAAAAAATGTGAGCAAATGAGTTTATATTCTCAGTGGAAAGTTATTTTAATTTTGGTGTTCAATCACTGATGAAAATGGGAAAGAGGATTTGAGTAAACCAATATGAATCTCTACCACCAGAAACATTTAGGTGATTTCCAAATATTTGCCATTACAGAAGTGCTGTGATAGTCTTGTGATCATGTGAGTCTCCCTAGGGGAATGTGTAGTTGGTAAATGCTCTCCAAATGTTTGCACCAGTTTTCACTCCAACTAGAATGTTCCTCTTCCCCCCACATACTTCAAATATTTGACATCAGACTTTTTGCTTTCATTTTTGCATATTTTTAATTGTATTTTACTCTTTTTTTTGTTTGTTTATTTGTTTTCAGGCCACACTAAGCAGTATTCAGGGCTCACTCCTGACTCTGCACTCAGGAATCACTCCTGACCAAGCTGGAGAAACCACATGTGGTACCAGATATGAACAAGCAAGAATCTTACCCACCATATTAGCTCTTTAGATCTTGGTATTTGGGCTTTCAAAAATGTCTTAACAGTATAATATAACTGTGGGGTGGCGACCTAGGTAAAGGTAGTTTCAGTAAATTAGTGGGAACTGAAGCCAACTATCTGGATTGAGAGAAAGTGATATATGGTTAAATTAAGCTGTGGCTTCAAGTCTGATATTGAGATTTTTAATCCATTTTGATCTGATTTTTGTGCATGGTGTTAGACACAGGTCCAAATTCATTTTTTACATGTCGCTGCCCAGTGGTGTTTTCCCAACACCACTTGTTGAAGAGACTTTCCTTACTCCATTTTAGACTCGTTGCACCTTTATCAAAGGTTAAATGATCATGTGCTTGAGGTTGGGTGTCAGGATACTCAATTCTATTCCATAGATCCACAGGTCTGTTTTTATTCCAATACCATGCTGTTTTAATTACTACTGCCTGTAGTACAGTTTGAAGTTGGGAAAGGTGATGCCTCCCATCTTCTTTTTTCTCGAGGATTGCTTTAGCTATCCTTGGGGGTTTATTGTTCCATACAAATTTCAGGAGTGTTTGGTCAATTTCTTTGAAGAATGTCATGGGTATCCTTATAGGGACTGCATTGAATCTGTACAGAGCTCTAGGGAGTATTACCATTTTGAAGAAAATATAGGAAAAACCCTCCATGACATTGAAGCTAAAGGCATCTTCAAAGGTGAAACATCACTAACAAAGCAACTAGAAGAAAAAGATAAACACATGGGACTACAGGAGACTAAAAAAGCTTCTGCACATCAAAAAAAACAGTGACTAAGATACAAAAGCTGTCCACAGAATGGGAAAGAATATTCACCCAATACCCATCTGATAAGGGGTTAATATCCAGGATATATCAGGCACTGGTAGAACTTTACAAGAAGAAAACAAACAACCCCGTCAAAAAATGGGGGAGAAGAAATGAACAGAAACTTCAGCAAGGGAAGAAATTCAAATGGCCAAAAAACATATGAAAAATTGCTTATCATCACTAATCATCAGAGAGATGCAAATCAAAACAACAATGAGATACCACTTTACACCGCAGAGACTGGCACATATTCAAAAAAACAAAAACAACAAGTGCTGGTGTGGATGTGGGGGAAAAGGGGACACTCATCCATTGTTGGTGGGAATGCCGGCTGGTACAGCCTTTCTGGAAAACAATATGGACATTCCTCCAAAGACTAGAAATTGAACTCCCATTTGACCCAGCCATACCACTCCTGGGAATCTACTCTGGGAAACCAAAAATACGTAGCGGAAACACCATCCCTACTTTTATGTTCATAGCAGCATTATTCACAATAGCCAGAATCTGGAAGCAACCGGAGTGCCCAAGAACAGATGACTGGATAAAAGAAGCTTTGGTACATCTACACAATGGAATACTATGCAGCTGTTAGGAAAAATGAAGTTATAAAATTTGCCTATAAATGGATGGACATGGAGAAGATTATGTTGAGTGAAATTAGCCAGAAGGAGAAAGACAGATACAGAAAGACTGCATTTATTTTCATAACATAAATACATATGTACATATTATGATACCAGTATCCAAGGTCAAGTGAAACATATATCAGGAGGTCTTGTCAAAGGTGGAAATTATCACAAATGTGTGGGAGTCAGAGGCTAGGTAAGACAGAAAATGGAACAGTGTGCTAACAATTGTCGAGGGTACTAAAGCCAACCTAGAACTGAGCATTAAATAGAGGCAAAAGGATACACATGACAACCCTTCAATGTATGTTCTGTAATCATAGTTTGGAGGGGAAGGAAAAGAGAAAGAGAGAGAAAGGGAAAGAAATAAAGAACCTGCCATGGAGGAGGGCTGGGGGGAGGGGGAGGGAACCGGGGACGTTGGTGGTGGGAGATGGGTACTGGTGGTGGAATGGGTGCTGGAACACTGTATGACCAAAACCCAAATATGAACTTTTTAATTGTATATCTTTGTAATTGTAAAAATAAAAAATTAAAAAAAAAGAATTTTAAGGGAACTGCAAAAAAAAATAAATCAAGCTGTGGCTGTTAACTTGTCCTTCATCAAACTCAACTGCAAGAGAAAATGAGGGGTAAAGTCTTATGTTGAATGAGTATTATAATTGGAGTGTGCGCACTTCATGGGAATAAAACTGTTAAGAACATATCACAGAAAGTAGATAGCAATCACAGTGAAATCTTCTCAAGCGATGATTGACTAAGGTGTGAGAGTTGATAGCTGCTCTTTGAGCCTCCAGAGTCCAAAATACTTTGTAGTTTCAACAGAACCGCATCAATTATTCATTCGGGGGCCGGAGCCATAGCCCAGCAAGTAGGGCGTTTGCCTTGCACGAGGCCGGCCTGGGCTGGGCCGGGTTCGATCCCCGGCATCCCATATGGTCCCCCGAGCATGGCCAGGAGTAATTCCTGAGTGCAGAGCCAGGAGTAACCTCTGAGCATCTCCGGGTGTGAACTATTTTCAAGCACCCCTAAGGTGTCTGTTTTGTTCTAGAAACTGGAGTTGTATGCTGAGTAAAATAAATAGGCAAAATCTTCTCTACAAAAAGCTGACAGAAAACTATATAAACAAATGCGGGCCAGAGCAAAAGCACAGCAGGTAGGGGTGCTTGCCTTGCACGCGCGCCAACCTGGGTTCAATCTCCGGCATTCCATATAGTCCCCCATGCAGTTCCAAGAGTAATCCCTGAGTGCAGAGCCAGGAGTAACCCCTGAGCATTGCCAGGTGTGACCCAAAAAAGCAAAAAAGAAACTATATAAACAAATGAGATAATCCCTGATCACAAAAATTGCTATTAAGAAAATAAAACCAGAGGCTGGAGATGAGTTTCAATAGTAGAAAGCTTCCCTTATGTTTGTTAAGCCATAGGTTCAATCCTTAACACTAAAAAAAAAAAAAAAAAAAAAAAAGCCCCAAAAAACCCCAAATACCAAATCAAAACCAAAATAAAAAACAACCAGGAAGAGATGCTGTCTTAGTGATTGCTCTTGAGGGAAAGACATCAGTTGTATGAGGAAGTAAATATCTGGCAGGGGTGACCTCTAGGAACCAAGGGACAGAGGGGTTGATGACTCCAAGGAAGTCTCTTCCAGGGAAATTATGGGGGCAATCTGGGTATCCCAGAAGTTAAAGATAGTATTCACATTCTTTTTCAGGTTGTTGGTTTCTTAGCTATAGTCAATTCAAGGAGAGCAGGTAGCAACATTAATTGACAATGATAAATTTTCATCTTAACCTTATAGTTAGTGACCAACAGACCGTTTAGAACCTAGCTTTTTTTTTTTTAATCTTTCTCACTTTTATTTTTTTTTTAATTTTTTTTTTATTTTTACAATTACAAAGATATACAATTAAAAAGTTCATATTTGGGTTTTGGTCATACAGTGTAGCAGCACCCATCCCGCCACCAGTGCCCATCTCCCACCACCAACGTCCCCGGTTCCCCTCCCCTCCCCCTCAGCCCTCCTCCATGGCAGGTTCTTTATTTCTTTCCATTTCTCTATCTTTCTCTTTTCCTTCCCTCTCCAGACTATGGATTACAGAACATACATTAAAGGGTTGTCATGTGTATCCTTTTGCCTCTATTTAATGCTCAGTTCTAGGTTGGCATTAGTATCCTGACAATTGTTAGCACACTGTTCCATTTTCTGTCTTACCTAGCCTCTGAAACCTACACGTTTGTGATAATTTCCACCTTTGACAGGACCTCCTGATGTATGTTTCACTTGACCTTGGATATTGGTATCATAATATCTACCTATATATTTATGTTATGCAGATAAATGCAGTCATTCTGTAACTGTCTCTCTCCTTCTGGCTAATTTCGCTCAACATAATCTTCTCCATGTCCATCCATTTGTGGAGGCAAATTTTATAACTTCATTTTTCCTAACAGCTGCATAGTATTCCATTGTGTAGATGTACCAAAGCTTTTTTATCCAGTCATCTATTTTCGGGCACTCGGGTTGCTTCCAGATTCTGGCTATTGTGAATAATGCTGCTATGAACATAAAAGTAGGGATGGTGTTTCCGCTGCGTATTTTTGGTTTCCCAGAGTAGATTCCCAGGAGTGGTATGGCTGGGTCAAATGGGAGTTCAATTTCTAGTCTTTGGAGGAAAGTCCATATTGTTTTCCAGAAAGGCTGTACCAGCCGGCATTCCCACCAACAATGGATGAGTGTCCCCTTTTCCCCACACCCACGCCAAGCACTTGTTGTTCTTGTTCTTTTGAATATGTGCCAGTCTCTGCGGTGTAAAGTGGTATCTCATTGTTGTTTTGATTTGCATCTCTCTGATGATTAGTGATGATGAGCATTTTTTCATATGTTTTTTGGCCATTCGAATTTCTTCCTTGCTGAAGTTTCTGTTCATTTCTTCTCCCCATTTTTTGATGGGGTTGTTTGTTTTCTTGTTGTAAAAGTTCTACCAGTGCCCGATATATCCTGGATATTAACCCCTTATCAGATGGGTATTGGGTGAATATTCTTTCCCATTCTGTGGACTGCTTTTGTATCTTAGTCACTGTTTCTTTTGAGGTGCAGAAGCTTTTTAGTTTCATGTAGTCCCATATATTTATCTTTTCTTCTAGTTGCTTTGTTAGAGATGTTTCATCTTTGAAGATGCCTTTAGCTTCCAATGTCATGGAGGGTTTTTCCTATATTTTCTTCAATGTACTTTATGGATTCAAGTCTGATATTGAGATCTTTAATCCACTTTGATCTGATTTTTTGTGCATGGTGTTAGACACAGGTCCAAATTCATTTTTTACATGTCGCTGCCCAGTTTTCCCAACACCACTTATTGAAGAGGCTTTCCCTTACTCCATTTTAGACTCGTTGCACCTTTATCAAAGATTAAATGATCATGTGTTTGAGGTTGGGTGTCAGGATACTCAATTCTATTCTATAGGTCCACGGGTCTGTTTTTATTCCAATACCATGCTGTTTTAATTACTACTGCCTTGTAGTACAGTTTGAAGTTGGGTAAGGTGATGCCTCCCATCTTCTTTTTCCCGAGGATTGCTTTAGCTATCCTTGGGGGGGTTTATCGTTCCATACAAATTTCAGGATTGTTTGGTCAATTTCTTTGAAGAATGTCATGGGTATCCTCATAGGGACTGCATTGAATCTGTATAGAGCTCTAGGGAGTATTACCATTTTGACAATGTTGATTCTCCCCATCCATGAGCAGGGAATGAGTTTCCATTTCCTTGTGTCCTCTTTTATCTCTTGGAGCAGTGTCTTGTAGTTTTCTTTGTACAGGTCCTTTACACACTTGGGTAAGTTGATTCCTAGGTATTTGATTTTCTGTGGCACAATTGTGAATGGAATTGTTTCCTTAATATCCCTTTCTTCTCTTTCGTTATTTGTATATAGGAAAGCCACCCGACTTTTTGCGTGTTGATTTTGTATCCTGCCACTCTACTATATGCATCTATTGTTTCTAGGAGTTTTTTTGGTAGAGAGTTTGGGGGTTCTCTAGGTATAATATCATGTCATCTGCAAATAATGATAGCTTGACTTCTTCCTTGCCTATCTGGATGCCCTTGATGTCCTTTTCTTCTCTGATTGCTATCGCAAGTACTTCCAGTACTATATTGAATAAAAAGAGGTGAGAGTGGGCAGCCTTGTCTTGTCCCTGATCTCAGGGGAAGGCTTTCAACTTTTCCCCATTGAGAATGATGCTCGCTGTGGGCTTTTGGTAGATGGCTGTAACTATCTTGAGGGAAAGTCCCTTCAATTCCACATTTTCTGGAGGGTTTTAATCATGGAGCGGGTGCTGGATCTTGTCAAATGCTTTCTCTGCGTCTATTGATAGGATCATATGGTTTTTATTTTTTCTCTTATTGATATGATGTATTATGTTGATTGACTTGCGAATGTTGAACCATCCTTGCATACCGGGATGAATCCTACTTGGTCATGATGTATAATCTTCTTGATGAGTCTTTTGGATTCTGTTGGCTAGTATTTTGTTGAAGATCTTCAGCATCCGTGTTCATCAGGGATATTGGTCTGTAGTTTTCTTTCTTTGTGTTTTCTCTCCCTGCTTTGGGTATCAGGGTGATATGTTGCCTCGTAGAAGCTGTTTGGGGAGTGTTTCTGTTTCTTCTATTTCCTGGAAGAGCTTGAACAGGACTGGCAGTAGGTCCTCCTTAAAGGTTTGGTAGAGTTCACTAGGGAATCCGTCTGGACCTGGGCTTTTGTGTTTGGGAAGTCTTTTAATTACTGTTTCTATTTCCTCAATGGTGATAGGCTTATTCAGGTATTGGAGGTCTTCTTGTTTCAGCCGTGGGAGGTTATAGGACTTCAGGAATTGATCCATTTCTTCTAGATTCTCATGTTTCACGGCATACAGGCTCTCAAAGTAATCTCTGATGATCTTTTGGATTTCTGTGGTTTCTGTTGTGATGTCACCCTTTTTATTTCTGATTCTGTTTATTTGGGTTCTCTCTTTCCCTGTCCTTACAAGTCTTGCCAATGGTTTGTCAAATCTT